>CANSGD010000120.1:0-264493 GCA_947645195.1 Patellifolia procumbens
CTAGAGTTTGAAGATGAAGTGGACACTTATTTTTCTTAACGCCTTACTCGTCAAGGTAATTGGGATGGTAACATCTCACTTGAGGCTCCCCGTCTTCAAAAAACTTAGCATCAGCAAATTAGGAATCTGCTTTGCTAAAGGGTTTAACATCCGCATTTATTTTCTTCTCTCCTCCACGATAGTACTTGATATTACTTGATGGAGTGGCTTCACGCGACTACACCATTTTCATGTAGCCAAGGCCTTCCAAGCAACATCTCTATATGATGTCTTTGTGTCAATCACATGGAAGAGGATGGATGAAGTTAGTTCTCCCATACTCAGGTCTAGGCGTATGATGTGCCTATCCCACGCTGACTATTTGGACCGAATCCTTAAATCACTATACGACTATTAGACAACTCCTCCATTGTAATCCCTATTTCAATCATAGTGTTTTTTTGCATGATGTTGACAGCTGAGCCTCCATCTACTAAAATTGCTTTTGATCCTTTGCTCAAGTATGTAGCCAGAGACAAACAATGGTTGTGAGGTTTTGAACTTAACAGCAGATCCTCATCTGTAAAGGCTAAGGCAGAGTTACAAAATGCACAATTAGCAGAGCTTTCTAAATGAGTTCCTCAACCCCTTTTATCTTGTCAACATAGAATTCTGGTTGACATGAAAGAGCCACTTGTTGACACATTTTCAGGGCAGTTTGAAGATTTGGCTCCATCCCATCCGCGTTGGAAGGGCCTCTAATACAGTTAAAACTTTCGGGTCCATTTGGCCCGAGTGAAGGAATCGTTGGGTGGAAGGACACGGGTTCTCTGTTAAAGTAGAACATCTTCCCCACCATTACGAAAGGTAAGCCCTCCATGTGCGCCCCCCACAGTAATCGCGCAAGTAATCTTCATAACTTCGTTGCATTACAAGGGAAGGCCCACTACCAACACGAAGCACCTGTAACAAAACACTTGGGGCCGGCTCCCCCTTCCTTTTCGAGCGCTTTTAGCTCCTCTTCTTGCTGCGACTTTGCTCTGCGTAAAGGGGGCGACTGTAAAAATGTCTGCTTGGGAAGCCACTCTTCTGCGCACTGTCCACCTTCGTCAACATCTTCAAGGTGACTCCCCAAAGCCCATGTTCAACATGCCACATGTTGGCCACTCAATACGGCCACTCGCTGCAACACAATCATAGGCTCCAAACTTCCGAACTGCAAAATTTGAGCTTGCCATGAAGATTCTATCACAGCGGATGCATGATTAGTCTCAACTGTTTGCATCAAGGTCCAACTCAATTCTCCCATCCTTTGCTAGCTGCATGATTTTTTATTTAAGTGTTATACACTTCTCGATGGGATGACCAACCATCCTATGGTATCGGCAGTAGTTGGGGTCAGCAGTCTTGCCAACATCTGAAGGCTGTTTAGGTTCGGGAAGCTCGATGATCTTATTCTCAATGGGGTCATCTAGCATTCCGGACAAGTCAGAATCCGGGAATGGGTACTTTTCCAAACACTTTAAAGTGGGCCTGTCCTTCTTAGACTTTCGGGAGAATGAACCCCTTTTGTCTTCATTGCTCACCTTTCCAGAAATCTTGACAGGTCGGGGCGGATGTGATCGACATCGACTCCTTAGTTGAACTTTTCAAAGATTTGTCGCTTTCGAAATCTTTCTTTTCCTTCTTCATTTCATAAGAAGCATGACTTTTACCACGATTATTAAGGCGGAGGTGAGCTCCATGTCATGAGCTCGAGTAGCTAACTCTTGGAAATACCTAGGTTTTATACCTTGTAAGATATAAAGCAAATCCCAGTCCATTCCTCGTATACACATCTCGACAACAGACACTTCAGTCAAACGGTCTTTGCACTCTAGACTCAGAGCACGCCATCGGTTGATGTAATCAATGATCGGGTCGTTCTTCCACTGTTGAGTTTTAGTTAACTCAATCATGCCAACTACACGTTGAGTGCTATAAAACCTATTCTGGAACTCTATCTCCATTTCGTCCCAACTATCAATGGATTCCGGAGATAAGTCTGTGTACCAGTTAAAGGCGATGCCTTTGAGGGAGCGAACAAACTGCTTAACTAACAAGTCGCCTGTAGTGTTGGCATTATTGCACGTCTCTATAAAGTGGGCGACGTGTTGTCTAGGACTTGCCTTCCCATCAAACTGCTGAAACTTGGGGGTTGGGTAAACTACGAGGCATACGCAACCTATCGATTATCTTGGTGTAAGGTTTCACATAGCGCTGACTACCTTGAGAACCTTCCCAAGTTGACCCTTGACAGTGCGCAACCTATCATATCTTGGACTTGTTTAGGGGCAGTCAATGGAATGTGAGAGTTGTCTTCACAGCCTATCACTCTCACTTCCGCTTTCACTTTCAGTATGCTTAGATGATCCATCCATTGAACTTTTCTCAAGCTTCTTGTTCAACATTTGATCATTCTGAAGCTTCGATTTGAGCATCCTTTTCCTCTCCATCTTTTATCAATTTATGGAGTAGATTATTCATCTCAGCACGTTGCTCTTCAATAGTTTTTGTTGAAGTCACCATGACAGCAGCAGTGAATGACTCCGGAAAATTTGAGATTATCTCTCTATGTCAGGGGTCTCTAGAGGTGAAGAGTGCAGAGAATCACTACTAGATTCAGCATCACCGTCGACCTCAATGGGCGCAGGGGAACGGGTACGGACGACCAATCTCTCTGACCGTTCAGTTGCAGTTCTCTTGCTTCCTATTGTGGGGGAGCAATGGATGGTTGGTCAGATTCAGCTGCAGGGGCTAGAGCCAAACACTGGTACTTCAAGCTCTTTGCGAAAAGAAGACGCATGGCATTTTTCAGAAACAGTTTACCTAACTGATTTGCGTAGACGGGTAGGGATTGTCGCAGCTCGGTGGCTTGCAGCAGCAGTGGCGACAACAACTTTCTTCTTCCTCTTGTCTTTACACCAAGAGTCTGGTCGCATGGAAGTCATTCAGCGTCCTGTCGTTCGCTGGGTGGCGAACGTTGTCAGTGAACTCAACAATGTTCTTCCTTGAGGCCACTGATCTTATAGGTAGGTGATTTTTTTCTCTTGTGAAACAGAGATGAGGCAGAGATGGTCTCCTGGGCGACCAAAATTTGTGATACAGCAAATTTCAGCAGTCTAAATAAATAAACCAAGAAATAACGTAACAAAGATAAATGTTATATTGATAATGTGTTGGGTATTCCTCTCTGTATTATAGGTTTATATAAAATAAACTAAGTCCTCTAATTCTGTTAACAGCTTGATGTCGACACGTGTTGATGACGACCTTGACTTGGGTGTAGGACAACGTTTGCTATTGAACGTCAACCTAAACTTGAGTATTGGATGGGTGTTTTGTCAACGTCAACCTGAATTTGAGTGTTGGATGGCGTTTTGTCAACGTCAACCTGAGTTTGAGTTGTAGGGTGACGTTTTGTCAACGTCAACCCTGAGTTTTGATTTAGTATGGGCTTATTCGAATGGGGATGACACAGCTTGAATCTCAGTCGAATCTGTTTGGTTCTCGAACAGTCGGCACGAATTTGATGTGCTTATTGACCTAACTTCTAGAGAGGATTTTCAAGAGAAAGGTGAGAGCTGCTGGAAATATTGATCTTCCGACCACTTTAACTGAAGGTGGAGAGGTCTATTTATAGGGGATGGAAACCCTTCATGGACTTTTGGTAATGTGGGGGCTTTGGGCTCGTTTATGTACTCTGGTAGTCTTTTTACCTTGTCCTTTTAACCATCTGGTTTTGAACTAGTTTTATGGACAGTACCCAAATATTTTACAAACCCAAATTATGTTTATTTAATTTGGGCGTTATTTAGGTGGGCTAAATTAGTTAGATTGAGCTATTATTTCTTTTAGCTCAAAAATTAATTAAGTTAATTTTAATGTAAAGCATTAACGATTTTTTAGTGTCTACACTTCTATGAGCTCCAACTCCAATATTAATGTATGAATTATCCCAAATGCTGCATTTTTAATATATATGAAAGTAATGTTCAAGGGAAGGTCGACAAAAATAAACCTCCCAAATTCCGACCTTCGGCAAAGTTTACTTGTTTGTTATCAAGTTTTTGTTGGCAATGGATGCTATGGCAGAAGTCTTTAATGAAAGCACATGCTGGGAGTGTCATCTGACAGGGGTTTCTGTCCACTTTGATTTAGAGAAAATAAGATCAAGTGGAATTTGCAACTGAGTTTGAGACTTTGAGGATATATAGGACTTCAGAAGCAAACTATCTAATCTTTTTAATTTCTGCCACACTAATGAAAGTTTTGATCTGGGTGTGAAATTCCACTGTATTCAAGTCCATTAAGAAATCGATTCTTTAAAGAAGGGAGAAGGGTTGGTGGGGAGGGAGTGGCTAGTGGCCTGGTGGAAAGGAGGACAGAGGAGGTTAGGCTGAGGGGAAGGGAAATGAGGGAGAAATATTTTTTTAAAAAAAAAATAAAGCTAAAATTTAATAAGGATCAATGAAAAAGTGACATATGTCACATTAACCTGTTAAAAAGGTTAACATTGACTTATAACCGGTTTGACTTGTTAAAAATAAATGTGTATACAAGTTAGACTTATTCAAGAATAATCAAAAGGATGAATTATTTTTAGGGATGGCTTAAAGGTCACTTATTTTTTACAATTTTTCCTAAAAATATGGATGAGATGTAATTTGAAAAGATAATGTATGGTAGGGTATGGTAAAAAATAGGAGAGAGAATGTGAAGATCAAAATTGTAGATCATCTATTGGAAAGAAATAATGAGATCAACAAATAAAGAACTTGAGTCAGTGGAGGTGAGAAAATAATAAACTAACTGATGATCCCAAATTTTGGATCAACTAATTTTAGATCAACAAAGGGTTATTAGGGCTGTCAATTCGGGTGTGTGGGTCAGGTTCGGATTGGGTCAAGTTCGATTATCCAACCAAGTAGATCGGGTCGGGCCACTTTCAAGTCGGTTTGGTTCGGGCTAAATGGCTTTGGTCCGTGCGGGGTTCAGGTCGGGTCAATATTGGATCGGTTTCGTTCGGGTGGGATTGGAACCGATTATCACGTTAATTTGGGGTTTGGGTAAGGCTCGGGTCGAGTCTATGTCGGTTCGGCTCAACCTCATATGGGGTTACGGCCGGGTCGGGTCAACATTGAATTGGGTTATGCCCCGACTGGGTCAACTTAGGATCAGTTATGCCCGGGCTGGGTAAACTTCGGATCGATTATGGCCGGGTTGATTCAACCTCGAATCGGGTTATGTCCGGGTCGATTAACTCCAGTTCGAGTTATGATCGGGTCGGATCAACCCCGGATCACGTCAGACTCAGGTCGGGTCTAGGTCGGATCAATCTCATTTCAGTTCTAGGTCGGTCGATCAGGTTATACCCGTCGGGTGAAATTAACATCATATCAGATTAGTTCTAGTCAATCAAATTCGCTCGGATCACCTTTAGATTGATTACGCTCTGTCAGGTTATGTCTATAATCTCGGCACCAAAATGTTATCATATATACCTTGGATTCGAGTTGGACCAATTGTGAATTGCAACAAAATTATGGGAATGGCTCGGTTACTGCAAGTACAGATATCAATGTATTATTATTTACTTATTGTAATGTATTATTGTTTTTATTATTTATAAATGTTATAGAATCTCTATATCAAATCAATTTTGTTATTGTTTGTGATGAAAAGTTAAAAACTAGATATTCTCTATTTCTCATATTTGCGTTATTCTTGTAGAATGTCGGCACCAAAAGGTTATTGGATATACTTGCAACAAGATTATGGAACTAGCTCCATAATTGAAATACACATATCAACGTGTCAACCAAAAGTATTGTAATCTTGTATTGCTTTATGTTAGTTGTATAAAACTCAATAGTATTTAGAAGCAAAAGTAATGTACCGATGAAATAATGGTTATATAATATTACACTTATACCGACTTAAAGTTTTGTAGATGTTATTTAATATCATCTTATACTTATGGAGTTATTTTCTTAATTACAATTTGAATAAGAATATGTAATATTGTAAATGGTTATGTTAGAGTCGTCTTGAAGATTTTGGCGACGAGTTTATAGATTTTTTAATTTAGTATCGAGCCTATTAGTTTTGAGTCTTGCACCAATAAACAACCATTAAACATTGTCGGTATTATAACTTATAAAAATTAATTGAATGGCAAAAGTTTTAATTTCATCGTAATTATATATAACTACGTTCTATCATTCTGTTAATCCTAAAATCTTAATATGTGTATTGATTAAACATAGACTCTACGCACCTTTATGTCTCAACACACTTATGTAGGTGTAAATTATATCAAACTGTTCAATCTTCAGTATATTAAAACAAAGTGATCAAACATCAATATATTAGGTCAGTGTATTCGATAATTAAGAAAGAAGGAGAGTAAGACCATTAAGTTATATACTTAGGGGCAACATATTATATCAATCATGAATATACTAGATTAATGAATAAGATAGTTATTAAGATATATGTATCACATCAATGATCAGTATACTACATTATTGAATTAAATATTTAAATCTGTGTATTAAATCAATCATCATTAGATCATCAATGAATAAGATAGTTAATCATCAATATATCATATCACTGAGTTAGATACCTAGGAACCACGTATTGTATCAATTATCGATTTATTAGACCATTGAGTTAGATACTAAAGAACCATATATTATATCAATCATTAATATATCAGATCAATGAGTAAGATAGTTACAATATATTTATCAGATTAATGATCAAGATATTAGAACAATAATCAATATATTAAATCATTGAGTTAGATAATTGAGAACCATGTATTATAACAATCAACAATATATTAGGTAAATAAATAAGATAGTGAATATATATGCATCAAATAAAACATCAATATATTAGTTCATTGAGTTAGATGATTAAGAGTCATGTAATTTGGATGTTTATATTCCTTTGGAGGGAAGATGAATACATATATATGTTTTAAATTGAGAATTTATTGACAAATTACTCATCAATCGATATTTATTATTAAAAAACAAATAGAATTCGAATCGATCTTTTGACAAATTGAATTCGATCTGTTCACAAATTCACAGGTGTTGAAGTCCACCCCTACTTAATATTAAACCGGAGTTAACCATTTGAAACAAAATGACAAAAATGCCCATGAGCCCACCAACCAACAATCTTTTTCGTTTCTCTGATGATCGTCTCTTAGCTCTCCAGCTAGCGAAGGCAGCAACTGATTCAATTCTTTTGTAGGGGCAGGCTAATTGATTATTTACTGTATTCATCGATCATTATTATTGTTTTCTTTTTGTGGGAAATCTTGGAGCCCTTGGAGGACCTGGGTTGTAGTCGTTACTCAATTAAAATTATATTATGCATTTCTCTCTGTTGGACTACTAAAAAGTTGAAGTATTGTGTTGATTTTTTGTTTTGTAATCCCAAATTACCAATCTACTACAGGTAATTAAAACTTAAATATGTTACTAGGGTAATTAAAGTATTCGAATTTTAAAAATATTTGTGGATTTTCCGTCCACCGAGTAGGACCATGAATGCAGACCCCAATTTTACGATGCCGATTACATATTTGAAGTTGATAGAACTGATGAGCATGCGTAAATTTTTAGGAAAATTAGCTAAAGTTAACAAAATAAGTTGTAATGGAATGCAATGGAAGTGTTTGTAAATTCTATTTGTTAGTACTTCAATTTTTCTCCTTTTGCATAATGGATTTGAACATAGATGCGAACTTACGTTTTTTGTTCTTTTTCTATATTGAATAACCATTGAGCCTATGGATACGAATGATCAACGCAAGCACGCAACTTTCTAGCAAGCAAATGTCCAACTAAATTTGACTGGTTAGTAGTTTTGTACTACATAAATTGTGAGTCAGAAGTGAAATCAACAATTTGTACGAGCATCCGAAAATCCAAAATAAAGACTTTAAACTATATCATTCTGGTAGGATCGGTTGAGTCTACGATTCAATAGTAGATCAAATTTAATTATGAATTTATGCTTGATCGGTCTTTTAAAAATAAACTATAGTGATAAACGAAAGATTAATATGAGTAATTATTAACCCTAAAAATTATTTATCAAATATTATAATTTTACTTTTTTTTCTTAAATTATTGACTAATAAATAATTATAAATAGAAAAAATATAATCTACTCTAATATATTATGGGTCCGCCCACTATTAATTTCTTAATCCAATTTACTTCTTCATCTCTTTACTATATATACATAAACCCTAAAAATCTAACCCCTTTACTTCATATCTCCTCACTAGCTGTTTCTCAGTGATTCTCCCTTCTCGGTCGCTATTCTCTCACTGATTCTCTCTTCTCTTTCACTAATTTCTTACTGATCTCTCTCTTCTCTCACTAGCCGTTTGAGTTTGCTAAAAGACTCATTGATTCTCAACAAACTTTGGAGTTTGAATCTCGAAAAATCAAAGAATCATTTGCTAAATATTTTCGAGCCAATATTTTCGTTTTTCATTCTAATTTCTTAACCCAAGTTTTTCGTTTTTTCGTTCTAATTTTTTCTTCATCTTCTCCATCAAAAAATAAAAATGGGTGTTAAAATATTTGATTTGTTATCGGGTTTTTTCGTTTTTTTCGTTCTAATCTCTTCTTCATCTCTTCGTTCTTTCGTTTCTTTTATTCTCTTCGTTTTTTTTTTTCATTTTCATCTCTTCGTGTTAAAATCATTTTCATTCTCTTTTTTTTCGTTTTAAACCATTGATCATTTTTAACTCTTCGTGTTAAAATCATTTTCATTTTCGTTTTTCATATATTGTCTTCTCCCTTAACACAAAGGGCTCTAGGGACTTTGAAGGGATGATACCATAGATTTTCTGAGATCTAGGTTGTTTTTATTTTGTTTTCTTTAAATTTTTTTTATTTTGTTTTTGTAACTTATATTTGTTTTGTTTTCTTTTGATTCATTTCTATTTTGAATCATTTAATTTCTGTATGTTTTGTTTTGTTTTAATTTTTTTTATTTTGTTTCTTTTATTCTCACTCTTTTGTTGTCTCGTTTTTACCTGACATTCAAGTAACGGGCGTCAACCAATTTATGAAACGGGTCTGTACCGTTTATGAACCCGTATTTGAAACAAGTTTGACTACATTGGATCCTATTTTGATTAACTTAATCGAGTATCAAACCAATTCAAAACGGGCATCAACCAATATATGAAAAGGGTCTGAACAGTTTATGAACCTGTATTTGAACCCGGTTTAACTTAAATTAAGTTTCATTTTTTATATTATCTCCATTATCCGGATCTGGTACTTCCCTGATCCGGATCTGGTCTTTCCATGAATCGGACCTAGTCCGTCCATGATCCGGATTGAGTCTCTTTTTCGTTTATGTTTATTGTTATTTTGTTTAATAATTTGTTTATAATCATTGTTTATATGATCCGCTTTTGAATCATTTCCTTTGTCTTATTGTGTTATTATTATTTATATTGTGTGATTATAATCTATAAATTTTTATTGTTATTTTTGTTCATGTAGTTGTAAAGAATGGATAATCATATGTCTGATAATAAACGTGATAATCAACAAGGTATAGGATATTACTAATAAACGATAACATTTTTTAAATATAAGTAATTTTAATACTTATATAATTCTTTAAATCAGGGCTACATGCACTTCAAACTGAGGACAATGATGTTGGTGATGTGATGACACCAACATCAGCTGCAAATGCAATTCTTCGACCATTCCCTTCAGATGAAACAAGCAAATGTAAAGCCCGGATATGGAGGGAATTTGACATTGATGGTTTGTTAAGTTTTACGTTTGTAAACATTGCAAAAACACAAGGTACGGTGCCGAAGGTGAGGATGGCACATCAAATTTTAAAAGGCATTTCAAGGTTTGTATTCCCTATCTTCAAAAAGAAACTCCTGCAAATGAAATGGGGTATGATCATAAAAGTTATTGTCAGAAGTTTACGAGAGCTATCTTGTTACATGGTTATTGTTTAAGTATTGTCGAGCACGAAGGTGTGCGTGATTTGCATTCCTTTTTGAATCCTAGTTGTCAAACTATTTGTCGCAATACTATTTTGCAACATTGTATGTTAGAACATAATACTTTAAAGGGTTATCTAAAAAATCCCTTGTTGCATTGTCTAGTAGAGTTAGTTTAACCTCTGATATTTGGTCTGCTTGTCGATATCGTTCCTTTCTTACAATGACTATTCATTTTCTTGACAATACTTGGAATTTAAAATCAAAAGTTTTAAGTTTTGTGCATTTTCACCTCCCCATAGCGAGGAGGAAACTTTTTCTGTTGTGTTTTCTTTGATTAAAGATTGGGGCCTTGAGAGGAAGGTTACCTCTTTGACTTGTGATAATGCTTCAAGTATGGACGCTATGACTGAAAAACTGCAAACTACCTTGAATCGGGTTTTCAGACTCCCTTGTGATGGTGAATATTTTCATGTACGTTGTTGTGCTCATGTTTTGAACCTGGTTGCTTTTGATGGTATGAAGTTTATTGATGAGTCTGTTAAGAAACTTAGATTAAATTGTAAATATGTTGCTGGATCTAAAGGAAGAATACTCAAATTGGAGAAGTGCCTTAAAGGTTGTGGTATTAGTACCAAGTAGTCTTTACTTTTGGATTGTGTTACATGTTGGAATTCTGCTTATTTGATGATTGAGTGATGTCTTGACTTACGCACTGCAGTTGTAATGTTTGGTGAGAGATAGAGTAATTATCAATTTGCTACGTCCGATGAAGATTGGGAAAAAGTGGAGAAATTTGTGATTTGTTGGAGCCCTTTTATCAAATTACTGTTTTGTTTTTTGGTTTTGATCCCACTACAAATCTTTACATGCCCAATATTTTTAAGATTCAATCTTTTAGGTGAAAGTTCTATTTCTCTAGATCATGTGATCCAAAAATGGCTATTCAATGCTTAAAAAGTTTGACAAGTATTGGCGTAATTATTCTACTGAGTTAGCTTTTACTGTCATCCTTGATCCTCGTTTGAAGATGCAATTTTGAGACATATTCTCAAGGTTTAGATGATATTGATGTTGAGGTGAGGGTTACAAAAAATTATGATGATTTTTTCGTATTATTAAATCATTACAAACAACCATTTACAACTTGTTCTCCACATGGGAGCACGAATGGCGATCATATACACCAGAAAAATAAAAATTATGAGGTAAATAAGCTTTAAAATCACTTTAGAAAAGTTAGAAATTATTTAGTGTCGGGATTTGAAAACCCAAATTTGAATTTTGTAGGATTTTATTTAGCAAGATGCAACTATTGCATCAAACAAGTTAGAATTAGATATATATCTTGGGGAACCATTAGAGCGAAGAGATCCTGATATTGATCTCGACATTTTTGAAATATTGGGGTTCTAAACAAACTGATTTTTCGATTATGTCTGCAATTGCTGAAGATAGACTTGATATTCCAATAACTTATGTTGCTTGTGAATCCTCTTTTAGTATGAGAGGAAGAATTTTGAATAAATGGAGGAGTAGTTTTTCGGATGATAATGTCGAAGCTTTCGTTACTACTCAAAACTGGTTGTATGGTTATGACAAGGATGAAAAACTTGCTATTGAAATTGTAAGAAGTCAACTGCTGAGGTTAATTCCTTAGTCCAAAGCAGTGTAAATCGGGTATATTCTGCTGCAGTTTGATCACTGCAGTTTTTATTGTAGTATGATCAATGCGAAATTTGCGTCTTTTCTGCAGTCGCATTTCTGTTGCAAACACGTTTCTTTTGTAGTTTGCGTATTTAGTACACTTGAATATTTATTTTTGAAAGTCGGCTTAAGGTAAGTAACTGTCCCTTAAGATGTTCAAACTTATTAGAAACTTAGTTGCCCTTAGATAATCATTGTTTGAAACAGGTTCTTATCAATCTAATTGATTTTGGGACTTTGATTCCCATACTTAATCCTTAATGGCAGCAGTTTCTTTTATTGTTTTCAGCATTCTTATTGTGATGATTTGCTCGATGATGAAATCGCTGGTAGCTTGGGCTTCCATGATATAAGATATGAGAGCAATTTTTATTATTTAAATTACTATTTTGTCAATTAATCATTATTGTCCTATTTAGTAATTTTAGCTAATTTATTTTTCTTAGTTTTTGTTTTGCAGATGATCACAAACAATAAGCTTCAAAATCATGTCTACATTGCAATTATGTATTGTAGATACTATGTTTTATATTGTAATAGAGTAGACCTTTAATTAGTATGTAAAAGTTTTATAGTATAAGGTTTATTTGTAATCAAATATTTATATATTAAGTATCATGAATAATAATTCCTTTGAAGTTCTATTTATATATAAATAATTTTATCTTTAGCAACTTTTGTCAATTTAGTTTATTGCATATTTGTATTGATGTTATATTTATATTTCATACATATACCATTATTTATTATAATAACATCATAATGATTTTCACAATTCCTTATATGAACTCAAGTCCTCAATTGATGTATCAGCAGTCATATAAATATAACAAGTTTTACTTAAAATTTAGGAAATAGATTATTTCGAATAGTACGAATATAGATATGTCATCTACTTTTGGTTTCAACTCTGTATTTTGTTTATTGTTTAGGTTATAAGAATGGCAAAATTATTGTTCCAAATTTTATAAATGAAATTGGAGTTTAATTAAGGTTATACTGATACAAGTAAAAATTTAAGGGTTCTCTAAATATTACTTATACTATCTTATTAAGAAAAAATAGCATTTTTATACCCCTTAAAATGATAGAGATTTTAGACAATGGATACTTCTTTCATATACATGCTCTCTTTGTTTTTTGAGCCTTAAGTGATTACAAAAAGAGTTCGAAAATGTCAAATCTTTGATGATTCCATTTTATGAGCTGCGAAAACTTCTAGATAGAGAGAAGTTGACTCTGTGACTTCTTTTAATAAGGTTATTTTTATCTCGCAAGATGCCCATTCTTTATTTCGGAACCACAAAGTAGGACTATGAATTCAACTACTTTTGTCTTTTTGATGTCAGGTCGAGTCATGATCGGGTCGGGTGTCATGTTGATATCAGGTCGAGTCATGATCGGGTCGGGTTGATGCCAGGTCGGTTCAAGATTGGGTCGGGTTGATGTCAGGTCGAGTCATGATCGGGTCAGGTTGATGTCAGATCGGATCATGATAGGGTCAGGCCATGATCGGCTCAGATTGAATTTCGGTCAGACCATGATTGGGTTGGGTCGAAGTCAGGTTAAGTCGGGTAAATTCGGACACATGTTGAGTTCGGTTGCAGGTCGTGTTTGGGTCAACAATTATTGGTTGATTCAGTTATGGGTTGAGCTCGGGTCGGGTGTAGGTCGGATTAGGGTCAAGGATTGGCGGGTGTCATTCGGTAACAGGTTGAGTTTGCGTCGGATGCGGGTCGAATTCAGGTGTCTCCTATCACGGGTCAAATCGGATCGGTTCGAGGGTATGCATCATACACCCAGGTGTACCATTAGCATGGTACGCCCAAGTCTATTTGGCAAAAAAAGTCTTGGGTATACCATGAGCATGGTACACCGAAATCTACTTAAGCAAAAAATAGCCCTTGGCGTACCATGCTAATAAAAATTGTAAGTCGCTACGAGTCAAAATCCTAGAACAGGTCAGGCTTTGACAGCCCTAGTGGTTATGCTCTTAGAGGTGATGGTTGAAAGCTCAAGCACCCAACAAAGGCACTGAAATCGTAATAGAGAAAAAAAGACATAAATGCTTCAGACTAAAAAAGAAAAAGACAAAGAAATGTGTGTGCTAGTGTGCATTTCTATTTCTCCTTCTCTCCCATAGAATCCGAACACCCTCATTTTCTCTCTCCTTTTACCTTCCTTAACTTTCCTATTCCCCCTCTTGTCTCTCTAGTAAATTCCTTTGAAACTCTAGCAACAATGGAAACGACGGTGGAAGCTACATGACGAAGCAGAACTTGAAGAAAGTTTGGAGATGGGAGGATAACTTGAAGAAAATGGGGTTGAAGAAAACGAAATTAGATTATTTGAAATAATAAAGAAGAAAAATGGGTGAAAAAGCAATTTACTCTAATTATTAATCACGTGATGGTCACATGATATCATTTAACCTGTTGTAGCAGGTTAAAAAGTTTCCCATACCTATTAATTCAAATTACTGATAGTTGGGACTTTTAAGGAATAAATAATAGTTCAGCTCTTTCAAGAAGACCGGCCATAATTTATACGTTTCTTGTAAATTTTTCCTTTAAAATATATTAAAGAGACACTAGGGATAGAGGATTTCACACGCTAACCAAGTATTAACCAATTTGTCAAGCCTAGGGGATTCATCAGGGTCGATTAGGGGACTAAATCACTCAAATATTACCTAATTACTTTCTCAAGCTAATTAGAAGGACCTAATCAATCAATTTCACCTATTGGTAAAATTAACTAACCAAGTATTTCCACAACCCATAGTGATTAAAATTAGGTCCTTGAAAGTCAATCACCTATTCTCATGGTGAAGTCAACCTATTGACTAGTCTAAGGTCAATCCAAGGCTTCATCTCTCAATCTTTCACCGTGGATTCCCAAATCAAGTTCAAATGGTGATCAAACAATTAAACATGGTAAGCAATTAAGCTAGGCAACACAATCTCACTTAAATCTAACCCCAAAGCTTGACTTTTATGGTCAACACTCAACAAGTTCATGCTCTTTTGCTAGCTAACAAACTACTCAGTAGCCATGGAAAAGATGAAATAGATAGCTTCAATCAACAATGGTGAAATTCATTTTAATAAAGCTAATCAACAACTATTCACAACTAATCAAGCTTAAATCAAATTAAAACTAGGTATTGAATCAATAAAGGGAAAGGTAAGAAGTAATACTCAAATATAGATGAAGATCAACCAAAAACCTCCATTGATTAAGCTTCAAAATTTCAACATTCAAAATTAGATCTACTTTCTCTCTCTAAAGCTTCAACTACTCACTCTATAATCTCTCTAATTAGGCTAACAATATTCTGAAACTCAAACTCAATGATTCGATTATTCCAAAAATAGGTTTAAATACCCCGTAACACTAAGGGCAAATCCATAAAAGGACGGGATAAAAAGAGCTGCCTAGCACACTGTAGCACCCGCTCCAAGGTTGCTCATGGGTCGCTCTAAATTCCTGATATGCAAATGCATATGCAATGAACTAAATACAACCTATCTATATGCAAATGGACTAAACTAATAACATGCAAACAACGAAAAAGGATGCAAAAGGAAAATAATTGGAAGTTACATGGCCTAATATGCATCTAAATGACCTAATGCCTAGAGCTCACTTATCATTTAATCATAAGATATTCAGTGGTCGGGTTTGATTGGATATTTTGGATTGGATATTCGATAGTCGACTAAAAAAATTTATTTTTCTCAAGTTTCAGATGTTTTTCAAATATATATGAAAAGATTGAAAGTATGCTCCAAATCCAATTTGAAAATCTCGTGATATCCGAAGCTTAAGAATTATGTTCAGATATCTGATTTTAGATATGTATTAATAGGTTTATGCTTCGAAAATGCTTGGATCGATTTTAAAAGGTACGAGGTATACATATAGAGAGAGAAAGATCGAGCGAGCTCTAATACCACCTGAGCTGTAACAGTCCGAATTAACGCATGTTGTACTCGTTATTTTGATGATGACAAATGAATAGTTTTTAACTTAGTTTTTAATTAGTTTTTCTTTATATAATTATTTATATAGTTTTATTTATTTTACCTAAAATAAACTTATGGAGAATTTGTTTAATAATAACCAAAATTAAGTTGTTGAGGAAAATAGAATATTTAGTTATTTTGTGTAGAATTGATATTCTAATATTATGGAATATTAGATTCCATAATATTAGTTGAGTTTGTTAATGGTTTACAGGAAAATAGAAGTTGAAGAGCTGGCGATGATGCGTGGCTGAATTGATGGGTTGAGGTCCTAGATTCTAGGGACCATGATCTCAGCTAACCGCACATCAAACATATATCCTAAACTGCTGAAGACCAAGTCAAGAGCTGCTGAGAAGATCGTGGAAGACTCGAAGACTCATTCAAACCGTGCAAACACACGATCATGGAACGTGGCCTTAACATGGTCCATAACGGCTATGAAGGTGGAAGATAATGCCTAAAAACTTGCGTCCACAACAAAGAAGCTGAAGAAGACCGTTGAAGATTCATCACAGCTATATAAATTAAGAAGAACTCAATTTTAGTTCTTAAGACTTTCTACGATAATTGTGTAAATCTTTTAGAAAGTTATTTCGGTTTTATTCTCTTCAACAATTCATTGTATTCCATTAATCTGAGTTGGGGTGAGTGAAATTTTGTGAGAAAATTTCTACATTCAAGAGAGAAAGAGAAGAAAGAGAAAGAGAAGACTTCGAGTGAAGTCAAGAGAGAAAGTCATGTGTTCAGGGGGAACAAGGTGACTGGGAACCAGTTCCTAGAGGAACAGAATGAGTTGCTGTTTATAATAAGGTGTAAGTTACTATTATAAATAAAAGGGCAAGATTTATTCACAGAGAAAATAGGAATAAGATCTTGTTTAAAAGCAGTTCTAGTGTTCTTTGTTTTAACTAATCTTTATTTCATTTTAACTTGTTAATTCCGCAAAAATAGTCCCCAATAGTCTTTACTATAATTCACCCCCCCCTCTTGTAGTAAACTTAGAAGTTCTATAGGACCAACAATTGGTATCAGAAAACAGTTAACACTGGGGAGGCTGATCCTAGAGAACATGAATACAACTGGAGAAAAGCTAGATGAGGGATACTCTACTCAACGTCCTCCAATGTTCAATGGTAAACATTATCCTTATTGGAAGAATAGGATGAAAATATTTATTAAGGAAGAAAACTATCAAGTCTGGAGAGTCATTGAGATAGGTGACTTTGAAGTCACTGAAAAGAATGAAGAAGGAGAGCTAATTACAAAACCACTCTCAAAGTATGACAAGGAAGATTTTGAGAAAATGGAGATGAACAACATGGCCAAGAAGATTCTACATTGTGGTCTTGGTCCTCATGAACACAATAGAGTCATGGGATGCAAGAGTGCAAAGCAGATGTGGGAACTCCTTCAAGTTACACATGAAGGAACAAGCGAGGTCAAGAGATCAAAGATAGACATGCTCATGCATAGATACGAGTTATTTCAAATGAAACCTAAAGAGCCAGTTCATGATATGCTTACAAGATTTTCAAATATCATAAATGAACTTGACTCTCTAGGAAAATCTATTTCTCCACAAGAACAAGTACGCAAAGTATTGAGAAGTCTTCCACAAGACGAGAAGTGGATGGCTAAGGTGACAGCTCTACAAGAGACCAAGGATTTCACCAAGTTTAACATAGAACAACTTGCTGGATCCTTGATGACACATGAGTTGCACTTAGGAACTCATGAACCTGACTCCAGCAGATCAAAGTCCCTGGCTCTCAAGACTGAAGAGCAAGATGATTCAGAAACTGATGAAGAGGAAGCTGCCTTGATAGTAAAGAAGTTCAAAAGGTTCTTCAACAAGAACTATAAAGGGAAGAGCACAAGGAAAACCTCAAAGCTAAGCTGCCATAAATGGGAAGTCCAGATCACTTCATAAAGGAATGTCCTTTGTGGGAAAACGAGAAAGGAAAATGCAGATTCAAGAGCAAAGAACAACAAAAACCTTTCTCTAAAACTGAAATGAGAAAGGCTATGGTAGCAGCCTGGGGTGAATCAGATTCTGATGAGGAACAGGAACAGCCTGAGGATGAAACTGCTCAGATGTGTCTAATGGCAAAATCAGATAGTGAAGAGGACGTATCACACAAACAGGTAAACTTTAATGTTGTTGAAGAAGAATTATCAAAATTAAATAAGAACCAACTCACTGAATTACTTTTAGAAACCTTTGATAACTACAAGGCAATCTGCATAAGAGAGGAGAATATGGAGAGGGTCTTGAAAGTTACCAAGGAACACACAAATTGGTTTAAGAAATTAAATTCAGATATTGAGGAACGGTTCTTTGAAATTTTTGATAAATACCGTGGATTTCAAGAAGCCTATGAAAAACTGAAAAATGATATCTACTTGTTGAATATTGCTTTGGCAGAATTGAAACTAGTTGTTCCTGAAGGAACCAGTTCCTCTGACAGTACCAGTAAAGAAATTGAAAATTTGAAAATTGAGCACGAATTAGTGCTGAATGAAAATATGGTACTGAAGAGGAAATTGGAATCTTCAAGAGTCAAGCTTCCTGATCCAGTTAGTTGTATACAAAGATATAAAAATGAAGGAAGAAATGGACTAGGTTTCAATTATAAGAAGAGGAACAAACATAAAAAATATGTTGACCTGCCAAGCAACAAAATTTGTTCCTACTGTAGGAATAGTGGACACTTAGTGTCTGACTGTTCCACCAAAGAGGAACAGATCGAAATGAACACTCGCTTAGTGAAGCAAGAGTGAAGAATTAAGAGGAACACACACTCAACAGAGGAACCCAAGTCTAACTGGGTTCCTGCCACTGACTAATTAATGTAGGTGCAGACTAAAGTGAGGGGGAACAACCTGTAGTACCTCGATAGCGGTTGTTCCAAGCACATGACAGGAGATAAAACCAAATTTCTCTCACTTTCAGTCTACAAAGGAGGAATTGTGACCTTTGGAGACAACCTGACAGGTAATATAGTAGGTATAGGTAAAGTTGGGAAATCTCAGTCACATTCCATTAATAATGTATTTTTAGTCGAGGGTTTAAAACATAACTTACTTAGCATCTCTCAATTCTGTGACAAAGGAAACAATGTGAAATTTACTAATGAATGTTGTGTGGTTAGTGACACCATTACAGGAACCAAGATAGTAGAAGGAATAAGAAAGGGAAACACTTATGTTGTTGACCTAAACCTTGTTCCTAGGAACAATCTAACTTGTCTTAGTGTACTAGAAGATGACCAAGACCTTTGGCATAAGAGGTGTGGTCATGCAAGCTTTACACTTCTTCATAAACTAAGTGGTAAAGACCTGGTAGTTGGTTTGCCAACTATAAAAGGAACAAACCATGGAGTTTGTGGAGCTTGTGTAAGAGGGAAGCAAGTCAAATCCTCGTTCAAATCCAAGAAAATGGTAAGCACTCAAAATCCACTTGAGCTGATCCACATGGATCTTTGTGGCCTAGTGAGAATCCAAAGCAGATCAGGTAAAAGATATGTATTAGTTATTGTTGATGATTTTTCTAGATTTACGTGGGTAATCTTCCTTCATAGCAAGGATGAAACGTTTGATGAATTTATTTCATTTGCTAACAAAGTTCAAAGGATAAGTGTTTTCAAATTGAAACACCTAAGATCTGACCGTGGTACGGAGTTTGAAAACTCCAAGTTTGATGATTTTTGCAGTACTGAAGGATTAGATCACAACTTCTCTGCCCCAAGAACACCACAACAAAATGGTGTAGTGGAAAGAAAGAACCGGACTCTGGAGGATATGGCTAGAACAATGCTTATATCAAGCAATCTTCCAAATAATTTTTGGGCAGAAGCTGTGAACACTGCATGTTACATCAGGGTCATGCTAAGACCCATCACAAGAAAACTCCTTATGAACTGTTCAAAGGAAGAAAACCAAATATCTCTTACTTTAGAGTCTTTGGATGTAGATGTTTTGTACACAACAATGGTAAAAACAATTTAGGCAAACTTGATGCTAGAAATGATGAAGCTGTCTTTATAGGATATGCTTTAAATAGTAAAGCATACAGAGTTTATAATAAGAGAACTATGTGCGTAGAGGAAAGTGTCCATATTATCTTTGATGAAACTGACTCATTGTAGGAACCAAGTTATGAAAATGATTTTGAAATTGGGATAACTCATCCTCAAGAGACTGACAATCTTGAGGAGGAACTGACTCCTGCAGGAACATTTAAGAAACATATTCCTGAAAATGAACTAACCGTTCCCGAGGAACAGGTAAATGAAGGAACAATAAATGCAGGATACATGCAGAAGAAACTCACACAGAGAATGAACAGGAACAAACTGAAGAACATCAAGTTGAAGGAACAGGAACAAGAAGATTTGAACCAAAATCTTGGAGGCACCAAAAGTCACATCCCCTAGAGCTGATCATTAGCGACATTGAGAAGGGAACTCAAACAAGATCTCAACTTAGAAACTTTTGTGCCTTTCAAGCGTTCCTATCTATGATAGAACCTCGATACCACAATGAAGCAATGCTAGAGTCTGACTGGATAAATGCCATGCAAGAGGAACTGAATGAATTTCAGAGGAACATTGTATGGCACTTGGAGCCCAAACCCAAGAATCAAAAGGTAATTGGGTTATAATGGGTCTTCAGGAACAAGCTAGATGAACATGGCACAGTGATCAGAAACAAGGCCAGACTCGTAGCAAAAGGCTACAACCAACAAGAAGGTATTGACTTTGATGAAACCTTTGCTCCAGTAGCTAGAATAGAAGCAATAAGAATTTTAGTATCATTTGCAGCTTTTATGGGATTTAGGTTGTACCAGATGGACGTTAAATGTGCATTTTTAAATGGATATCTATTGGAAGACGTCTATGTGGAACAACCTCCAGGATTTGAAAATCCTGATCTACCAAACCAGGTCTATAAGCTAGATAAAGCCTTATATGGGCTGAAACAATCTCCTAGATCTTGGTATGAAAGACTTTCTAAATTCTTACTTGCTCATAATTTTGTTAGAGGCAAAGTTGATAGAACCTTGTTCCTTCAATCAAAAGGAACAGACATTTTAGTAGTACAAATTTATGTTGATGATATTATATTTGGTGCTATTAATGATTCTCTGTGCAAGGGTTTTGCTGACTTAATGAGCAGTGAATTTGAAATGAGCATGATGGGAGAATTGAACTTCTTTCTTAGTTTGCAAATCAAGCAAACTGAAAGAGGAACAATGATCCATCAGCAAAAATATGTTAAGGAACTGCTAAAGAAATGTGGAATGGAACAAGCTAAAACCAACCATACTCTTATAGGAACAGGAACAAGGTTGGATGAAGATCAAAACGGTAAATCAGTAGATCAAAAATTATACAGAGGTATGATTGGATCTCTTCTTTATTTAACTGCAAGTAGGCCTGATATTTCCTTCAGTGTTGGTCTATGTGCTAGGTTCCAATCAAATCCAAAGGAATCCCACTTGATAGCTGTCAAGAGGATCCTTAGGTATTTGAAAGGAAGTGACAATCTCTGTTTACTCTATCCTCGTAGTGATACATTTGACCTAGTTAGCTACTCTAATGCTGACTATGCTGGAGATTTGGTGAATCGAAAAAGTACCTCAGGAACTGCCCAGTTCCTAGGAACAAGTTTAGTCTCTTGGGGATCCAAGAAACAACATACAGTTGCCTTGTCAACTGCTGAAGCTGAATATGTGGCTGCTGCTGCATGTTGTTACCAAGTATTATGGATCAAACAACATGTACGTGATTTTGGTATTAAGTTTAAATGTGTTCCAATCTTTTGTGATAATACAAGTGCCATATGTATATCCAAGGACCCAGTTCACCACTCAAGGGTCAAGCACATTCACATCAGACACCACTTCTTGAAAGACTATGTTGAAAAGGGCTTAGTCAAAGTTGAATTTTGCCCTACAGAAAATCAAATTGCTGACATTTTTACCAAACCATTATCTAGGGATAGATTTGAAAAGATTCGCTTGGAACTAGGAATGATCAGAATTGTATAAAATGGCCTATAAAATTTGAACCCTATGTACTAGTCATTTCTAAGAGTGTCCTGCAATCTTCATGAATTAAATTTCATACACCTAGGGTCATGTCTGAAGACTCACATTTGTCTTTAAATATTATCCTTATTGTCCATGCACATATATAGAGTACGTAAACTAAAATTGCTTGTATAGTTTAAAAAGGGTCCGTGTGCACAAGAACTAATTTTTCTTTTTCCACATTTTTATTCTCTCTCCTCCTCTCATTATGACTTCTCTGATTCACTGTATCAACCAAATTATTTACTCAAAATCAAATTCAGTTTATTTAATTTACAAAGGAGAAACAATAAATAAAACACGTTTACCCAAACCGTACCCAGTCAAATTACACCTCTTCACCTTCAACTCATTACGCCTCATCATTACAATAAAAACCCAACACTTCACTTCACTGACAATTTTTACTGACCCACTTCACCTCTCACTGTTCATCTTCTCTCTCCTTCATCTCTCTACATTCTTCATTCTCTCTCTCTCCCATGGCACCCAAAAAGGCAACCTTTGAACCTCAAGAAAATTACCCAGCCGAAAAAACACCCTCCATGGATGAGCAAAGTGACCAAGAATCTTCTAATCCGATAGACGATTCCACACATTCTTAAGAACCCATTTCTGACACTGAAGCGACATCTCCCAAGCCTGAGGACGATGACGAGGATCAAGAAAGCAATCAGGGGGAGAGACCTTCAGATTCCCACAAAAGGGGTAAGAAATCAAAATCCTCTTAATTTATTGTCGGATTCTGTGTTGATCTTGCATGGTGCAAGAAAGTAAAATGGAATGAATTTCTGAGTTTGTTAAAGTTTCAAAAATGGATGAAGTTAGTCTGTGTAGATGAGGGATTATATGAGGAAGAGATGAGTTCCTTCTGTGAGAATTTCAATAAAACAGAGGGAGTGTGTGTAAGCTTAGTGAATGGATGTGTGGTCACCTTTACTGAAAAGAAATTGAGTGAATGGTTTGAAGTACCTTCAGATGGATACCAGGAGTATGTTAAAGGGAAGGGCAAACTAAACATCAATGGCGTCTCAAATGAAAAAATTCTTCAATTTTTTCAAGGAAATCCTAACTCTATGTCCATTGACCAAAAAGATCTCTCTCCCTTTCACAAACTTTTGTTTCAGTTTGTTTGGCGTTTTGTTTTACCCCGATCTTCCAAGAGAACCCAAGCTAATCTAATGGACCTCTCAATAATGTACTGTTTAGCAAAGAATATCAAGATAAACTTTCCCGCTCTTATGCTCGCTCACCTTTCCTGTTGCATATCCCATAATACCAAGGTGGGATATGGCAATCTAATCACCACAATTTTAAAGAAAAATAAAGTGAAATTGTCTGACAGCCCTTCTTTCACCCATGAACCTGAAAATTACTTGACCAAGGAGACGCTGACTAGACTTAGCTTGAGGGTGGTTGGTGGAAATTTGGAATTTGAGGGAGAGGCTACTGTGACTAAGCCTGAGGCATGGACAAAAAGGATATTATTTGAGGAAGCTGGTGGGGGATCTGTTAGGAAGAGCCAGAGACTGGCTGGGGGTAAGTCTCTTAAGGACCAGGATCCGGGTCATGCTGAAACGATCAATCTGGATGAGGATCAGGTTCCTTCAACTGCTGTGGATTTTCCTCTTATATCTACCACTGGACTTCATGGGATTCTGAGGGAAATTAGGGAGTCTCTGACACTTATGCACACAAGGATTAATGTCCTGGAGAAGTCAGTTTCTACTCTTGATACACAGCAACAGGAGACTCTAGCCGCCATCAAGCAGGCAGACACGGGGATCAGGTTCAAGGTGGATGCAGTGATTTCCAAGATTGACTCCGTTGTCTCCAACATCTTCAAACGCCCCAAACCATAATTTCCCCCCTCTCTTTAAACAATGATTTACTGGATAATTTTCTTTGGGTTTAACATTTTTTTTCTCCTTTTTGCGTGTCTTCTTTTGACACAGATCATTCTGAACTCTTCTTTCCTTGCTCTTGTGATATGCTCAATCTGATCCTTTTTGCTTGCACATGCTTTTTCTTTTCGTACTTGCTTGTGTTTGGATGGCTAATATTATGAGATGACTGTTTGAGCTACTTTAATTGATGCCTAGACTGTTGACTCTTTAGTGCTGCAAGGACATAACTTAGTTTTGATGATAACAAAAGGGGGAAAAGACTAGTTGGCTATCTAAAAACATTTTCTGGTCTGACTTAGTTCCTAGAGCCTTTCTGATTGTCTCTATTTCTAGTGGATCCAGTTCCTAGTCCAAATTGAGTTTAGACTTTACTTTAGACTTAGACTTAGGATAGAAATTTTTTTCCAACTTATTTGCCATCATCAAAAAGGGGGAATATTGTTGTACTCGTTATTTTGATGATGACAAATGAATAGTTTTTAACTTAGTTTTTAATTAGTTTTTCTTTATATAATTATTTATATAGTTTTATTTATTTTACCTAAAATAAACTTATGGAGAATTGGTTTAATAATAACCAAAATTAAGTTGTTTAGGAAAATAGAATATTTAGTTATTTTGTGTAGAATTGATATTCTAATATTATGGAATATTGGATTCCATAATATTAGTTGAGTTTGTTAATGGTTTACAGGAAAATAGAAGTTGAAGAGCTGGCGATGATGCGTGGCTGAATTGATGGGTTGAGGTCCTAGATTCTAGGGACCATGATCTCAGCTAACCGCACATCAAACATATATCCTAAACTGCCAAAGACCAAGTCAAGAGCTGCTGAGAAGATCGTGGAAGACTCGAAGACTATTCAAACCGTGCAAACACACGATCATGGAACGTGGCCTTAACACGGTCCATAACGGCTATGAAGGTGGAAGATAATGCCTAAAAACTTGCGTCCACAACAAAGAAGCTGAAGAAGACCGTTGAAGATTCATCACAGCTATATAAATTAAGAAGAACTCAATTTTAGTTCTTAAGACTTTCTACGATAATTGTGTAAATCTTTTAGAAAGTTATTTCAGTTTTATTCTCTTCAACAATTCATTGTATTCCATTAATCTGAGTTGGGGTGAGTGAAATTTTGTGAGAAAATTTCTACATTCAAGAGAGAAAGAGAAGAAAGAGAAAGAGAAGACTTCGAGTGAAGTCAAGAGAGAAAGTCACGTGTTCAGGGGGAACAAGGTGACTGGGAACCAGTTCGTAGAGGAACAAAGTGAGTTGCTGTTTATAATAGGGTGTAAGTTACTATTATAAATAAAAGGGCAAGATTTATTCCCAGAGAAAATAGGAATAAGATCTTGTTTAAAAGCAGTTCTAGTGTTCTTTGTTTTAACTTCTCTTTATTTCATTTTAACTTGTTAATTCCGCAAAAATAGTCCCTAATAGTCTTTACTACAATTCACTCCCCCTCTTGTAGTAAACTTAGAAGTTCTATAGGACCGACAACGCACTAACTAAATTGCAGCTAAGCGCGCGAAAAACCTAATCCGGAATATCACCATCATACTTATCGAACTTAGTCGAAGAGTATGGAACCCAAAATTTCACTAAAATTAAAGCTTTTCAAAACTCTATGATTGAACCTTATATAAATCCAAATGAATCCTTTTTAAAGAGATAACTTATTGTAATTGTACAAAAATCAGGCAGAGTTTTGTTTATAATATGGACTGCCTAAAATTTAATTTAGGACTCGCATCCGACACTGAACCTGTAATCTCAGACAATACACTGAGTAGCCATTACCAGTTTAACTATGCGAAACTCAAACCCTTGTTAAGACTAATTATCTAATTACTACAATGTTACAAAGTGGATTGTCATCGCCGCAATACAAAACTCATGAACAACACGTAATCCTCTTCAATTTTATATAATTTCCTAGATTTTTTTTGGAATTGACATACACTATCTTAAATTAAAGTGAACGAATCATATTAGAGCATTTACAATGATCAAGCTAAAAGTGTTGCTTACTTTGCCACGTCATTATTTACAACTACGTTATTTGAGAGGTATAATTTACTCGGTGATTAGTGATAACACATGTAACTAGAATAGTCTAACATGTCAAAAATATCTAACCATAATTCTTTTTCCTTTTTTAATTGTGTCAAACTAAAAACCTACCTAGCTCACTTGAACCGCAATGTCCAATAATAAGCTACTTACTTGAGTTTTACATAATTTACAAACTAATCCTTTTACACGCTATTAAAGATACTATTAGGACTCTATATACTTTTTTTTTTTGATCGAAAACACTCTATATACTTGACACACTACTTTAGAGTTTAGAGGTTAATGTTGAAAGTTCAAGCCCTCAACAAAGGAGAGCTGCCCAGTTCCTATCAGATAGATAGGGGGCTGGACATCTATCAAATTATACGTAGTATACTTATAGATATATGTAGTATATTTTATGAAAAATGTAGTACATTTTTATAAAATTTTAGTTAGTATATTTTCTTCATGAATTTAAAATTTACTAAAATTATAGTATACTTATAAAAATCGTAGTATATGCATTAGAAATCGTAGTATATCCCTATCTGATAGATGTAATTTTTACATATATCAGATAGGTACTAAGCATTTCCCTTCAACAAAGGCACTGAATTTTAAGAAGACTTGGAAAGAAATAAATAAGAGAAAAAAAACCCACAAATGCTTAAGACATAAAAGAAAAAAAAAAGGACAAAAAAATGTGTGTGCCAGTGTGCATTTCTCTTTCCCTTTCTCTCCCATAGATCCCGAACACCCTCAATTTTCTCTCTCCTTTCTACCTTCCTTACCTTTCCTTTCCTATTCCCCCCTCTTGTTCTCTGGTAAATTCCTTTCGAAACCCTAGCAACAATGGCGACGACGGTGGAGGGAGAAGACAGAGTTCTCGCCACAGCTCAACACATAGTTAAAAGTCTCCGAACCTCCAAAGACGTCACTGATGACATGCTTCTCATCCTCTCCACCTTCGACAATCGCCTCTCCAACATCTCCGACCTTATTGGTGACGGTGCTGCTGGTGGTGCTTCAACTGCTAATAATCTCAATTCTCTCTCCCCTGAGATCTCTCGCCTCGATTGCGCTGAAAAAGTCATTCTTCGCCTTCAAAATCCATTCAACGATTCTCCTGACGATTGTTGTGAATTCCTCGCTGCTGTCGATGAAGTTCTTGAATTGATCAACAATCTCAAACTCCAAGAGAATCCCTCTTTTATGGATCGCGCCGAATCCGCTGTTCAATCCGCTATGTCTAAGCTTGAAGACGAGCTTCGTAGGGTTCTTTCTAGGAGCGCCGTTCCAATTGACGCTGATAGATTATACGGTTCGATTCATCGTGTTACGCTCTCATTTGCTTCTCACGATGGCGATATAATCGACGAGGAATTCGGTAATTTTAATCATCCTTTTCATGAAAGAGGGGGGAGTTTAGCGGGTGATGTTTCTGTTGATTTGATTTATCCTGACGTGATTTCTGACCTTCGTGAGATTGCTGATCGAATGAGTCGAGCTGGTTATGAGAAAGAATGTTGTCAGGTTTATAGCAGTGTTAGGAGAGATGCACTTGAGGAATGTTTAGCTAATTTAGGGGTTGAGAGGTTGAGTATTGAAGATGTTCAGAGGATTGAATGGAGTTCTTTGGATGAGAAAATGAAGAAATGGGTTCAAGCTGTTAAGATCTTTGTTAGGGTTCTTCTTACTGGCGAAAAGCGCCTTTGTGAATTGATCTTTGATGGTTCTGAATCCGACTTGATTCGTGAAGTTTGTTTCGTTGAGACTGCTAAAGGTTGTGTTCTGCAGTTGTTGAATTTTGGTGAAGCTGTGGCTATTGGGAAGAGGTCTCCTGAGAAGCTGTTTCGGATACTTGATATGTATGAAGCTTTGGATGATACATTGCGTTATTTGAGGGCCTTGTTTTGCGACGATTCGGGGGAGTTTGTTTGTGCTGAGGCTAGAGGTGTTTTGGATGGTTTAGGTGAGGCAGCTAGGGGAACGTTCATTGAGTTTGAGAGCGCGGTTAAGGGTGAAGTTTCGAGAAAATTAGTTCATGGAGGTGAGATTCACCCGCTTGCTCGATATGTTATGAATTATGTAAAATTGCTTGTTGATTATAGTGTTACCCTGAATAAGCTCTTGGAATATGATGTAAGAGAAGGAGAAGGAGATGAAGACCATTCACGTGGTAGGTCTGATAGGGGTGAAGTGAGTGAAATGACTCCTTTTGGGCATCGATTGATGTCGTTAATAAGTTCTTTGGAATCAAACCTTGAGGAGAAGGCTAAGTTCTATGAGGATAGTGCAATGCAGTATATTTTTCTCTTGAATAACAAACTTTACATATTGCAAAAGGTGAAAGATTCTGAGCTCGGTAAGCTTCTGGGAGATGATTGGGTAAAGAGGCGTCGTGGGATCATTCGAAAATACGCTACCAATTACCTTAGAGCTTCTTGGAGCAAGGTTTTGGTTTGTTTGAGGGATGATGGGATTGGGAGTGGTTCAAGTAGTGCCTTCAAGATGGCTCTAAAAGAAAGATTTAAGAATTTCAATGCTTGTTTTGAAGAAATTTATAGGACTCAGACTGCTTGGAAGGTCCCAGATCCCCAACTTAGGACCGAGCTTCGGATATCCATATCCGAGATGGTTATACCTGCATACCGTTCATTTTTGGGGAGGTTTGGTCCTCAACTAGAGAACACGAGACACGCTGGCAAGTACATTAAATACTCAGCTGAGGACTTAGATGGCTACTTAGCTGATTTATTTGAAGGAACACCTGGTGTTCTCCACCATATGAGACGCAAAAGTTCATAGAGCTCTCACCTGTATAGTAGGTAATGCCCTTTTCTCTCATCAAAGGGCTTGTTCGATTCCCTTTGCACCTGTTCGATCAGGCTTCATAACATGCCTTTTTTCTTTCTTTTCCTTTTTTATTTTGTTTCTGTTGATGTTATAAAACTATGATCACAGGTTTTGTTCTCAGTGGAATATGGCTGTTGCTTGACATAATGTAATCATTTTGTAAATTTGATATAGATTTCTCATGTTTGCTTTGTCATACTTCATGTTTTATCACTGTAATGTTCCAGTTGTAAGGATGGTGACATGGTGTTCTGCATTGTCTGATCCTTGGCAAATTTGCCGCATGACATTACTAGCTGCAGCTGTAAATTATGAAAATAATGCTATTCTCAGAAGCTTGTTAGTTCTCTTTTGCCGTTTTCAGATGTAATTTTTGCTATAGATATCAGCTGCTGAATATTTTTTTTTGGTTCTTATATGCTACAAATCCTGCCAAGTATGTTGTTGGAATTACGAGTATCTAACAAGGCTTCTTAAATTTTGGGAGTGGATTATAGGCCTTAGCATAGCATGCATTAATCACGCTTAGATAGTATTTACTTTAGCTTAGTACTTGTTTCTTGTGATGACTATTTTCGTGCCTTTTCTTTGGAAATACTCCATTGCAAGTTGAACAAAGTTTTCACTTGTGGGAGTTTCTAACCTCTATTATTTTGTGATAACATTTCACACGACCCCTTTGAACTCAACTGAATTGAACTTGAATTGTGTTTTGCTTTGCTCTTCTTGATAATCTGTGTTAATACGTGATCTGTTACTGGTATGCAGTGCACTTAACGACCTAAATAGGTACCTAAGAATCTCATACCGTCAAATTTATATGAGCCCGTTCTATCCCTTGAATGAATTCTGTACCGTTTGTTTGATCCTCTGTTAACTAGTTAGCTGGTATCTTAACATATGTTGCCTTTATTCGGAACACTGAATGCAATTAGGATCTTGGGGGCTTTTGCAAGCCCTGAGCAAGGTTATAGAGGCGCAATTAGCTATGTTTTAAACTCAGCCCAAGCCTAGGTGTTTTAGGTATGTTCATTGTGTGAAGACGGAGGAGTGCTTCATGTTTTATCACTGTAATGCTCCAATTTTTAGGATGGTGACATCGCGTTCCGCATTGTCTGGTCCTTGGCAAATTTGCAGCATGACATTACTAGCTGCAGCTGTAAATTATGAAGATAATGTTTTTCTCAGAAGCGTGTTAGTTTTCTTTTGCAGTTCTCAAATGTAATTTTTGCTATAAATCAGCTGCTGAATAATTGTTTGGTTCGTATACTCCACAAATCCTGCCAAGTATGTTGTTGGAATTACGAGTACCTAAAAGCGGCAAAATCTCGACTATTAACTTACTCCTATAATACAGCATCTTTTGGACTTTAGATCTTTAGGAAACATCAAATCATCTGAAGAAAGAATTTGTTTTTGACAGTAAATTTGTAAAATAAGTAGTATTCCTGATTCCCGCTGCTCTTTTTCTTGAGCATGAATTGTAGAGATCATGGTACGGCTTAATGTATATCTTCTATTTTCCGCAGTTTTGGAATTTTTGAGGAGAGTTGGATTTTGGAATTATTTTGCAGTATAACAGTCTCGTAGGTTTCTTGAGAAATTGGTGATGAGTTCAAGAATGACAAGTAACAGGGCTTCGTAAATTTTGGGAGTGGGTTTTAGGCCTTAGAATAGCATGCATTAATCACGCTTAGATTAATTTTTAGTTTAGCGTAGTACTTGTTTCTTGTGATGACTATTTTGTTGCCTTTTCTTTGGAAATACTTCATTTCAAGTTGAACAAAGTTTTAACTTGTGGGAGTGTCTAACCTCTAAGTAAGTTTTAATTATTTTGTGATGACCCCTCTGAACTCAACTAATTTGAACTTGAATTGTGCTCTGCTCTGCTCTTCTTGATAATCTGCGCTCATACGCGACCTGTTACTGGTAGCAGTGCACTTAACGACCCAAGTAGGCACCCAAGAATCTCGTACTGTTAAATTTATATGAGCCCATTCTATTCCTTGTATGAATTTTGTACCCTTTGCTTATCCTCTGTTAACAAAGGTATTGTTTTGTTTGGTTGCACTTAATTTCCATGAGCATTTAAAATTTCATGAATTTGCTTTTAGATGTCTTATTTGGTTCATTTGGAAAAGTAGAAATGAGGGGACTGGAAATTTACAGGAATTTATAATTTCCCACAAAATATGAGTATTTATTTACCCGCCCTCCTTGATCATTCACAATTTATGGGATTTGCAAATTCTTACATGGCTACCAAATAAGATTTTACAATTCCTAGAAATTTTATAAGGGAATTATATTCTTATGAGATCCTAATTCTTATGGAAAATAAATTTCCAATGCAACCAAACAACACAAAATTTTCTGGTATTTTAACATTTGTTGCCTTTATTCGGAACACTAAGGGTCCGTTCTTTTCAACTTATTTTCAGTCCTTATAAGTTCGGATAAGGTCGAATAAGGTCGAATAAGGTCTAATAAGGTCTAATAAGGTCGAATAAGGTCTAATAAGGTCGAATAAGGTCTAATAAGGTCGAATAATGTCTAATAAGGTCTAATAAGGTTCTTATATATTTTTTATATAACTACATTATTATTATTATTATTATTATTACTATTATTATTGACAATATTATAATAATAATAATAATTATTATTTATTATTTATTATTTATTATATAATATTTTTATTCTATTCATTGGGCTATCATCGTTGCTGGTTGTACGCTTAAGAATTTTATTCGTCTACATGAATAAGGGATATCAATTTTTATGGATTGTCGTTTGTAAATGAACATTAAACTATTGTAGTTGGTGGTTGTTCTTGAACCTATTGATATACATCTTTTAAGTTTGCCTTCGTAGAAATTTATAATTAATAATAACAATAACAACAAATAATGACTTATAGACAAATAATAGTAATAGACAATTATAGTAATATAATAGTAGTAATATAATAATTTGAATAATAATAATATAATAATAGTAGTAGTATTAATGATAATAAAGATTAACATAATAAGAAAATTAGTAATAATAGAGTAATTATTATTATTGTAGAGATAAGAATGATAATAATTATAATGGTAAATAGTATAAATAATGATAATAATAATAAATAATAATAATAAATAATAATAATAAAAACAATAATAATAATAATAATAATAATAATAATAATACTTCCTCCGTTTTTTTTTAAAATGTGACACTTTCTATTTTAGGAAGTTTTAAATTAAATGTGACACTTTCTTTTTTGGTCAATAAACTCTCTCTATCTCTCTCCTCTCACATGGGTCCCCTTATTTTTTTTCTCTTTATCTCTTTCCTTCCCAAAAATTGCCTAGGAGTCCGTGAATTTAAAAGTGTCACATTTAAAAAAAAAACGGAGGAAGTAATAAGGTTAAATGAGGTCTAATAAGGTCGAATAAGGTCTAATAAGGTCTGATAAAGTCTAATAAGGTCGAATAAGGTCTAATAAGATCGAATAAGGTCTAATAAAGTCGAATAAGGTCTAATAAGTTCAGATAAGTTTAGATAAGCAAAAATAAGTTGAAAAGAACGGACCCTAAATGTAAATATGTAATTGGATCTTGGGGGCTGTTGCTTGTTGATAAGTCCTGAGCAAGGTTATAGAGGCTCAATGGCTATTGTATAAACTCAGCCCAAGCCTAGGTGTTTTTGGTATGTTCGTTGTGTGAAGATGGAGGACTGCTTGATGTTGGAATTCTCGCCACGAAAAAGAACATACATTTGATTTATGTTTTGTCTATCAGTATGCATATGATTCTCGTTAGGATCACTTTTTCCTGCCTTCTCGAGTTTTTGATCTCTGAATCTTTGCAATTATGGAATTCAAATGTGGAATTCTAAATAATGGATTTCAATTCCAAACCCAATGTTCGGGAAAAACTATTATTTCCATTTTCGGAATTAGAAATTTTGATATTGTTTGGAAATCATGGGAATTTGAAAAAATTAAATCAATGAATAAAATACTATGCTTTTAGAATTCAGAAATGGTTTTAGAATTTGACAATTTCTATGCAATTAGAAAAGCATGAAGAGTAGAGACATGAGTTTCCACTACAATTAATCAAGAAATTGAATCGATGAATGAAATTCTATATTTTTAGAATCCCATGCACCGTGTTGCAGCTAAACAAACAATGAAATCACATAGAAATAACTTGAAACCTAGAAATATTTTGCAAAAAAATGAAATTAAAAACGCGAGAGAAAGTGTGTGTGTAAATCCCAAAATTTAATGGTTTTAAGCTTACAAAGTGCCCCACATCAAGAAGTAATTGAACTTGGTAATTATGAACAAAAACTAAGGTTTTACCGTGGCAGAGAAAGAGGGAGAAAGCTCACGGAACTTTGACATAGGAACTAACAAATGCAATCAATTATTCCATTTCAAGCAAAATCCTTAACAAAATGAGAAAAAACGATCAAAATTCTCTGAAAAACAAACTGAATTTGATGAAAATGGTGTAGGGGCGATTTTGATGACAATGTAGCCGTTATTGCGGATAATACCAGCTTGCTGCTAGTAAGAGGAGAAATCTGTTAAAGAGGATAGTGAAGCTTCATTAATAGTGAGAGAGAAGAATAGGGCTTGAGAGAGCAGCACGAGGTTGAAGCTTCATCATTGGTGGAAAGTCAGGGCTTGAGCAGGGTTAATGGGTGAGAGGTGTCGAGGAGAGAGAACAAAATTGAGAGGTGAATGTTGGAATTACAAATGACGTGGTGTAAGTTATAATTTACAAATGATAAGTGTTGGGGAAAGGCTACACATAAACTAAGTTTATGTGAGCCCACATGCACAAAAAATCTAAGCTAATTACATCTTGTCATATCACCAAAGCTAAAAACAATTGGGGGGGAAATGGGCGGGAAAAAATTCAGCCTTTGGAGCCAAGTGGGAGGGGTTGGGCGGTTCTTTTGGAGCCAAGAATTCCTTTGCTGACCCAAAAACTTTTCCCTCCTCTTTGGTAAATGTAGGAAAATTATTGAAGTGCACGGTAACTTTTGTTCTAAGTTCATGTTCATCCATCTTCATCAAAGCCATTAAAACCAGCGAGTTTTCCGGCCAACATAATTTTTCGGCAAGCTTTATTTTTCGCAGATTTAAAAGTTCTATGTAAAACAATCGTTAAATGACTTGTCGGCATGAGAAATGCAACAAAGATAACATGAATTATCTTCCGGCGAGAGTGAGAGCTGTGGAAAACTCTAGTTCTGGGAAGAACTACTACTTCATTGACGGATCATCCATAAGTAGTAAGCATCTGTGAACTTAAAAAATTTCGAAAGCTTCTGCAAGCATCAAATGACGAATCGAGAGCTTATTATTTTCCAGTCAATTGAAATCTTATAATTTTCGAAAAGTGGAAATGAAATAGATTGAAATGGAGTGATAGTCATGAACTTATTTCATTAATTTACCGGTTAAGTGTTAGACAATCGAGTGATGTGATTGTATAAAAAAAATAGGCTGTTGTTGAGAAATGCTTGTTCCAGTAAATCTATATGATGTGGAAGATGAAGAAGATGAGGGGGAAATGGCGGAAGGTGTTTTAGGGTTTGTAGCTTAAGACCAGTAGTGCTTTCATTCTGAATAATGTTTTTTAATTAGTAACACAACTGTATAATATAGCAAGTGTTCGGAGATATAAATACTTTCTTCTTCCATTTCACTTAGTATCACAATTGTTTAACACAGTAACTGAATGAGGAGTTATTTAAGTACATTTTTCATTTAAAGAACATAGACAATTAGTAGGTGATAATGGGTTTGATTAATGACAGAGCAATGGATCATATGGAAGGACAACGAGAATTCATGATTGATCTAAATCAAAGTTTGCATGAAGAACAAGTAAACTTGGACTTAAATGACGAAGTCCCTGGTAATGTAACAGAAGAAGGGTTACATTGCGACTTGAATGAGGAAGTAGTTCCCGATGAATTAGAATTTGGAGAAGTGGAAGTCACTTTGTTCTTGAATAAGGTAGTAGATCGAAATGTAATAGACTTAACAGAAGAAGAAGGAGAAGTGCATGTGGAAGTCATTGACGAAGATGATGAGAACTTAAATGAGGAAGAAGTGGAGCCAACAAAAGGAATGTGTTTGTTTGTGGCGAAGAATTTGCCAGGCACTGTCACGACTACGCTTATAAAAAAGGGTTTGAGCTATTTACTAGAATATCCAATTTGATGAAGGAATACAAGGAGAAAGGTGTTAAAAGAACAGGGGTGGGAGATCAAGAGCTAAAGTACCGTATGATGAAAAGATTACGATTGTGCTGTAAGAAGGGGGATTGCAACAATCCGATGGATCAAATGTTACAGGATGCGGAGTGTTTGTCGAAGCACGAATGAAAGACGGTAGTTGCAACTGTAATCTAACTCACAATCATGACCTTAATCCATTGTGCAACAGATTAATGGTCAATTATCGGAATAATGATGACACAAGTTTGGAGAAAATGGTCACCAACGACATCGCTGGTATACTCTTATCAAAGAACTTCACTGCGATGGTGGTCGAAAACGGAGGGCTTGAGAACCTAACGTACAATCAAAGGGACTTGCGTAATGCTGTGAATGTCCATCATCGTAAATTTAGAATTGAAGGGGATGCAGCTGCTATTGAGAAGTACTTCGACAACATGACTAAAATGAATGGTTAGTTTTACTACAAGATCGAGAAGGATGACGAAGGGAGGTTGATGAATGCGTTTTGGTTTGATGCAAGGAGCAGGGCTGCATGCAAGGAATTCGGAGACATAATCACCTTTAACACAACATTTCTGTGCAACAGGTAAGCTCCCCATACAAAGATGATGATATACTATAAGTAGTGTAACATATACGTAGTTTGAAGAACGCAAAGTTGGTACTAATTGGGAAAATTGAAAGTAACGATCAAAGTCGTTAATATATAATTTAGTATCATAAAATATAACCTAATATCTGTTATGTAGCTGAACAATACATCACTTGCTAACAGTTTATGACGTTTATGTTTTGCATTGTTGAAAAGGTATCGAATGCCGTTCGCTCCTTTTGTTGGCGTGAACCATCACGGGAAATCAATCGTGTTTGCAGCCTCACTGATCTCACATGAAGATACGGAGACATTTGTGTGGGTTTTTAATCAATGGCTATCATGCATGGGTAAATCCCCAAGGGTTATCCTCACCGATCAATGTAAGGCCATTAAAAAGGTTGTTGCTACTGTATTTCTAGATGTCCCTCACAGGTTATGTCTGTGGCACATACTTCAAAATGCATGGAAGAGCTTAGGAAGTAGAAAGAACTTCAGAGACATAGAAGAGTGCATTGTTAACGTCGTCCATGATTCTCTTTCTACAACCGAGTTCGATGAAGCTTGGGGAGAGATGGTAAGAAAATTTAAACTAGAAAACAATTCTTGGATGAAGGACACATTTAAAATGAGGGAAAGATGGGCGCCGGGTTATTGGAGGAGCACCTTTTGGGCCAGCATGGCATCCACACAGAGAAGAAAAGTATCAATCGATTCGTCAAGGCTACGTCTCCCTCAATACGGGGCTGCTTCAATTTATTGAACAATACAAAATGGCCATGAAAGGGAAATCAAAAGAAGAGAAGATACTAAACTTTCGGTGCGTGAATGAGCCCAATAAATGTGATCGGACCATACTAGTGGAGGAGGTGTTCCAAAAGGCATACACTAATGCCAAATTTAAGGAGGTGAAAGAGGAAGTCACTGGTCTAAAGTACACGAACATTTCAAGAACGGCGGGTGATGGGTCAATGACATTTTACAATGTCGATGAAAAGGTCCAATATCCCCTGTGGAAATCAAAGTGGAAGCATTATACTCTTTCAGTTAACAAGGCCGAAGGTGATTACTCTTGCTCTTGTAAGTTATTTGAATTCAGAGGTATTTTGTGTAAACACATAATACGAGTAATGGAGGTGGAAGAAATTGATTCTATTCCCCAGAAATATATATTGGATCGATGGAGGAAGGATGTTGTTCGATCTTATGAAGATATACGTGTGTCTTACTACGACTCGAATGATTCAATACGAGTGCAAAAAATGAGAAAAATTACGCAAATACATCAATACCTTTTTTCATTGGCGATACATAGTGACAAGACTTTATTGATGTACAAGGAAGCAACCAATAGTATTCATTGCACCTTAGAGGACTATATTGGCATACATAGAAACACTACAGATCAAGAAATTTGGTGGAATCCGTCGGTTCAGAAGGTCTATGGAAGGAGAAGGTTGCGTCCGAAAGACTGCAACCTAAGGCACCTTGATAGGTGCGTAGTGCATGCCGAAGGTTGCACCAAAGACCCTGTAGACAAACGACGGGACGGGCTGCCAAAGGGAAGTCGAAGAAAAGGCGAAAGCGCAAGAAAAATAAAGAGGTTGTGGAGCTGAATGAGGTAACTAAAATTAAGCTTCAAAGGTCATTTTTAACAACACTGGTGTGTCATGTTATTCGGATGAGTTCGTATATTTAAATATTTACTGTGATATATATACTGTTATGGCTTTAAATAATATGTTCCTTATATGGAATTGGCTGAGTAGGGACACCGAAGAAGAAGGATTTGATAGCGATGACCCTAAACCGAAGAATAAGCGGAAACGTAAACAAACTAGGGAACACTTGGCAATGAACGAGGTACGAAGTGTTACAGTTAATGTAAACTTCGTTTTTTACCGATTAACGACAAAAAGCTAACGAAGGATCATGATTCTAATTTATGTATTCTTTGTCGTATATAGACTTGCCAATAGGAAAATGAAGAACAAGTGCTTACAGGTTACGAATCGACTTGTCGACGAGGGAGTGGCAAGAAGAAAGCAAGGGAAGGCTGTGGAAGTCGAAGAATCAAAATAGATTTGAAATTAGGGTTGTGAATTACACCAAAGCATAACTTTAGCCTCAATTGCTTTAACCGCACAATTATATGCATAGAATACTTCGATGTCACACATTTTGTAAGGACAAAAAAGTTTTGAGAAAGGGTAATTATGATTTTATGCAACCGCTAGTCTTGTAAATTACAATTCTATGTAGGAAAAATTAGGGTAGTTAGTGTGAGAGTTGTACAATACAATTCTATTTTGAAAAAGGTGGCAAATTGTGTATGTATGGAACGAAAGAAACTATCTTGTTACTAGTACCATTTAACATGATACCTACATTTACATCAACCAACTCCTGGGCCCCCACAATGACTACGAACCATAATCATGATCGCAATAACATCCTGTTCAAATTCTCATCAATACTTGATTATATTCATCCAAGAGGATGGGTCTCAGAATATGACAACGATAAAGCATCTTGTATTTGTGGTACCCCTGTAGAACTGAAATCTTAAGAGTGAGCATAAATTATAAATATCATAGAAAGTTTACATTTCAGGAAAAATTGAAAAATAAATTAAAAATTCCAAATGATCAATCGTGTTCATCATACCCGTCCGTCAGGATTGCCGGCTAGGTGCAGTGAACAAAGATGTAAAACAAGAAGCATCCCACTGTCTTATGGGCAATCTCCTATAAACACTTTACTGGAGGGGCACAACTCCCATTTCCCTATTTTCCACGTGTTGTAGCAGTTTCGATTAGCGTAGTTCAAAATACCACGTGTGTACGCTATCTATTATCAGATCAAAATCAAACATGAATAACACAAATATTCTAATTTATGGAAGGTACTAGAATAATAAAGTTACCATGGCTTACCAAAGCAGGAGCCACCTCTTTCAAGAGGTTGTCGATAGTATCTGAAGCATCCATGACGCAAATGAGATTTCTTTTATTTTGCTGATTGTGAGAGAACAACAACCATCTCCCCTAATAGAGAACGGGTATGAACAACTGAACATATGTACACGTATTCAGTGATAGGGGGAAAATAGTGGTTATACTATAAAAATAGAATATGATTCTAATTTAATTATATAATGCTGTGGTATATCTAAATTTGTGTCACCAAAGAAAATTTATTTAAGTTGTCATGTGCAGCAAAATTGTTTACAACAAACCCTCAAATATTTTTTCAAAGCCACACCTGCTTCAACGTCACGCTTAACGATAGATTGCGCCTTCTGTATTTCATCTTTGATGTTGTTTTGATCCAGAACGTTGTCCTTAGATGAATAACGGAGTTATGCATTAGAACAGATCATAACTAGATATGTCGAATTTACAAAATATAAATTGAATTTATGTGTATATCATTACCAGCACAAAGATTGGGAAAACATATCCTGCATATAAATCGGCCTTCTTGCAGACGTGATTGATAAGCCTAACGACACCCGTGACGACCTTTTATTCCGAACGTCTAAAGTTAGACAGAGCTTCGAAAGCAATTGGCGTGAAATTCCATAAACGTGTACAAACGTGTACAATGAGACATATGTTATTGTTACCTCGTCAGCGATCATTCCCCTATTTGTAAAGGAGTCATATAGCACGCCACGCGTGAGCGAAATGTTTCGGAAGTTTAAAAGTATACGCTCTTTCAAGCTGAATCACAATACGTATTCCAACAGTGAATATGATACTATCATATTAATACTAACATTATTAGTTGTAGTGAAATTGTGGAACATGATATAGGAATAGTAAAGAGTAATGAATGTTTATTGGATTGATTTAGACTTCTTGTTCAACACACTTTTGATGAATGGTAGGTGAGCCTCAGGGATTATTGAGGGTCGAATTGCATCCGCATCTTCTTCTTGGTTTTTATCGAACCCATCCCCTTCATCTTGCTGTCCATCTTTGTCTTCATCTTTCTCATCATCTTCCTCAGGGATTGATTAAGATCGCACCTATATGCTATTTCGGTTGAAAACCCCCCTTTTTGGTTGTGATAGATGAGATCGGACAATTGTTAGGGATGACACACATGGGAGTATCAACATCAATTGATTACGAACAACTTTTCAAACGAAGATAGGGACTATGGGATCTACACATGAAGCGGTATCGTCTTATTATGGGAATACATTCTCGACGAGGGTGATCTATTGATATGCTTTAGTTAACATCGTAACTATTTCCTATTTCAATTGAAAGCTTCCATTTCGGTTCAAATATATGAGATCTGACAACTATTAGTGATACGTTGAGCGTCCTATCGCCACCAATTGAATACATACGTCCTTATCCGTAAATATATGTTATCGTCATTTCAATTTGTATATGGGATAGGAGATTTATTTATGTACATCCTTTGGAAGATTATTTCGTAGACCATGGTAATATCAAATAAAAGTATATAATTAAGTGAATCACAAAATGATTCCCAAATATAATAAAACATTTTGTACATATTGAATTATATTAGTAACATAATGATAAACATAGTATTACGCGTATATGAATAGTGAAGTGTAGTAAGTCGCAACCTAGTCTTCGTGGGCGACAACTCACATCTCGCACCATCATTACCTATGTATAGAGGGTGGCTGTAGGTGTAAAGGTTAGGAACACGCTAAAATTGCTGCAGGCGTCACTAATCAATGCAATGCAGCAGCTCTGATTTGTTTATTTAGTTAGTATATATTAATGCTAATTGCAGGATTTTATTTCTTTGCCTGTTTTTCTTTTTCCTTAGTATATAAGTAACTAGTTTTGCAAGTTTTTTTGGTTTCGATTTTTTTGTATACTTAGTATATAATTGGAATTGAATTTTTCTTCATTATTTATTTCTTTTTTATTAAATAATGGGGAGTTTTTTTTTTTTAGTTAATTTTTTTCATACTTATAATATAATAGGAAGTGAAATTATCTTAATTATGTTTTTTTATATAATAAGAAGTGAAGTTTTTTTAAGTTTTTTTTTCTCCTTAGTATACACTTGGAAGTGAAGTTTTTCTAAATTAAATGTTTTTTCCTGAGTATGTCATTGGAAGTGAAGTTTCTGCTACTGCTAGAAACCTCTTTTATCTTTTTGTTTCTATAGTATAGAGTTTGAACATTTTTGTCCGTAATTATTAATAAATTTATGACAATAATAATGTTTTCGTTCTTTCTAGAAAAAACATTGACTTCCACAAACATTTCAATTGTTATCCTTCAAATAATAATTATTCCCTACAAATATCGTATACAGTGTTGACATTTTACTCTATAACTAATAAAGAAGTAGTTTTATTTGGATTCTTAATCCGATTATAAGTAACAAAAAAAAATGTTTATAATGCAATGTAAGCTTGTGGAATTGAATAAATGATGAACCACTACTTTTATAAAGGATCAAATTCGAAAGCCTTACGAAAACAGACGTCTATTTTTCTTTTTTGTATCTTAAACATTTTTAAAAGGCTAGTAGGATAATGAAAATGTCCTAATACGTATAACGGAATTTGTATTTATATTTGGTGCCATATACTTTATACAATATCGTATTATTTAATATTGTAAATAAACTTGGTATCATAAATACTGAAGAGGTTTTATAAAGCAATTAAACGCTTGGATATAAAGCAATGCAGAAATCCATTTCCTTGCATCTAATATGGTGCTATATTACTTGCATACATTCATAAACCAAAATGGCAAAAACTAGAATTTGAAAAGCGCAACACCATTACTTGCATACATTGTTGTGCCAAATTACCATCAACCATACCTAATCTAAATTGGAGAAATCTGCAAAAACATATACAAAACACCATTTCAGTCCATCCATGCTTTAGTTCTTTGAACCGAGTGATATGTCAAACCAATCTGCCTCCTCTTTCTTGAGAATACGATCATCAGCTTCAGCAACCATGACAACACGTCCTTCATCATTAACCGGAATTTTATGAGCTTGAGATGTTGTGAGTAAGAAGTTGTCCCTCTCTTTACGATACATTTCTTTAAGATTTGGACAGTGGCCACATAGCATAACCATCTTGCCTGCATCAGTTGGACCAACCTTGTGTATCACCTCCCTCATGAACATCCTGAACTCCAGCTTCTGTTTGAAGCGATCTACCTCATGCTTCTCCTTTCTTGTAAGTCTAGGGGCTGAAAATTTAGGGTCACAAAATGGAGGTTAGATTGAAATTTAACAACAACATGAAGAAAAAGAGAATTTAGCAACAAAATGGATTTGCAAGATTACAATGACTTAGGAAGATTACATACCATTAACTCTCTTTTTTGATGTCATACTGAAGTAGGAGATATGGAGATGGTGTAAGTTGTACTAAAGCAACAAAAGAATATAGAAATTTGGTAATGAAGTTTATGTGAAATTGTATGTAAATGAATTATGAAATGGGTGTATTTATAGAGAGTTAATAGTGGGAATTAGTGGCAATGCATGGGAAGTCCATGTAATTGTGATGGTCTACATGTTACGCATAACTAAATAAATCGTAGCGTAATAATTATCATAGTATCATTAACTTTATTTCTTAACTAAAAAGTTTGATTTTTGAAATTGTATGAATTATTCTATTATTAATGTTACGCACTTAGGAATGGAGAAAAGGCCACACTCCCTTGCCAATGTGACTTCAGCATTAAATAAGACACTTCCCCCACTATATGACTTATGACTAATGACTAAAGACTAATGAAACAATGAACTATCTCAAGAGTTATCATTATTTGTAGTGTAATATATGAATTAATTGAATAATTCTTATTGGTAAAAATAAAAACACTTCTTACAACAAATGTAGCATAATAATGTAAATTTTGTTAGAAACATAAATGTTACTTCAATACCAATATTTTCCAAAATAATTATAACCATAACTATTAAACATACATTTTCAAATTAGATAACACACATCTCACATTTTTTTATAATAGTATAGTAGTGAAAATTAAATTACACTCCAACATAATTATAATAATAATAGTAATTATTATTGAACGGGTAGAGAATTAATTTTAAACTGTAAAGGTAAGGATCACTTCGTTCATAGGTAGTAGAGGTGGTCTGGGACCGAGTTGTGCCGGTTCAGGGTTAATTTTTGGAAATAATTACTGACAGTTAATCAAATACTAACTATGTAGAAATTTCACAAATCGCAAGTCCGAATAACAAAATCTCATCACTTATAATTAGAATCATAATCATATATTATAATTTATAGTTCATCAATCACAATTATATAATTTAAACGTTATTAATCATAACTAGAGTTCTATTTCAAAGTACAACATAAATTATTTCAAACATAGACAATGTGTTGATACCCGACCAACTTGGTAAGTGCCTCACTAACTTACCCTACTTACCATGGTTCGAATCCCAGCATTGAATTTCTATGCCGTAGTGTATTTGGATACAACATTTTGACTATTTTATGCAAATGGATTATTTTTTTACTGTATTATGCTTTTTAGACTCTTTTACTCAAAATTTATTTTCAATATTATGCTTTTTCGAACCCCGAGTACTTTCAAATTCATTTTGACGCCCAATACTAATTTTTGTAATTTTTTTTTTCTTGTAACATAATACGAGTAATGTTGTGTATAATTGTTTTGTTTTCGGGGAAATTAATATTCTACTTAGATTTCTCTAATTTCGCTGTTATTTATTCAATGGATTTAAAGTTATTCGAGAAAATAGAAAGATACATTCAAGTAATTATTTCATAAAAGGGATAATTCACAGACCAACATAAATTTACAATCAGTTCTTTTGGTTCCCCTTACCAAAATGAGTACAACAAGCTTTGAACACAGGCCAAACAAAAAAAGGGAAAAATATAGCCATGCCATGAATGCATCGCCAAAATATTTCCTTACATCACCTTCGTTCATCACGACATACTAAGCTTTTTTTTATAAAAAAAAACACTACTCCAAACGTTCTCCTTCAGTGTTGGCCAATGTCCACCAGTTGATCAATGACCTCCATCCCCAGGAAGGAAGTTTGCGCACCATACACATACCATGGGCAGTCCTGCATGTATCAATTTCTCTGTTGAAAATAGACCTCCTCCACCACACTACATGCTCGCAGTGTGCGCAATTTCCGAACTCCTCCAGATTATTATGTTGTCCATGACAATCTTGACAAGGCTTACAAATGGACTTTTCAATCTTACCCCAGCCTATATCCTCGTTGCGGTTGATCCGATGGCCAATAACACCATTCCAACCCCTCACACTCCCTGAAGATTCATTAAATCTTGATTATTTGTTACTTGGGGGAGCATGTGGTTCGTCAGGATATTCTCCCAGTCTCCGAAATCTGGAGAAGAAGAAGACTGACAGGTTTTAGTCGTATCACCTAATCAAAGATAAACCTACAATCCTCTAACTATGGTAGTCAATGGAAGCAGGGTCGAATCCACAGGGAGACAGAATTTCTAAGTTAATATTCAACCAATTCATCTACTTCAGATGAAATCAGGGAAGAATTAACTGAACTAATGCAGAAGACGGAATAAATCGAGGAATTAACTATGGAATAAAAAGCTAGGGTATTAGGTCGGTCCACCATGCTTATACCAATCAAATAGGGTCAACTACTATCAAAACCTAAGTCAAGAGTCGGGGGATTAGAGCTCGTGTTGAGCTATGGTTAAGACTCAACACTCATAGTTCAACATACGCCGCATGTTCACTAACGTAATCAGAACTACTGACGTGTCCTAGGCCTCTAGTCGTAAGACGGATCTGTGCAAACAACTATTAACCACAAGCAACCAATGAAATTGTACACTGACATTAATTACTCAATAAAGAACAAACCACATCACAATCACCCTAATCAAGCCCTAGAAATTGAAAGAAATCTAAATCACAATCATGGTATAAACATGGCTTTCCTATCTAACACCCTAGAAAGAGAACTACTCACTCATAATCGAATTAATAACGACAAAACTAATATGAAACCCTAATAATTGCATCATGAATGATTAAATAATTAAACTAAGCATTTGAGAATAACAAAAGAGATTAGGAAAGGAAAGAGTACCAATTGACGGAAAGCAGGAACTTTTATTGAAATCGAAATAGGTTTGATCACCTCTAAATTAATCTAAAGTGTTTAAACTAGACTAAGAACAATGAGAAATAAACTAGAGTCTAAAGCAGTAAAAAGATGAATAATCATTCGATCTAAATAATGAGGAAAAAGGTATTTATAATACCCCTCAAGTTCACTAAAAACGGAAATAAGAAAGCGAAAAAATGCGATTTAAGCACCAGACCCGATCGGGCCCGAGCACAGTACTCGATCGGGTCAAATACAAATTCAGCCCAACTTTGTTCCTTGGTTAACGTAACAGCAGCAGCGTAGGAAACTGAGATGGCCCACCCGATCGGGCCTTGGCATCCACCCGATCGGGCCTGGGAGCAAATTGAGCCCAGCAGCACCACATCGCCTGTAGCATCGCAACGAGACCAAGCAGCACTCCACCCAATCGGGTCGGGCGGTGGGCACCCGATCGGGTCTGGGGACATGCTTCCTCGCCCGATCGGGTCTGCAACTTTCATACCCGATCAATAAATCTTCGCCCGATCGGGCCATTTCTGCCCAATCAGTGCACGAAAACCTCCTTTTTGACTCTTTGGCTTTCTAATCTTCACGTTTAGGGGTCTTGGGACCTCCTAAACTACCCATAAAGCTCGTGAGCCATCCTACGTGCCTCGTAACATCTCGTAAAGCCGTGGTTGCTTCCAAATGGCTCGGGAATAAGGAGAAAACTCCATAAGACCTGCAATTCAACACTAAAACACGAAACCACAACTATATACGAAAGTTAGCACAAAATAGCTCCCAAGAGCTCCAATGACGCACAAATTAGCTTGTAAATAAGGGAGAAAACTCTATATAAATACGTGATATCAGGGAGGCAACTAAACCAGTCATGGGAATCATATTTTTTGAATTTTTCAGAATTTTTCGAAAGCAGTAAATCTATCCTAGAAAGCAGTAAAACAGATAGAGAGTACAAACAGAACTCCTCCCCCAAGCTGAACTTGGCAGTGTCCTCAATGCCAAAAGGTGATAAGGACTATGCTAAGAGGAAAAACAATGTTAGTACCCTCACTCTCGCTCAAAAAAAGGAAGAAAAATAAAAAGAAAAGGAAAAGGGAAAGAAAAATACGAGTTGCCTCTCGTACAACGCTGGTTTATAAAGGTCCCGCACGACCATAATCCTCCATCTCTCAAATAGGAGGGGCTTGGCAATGAGTGCCACCCTCATCAAATATCTTTCTTCTCCAAATGTTCTTGACAATGCCTCCAGACGGTGAGGCATCCTTAGGTGGAATTGGAGCCTTCTCCAGACCTACTTCATCCAAAACCGCATCCCTGCAATAAGATTGTTCAAGCATAGGTGCTTTAACAGCATTGGTTAGTTTAAACATCACTTTATCATCACCAACACTAAGAGTTAAAGACCCAGACTTGACATCAATTAGAGCACCAGCAGTACACAAAAATGGCCTACCCAAGATAATAGGAATCTGGGCATCCTCATCCATATCTAATACCAGAAAATCAACAGGGATATAGAATTTCCCAACCCTAACAGGAACGTCCTCTAAAACACCTAGAGGGTATTTTATAGAACGATCCGCCATCTGTAAAGTGATTTGTGTGCATTTAAGTGCTCCCATGTTCAGTTTCTCAAAAACAGATAATGGCATAACAGAAACAGAAGCACCTAAATCACATAAAGCCTTGTCAATAAAAATAGGTCCAAGATGGCAGGGTATAGAAAAACTACCAGGATCTTTTAACTTTGGTGGGGTTTTATTTTGGATAAAAGCACTACACTCTTCAGTAAGAGCGACACGTTCTACCCCACCAAAGTCTCTTTTCTTAGTGATCATGTCTTTTAGAAATTTGGCATAAACAGGCACTTGGGTAATTAAATCTGTGAATGGAATCGTTACCTCAAGGTTCTTGACCATAGCCAAGAACTTACCAAACTGCTGATCGACCTTGGACTGTTGCATCCTGTGAGGAAAAGGTAGCCTTGGTGTAAAAGGCGTTTCAGAAACCTTCTCCTTTTTCTTCCCTATCTGTTCAGCTTCTGCAGACAAATCAACTTCAGACGTCGAATTCTTCCTTTTTCCTTCCTCTACCACCCTCTTCTTCCCTGCAGTTGGGGTAACCTCATCAACGGGCACTGGAGGGGCATCATATGCAATGCCACTACGAAGAGTAATGGCATTTACATGTTCTCTCTGAAAGGGTTGCCCTGGCAATTGTCCCTGCTGCCTTTGTGCATTAGTATCTGCCAACTGAGCAACTTGAGCCTCGAGAAGTTTGATATGCTTCTCTTGGTTCCTCCGTGCTTCCTCTTGGGCCCTCCGTGCTTCCTCATTTGCCTTTTGCATAGACAATATCAGTTTCATCAGTTCAGAATTGCTAGGCTCTTGTGGGTTGTTGTTTTGTGGAGGTGGGGTGTGGAAATTTTGTGGAGTTTGGAAATTATTGTCGTTGTGGAAGTTTTGTGATGGGGTTCTTTGAAAATTTTGTGGGGCTTGGTAGTAGGAGGGTTTGGGATGGTTTTGTGGAGGTGGAGGATGGTGTTTTTGTGGGTTTTGGTAGCTATGTGGAGGTTGGAAATTTTATGGTCTCTGTTGGAAGGCATTTGCTGGCTCCATCTGAAGTTGACTGAACTGACAGTCATGCCCAAAGTGACCCTGAACACCACATACCTCGCAGTAAGATGAGGTAATGGTTGCTACTGCAGACATAGCATTAATACTCAAAGGCGGTGCTAATGAGGAAGAGGAATTTAAGGTGTTAATCTGTTGACTCAGCTTCGCCATCTGCGAAGTCAATAATGCAATGGCATCTAATTCTAATACCTTCCTCCTGAGGCTTCGGGAAGTGGAATGATCATTGGCTGCGAGGTATGATAGAAACTCGTAGCCTACATCCACTTCCTTATCCAGAAAAACTCCTCCTGCAGACGAATCAACAATACTTTTCGTCTAAGGCTGCAGCCATTGTAAAATGTCTGTGTCAAGAACCATTTGTCCATGTTGTGGTGTGGACACTCTCTCTGTAAATCCCTAAACCTAGCCCACGCTTCCCGTAATGTTTCATCAGGCTCTTGGGAAAACGTGGCTAGCTTGTTTCTGATTTCTGCTGTTTTTGTAGGTGGATAATACTCTCTTAGGAACGCAGCAGAAATCTAACTCCATTCAGTTTCCTTCACATTGTTCAACCACTTCTGGGTTCTATCTCTCAATGAAAACTCGAACAACATGACTTTGAGCTGATCTGGAGTGACCCCGGCATGTTTAACGGTTCGACAAAGCTGTTGAAACCGTTGCAGATGATTTGCCGGGTCTTCAGCAGGATGCCCACCAAACTGATTTTGCTGGACCATGCTGATGAGTCCAAGCTTAATCTCAAAATTTGCCGCGGCAATGGTGGGCATAGTAGGTCCAATGGAGAGACCATCTGGGTTGGGCACCCCATATGACTTCAGTGACTTTGACATGACTGAACTCAACGTGTCTGTTCCAGAGGTGTTCAGCTGAACAGGCTGCCTTTCTTTCTGATTTTTCTTTCGGATCCGCCTGATTGTCCTAGTAAGATCGGGATCCGCTGGAATGGGGAACCGTTTCTTTGAGACCTGGGCATATAAAAGAAATAAAAAGAAGCAGTAAAACGTACCTCAATTGGAACAATGAAGTTCCAACGAGGCACAGAGAAGTAGACCAAATAATCAAATAAAAACTTAGGAAACTAGCCGTCTCCCCGGCAACGGCGCCAAATTTTGACAGGTTTTAGTCGTATCACCTAATCAAAGATAAACCTACAGTCCTCTAACTATGGTAGTCAATGGAAGCAGGGTCGAATCCACAGGGAGACAGAGTTTTTAAGTTAATATTCAACCAATTCAGCTACTTCAGATGAAATCAGGGAAGAATTAACTGAACTAATGCAGAAGACGGAATAAATCGAGGAATTAACTATGGAATAAAAGGCTAGGGTATTAGGTCGGTCCACCATGCTTATACCAATCAAATAGGGTCAACTACTATCAAAACCTAAGTCAAGAGTCGGGGGATTAGAGCTCGTGTTGAGCTATGGTTAAGACTCAACGCTCATAGTTCAACATACGCCGCATGTTCACTAACGTAATCAGAACTACTGACGTGTCCTAGGCCTCTAGTCGTAAGACGGATCTGTGCAAACAACTATTAACCACAAGCAACCAATGAAATTGTACACTGACATTAATTACTCAATAAAGAACAAACCACATCACAATCACCCTAATCAAGCCCTAGAAATTGAAAGAAATCTAAATCACAATCATGGTATAAACATGGCTTTCCTATCTAACACCCTAGAAAGAGAACTACTCACTCATAATCGAATTAACAACGACAAAACTAATATGAAACCCTAATAATTGCATCATGAATGATTAAATAATTAAACTAAGCAATTGAGAATACTAAAGGAGATTAGGGTTTGACAGAATACCAATTGACAGAAAGCAGGAACTTTTATTGAAACCGGAATAGGTTCAATCACCTTTAAACTAATCTAAGTGTTTAAACTAAGCTACGAACAATGAAGAATCAAACTAGAGTCTAAAGCAGTAAAAGGATGAATAAAAGATGTCCCTAAAAATCATGAGGAAAAAAGTATTTATAATATCCCCTCAAGTTAACTAAAAACGGAAACAAAAAGTGAAAAAGCGCGATTAAAGCACCAGACCCGATCGGGCCCGAGCACAGTACCCGATCGGGCCAAATACAAACTCGCCCTTCTTGATCTTGTGGCCAGCGCAGCAGCCCAGCAGTGAGGAGCTGAGGACTGCGGCCCACCCGATCGGGCCAGAGCACAGTACCCGATCGGGCCTGGAGGCAAAAGAGCCCAGCTGAATCTCCTAGTCCGCAGCATCATAGTGAGAGCTAGTAGCATCCGACCCGATCGGGTCGGGCAGAGGTTGCCCGATCGGGTCTGGGCACATGTGAGCTCGACCGATTGGATCGGGCAACGCTTGCCCGATCGGGTCCGCAACATCTATACCCGATCAATATTTCTTTGCCCGATCGGGCCATTTTTGCCCGATCAGAGTACGGAAACCTCCTTTTTGACTTCTTTGGCTCTCTAAACTTCATGTTTAGGGGTCTTAGGACCTCCTAAACTATCCATAGAGCTCGTGAGCCATCCTACGTGCCCCGTAACATCTCGTAAAGCCGTGGTTGCTTCCAAATGGCTCGAGAATAAGGAGAAAACTCCCTAAAACCTGCAATTCAACACTAAAACACAAAACCAAAACTATATACGATAGTTAGCCCAAAATAGCTGCCAAGAGCTCCAATGACGCACAAATTAGCTTGTAAATAAGGGAGAAAAGACTATATAAATACGTGATATCAAAGACGCCATTTTTTTTGGATGAGAAGAAAGGAGAAGAAGGGATCGGAACTTCGAGAAGTGGAAAGGAGGAGAAGAGGGTTTTGAATTTGTGGAGAGAGAGAGAGAGAGGGGGGGGATGGGGGAAGTTAGTTTTATTTATAGTAGAGTGAGAAGGGAAGAGTTATGTACTTGGAAAAATGTAGTACTTTAAAAGTTGAAATTTGGGGCCTCAACTAATTATAATTGCCCATTTAACCACAACAAAACTGTGGTTATTGCTTGTAAAAGATATTTGTGCCAGATGAAACTTCCACGCTACGAATTTAAAATTAAGTGGATACTAAATTCAACAGTATTGTTAGTACTAACTCCGTAACGAAATAAACGTAACAATTGTACTAGTGACTATTTACAGGGATAAAGTGCTAACTAGTTCCTTTAAATAGGTGAATTTATGAACAAGTACCTTTTAAGTTTTTTTTAAAGTAGTACCTTAAGTTGTACAAAAGTCTAAAAATAGTACCTTATTCGAAAGTTCAGGCTAATTTAATCAATATTTCGGCTGTTGACCATTGTTTTTCCTACTTAAGGTACTATTTCACATAACAAAAAATTAAAAGGTACTAGTTCACAAATTCACCTTTTTAAAAGGTACTAGTGAACAATTTATGTTATTCAAAGTTTTAACTTTGACCTTAATTTTTACAAATACATAATTAGAGATATTAAATATTTGAATTTTTGTCTTGGCAGGCGTCCCCAAGCAATTTGTTGCGTTTATTTCGCTACAGAGGATCCTCATACACACATTTATTTAACACACATTTAAGTCTGAAATTACACGAAGCATCGTCATACATAAAACACACAATTCCTACAGAAGGAACTTGTTTCTAAGACACAATAATTTAGGTCACTAGACAAACTAACCTATAAATACTTAAAACACGCAATTTATACTAAAAGAAATATATTTATAAGACACATCTAATTTGCGATATATAATAAATAACAACACTACTCATGCCTCACTTTCTCCGGATTCTTGCGCGGACTCTATCTTGCATATGTGTTTGCCCTCGTAGTCGGATATTAGATTAGGTCGCTTGAATCTCTAGGCACTCTCGATCATGTTCCATAGCCTTGAATCTCGCCGACAAAAAGAATGCCTCCAATTTGGTATTGCCCTACCCCATTCTCGACAAACTACCATACACCTTCCAAGATCTTTGTCCGACAATTTTGCCCATATCCGCGAAAGAATACTTTCGTTAGACACAATGCTAGATCCCGGAACTTCATTGGTGTCAATAGCATGTCACTCGCATAATTGGAAATATCTACCCTTGGGAGTGATTTTCGCCATCCCAATTGTTTCTTTTTCTTTCATTTATCACGTGTTGCAGGCAAGCACAAGCAAGCCTTTCGTTACTTGTCTTAACGTCAATTTTTTTCTTAGAGGTTTCCCCTACGCCCAATCTCTTGCGCTTCAATGTACTTTGGTGGGACGCGGTCGCACGTGTTTACTAAAGAAAATATTTATAATTTTGACTTTCCAACACAATTAATGTAGTAGGAAAGTAGGGTCGAACCACAGAGACTTAGGTACTAAAGTATGTGTATAAGAGATCGAAAGGGGGGTTTTCAGATTAAAAGGTCAAAACTAATAACTAAGAAAGCAATAATAAACTATAGGGAATATCAATGGAGAAAGGTCTTGAGTTCGGTCAATCGTCACTCCGGTTCAGGTTATCGATCATTGGTTTCTAAATATGAACAACTGTTCTTGATCACACATAGATTGAGAATTCAATCCTGTTTCCCTCTAAAGATACGTTACACTACCCGAATCTGCAGATAGAATGACTGAACTATAAAACAACCTAATCGAATCAGCAATATAGGTTCAATTCTAAAGAGCATCAAAGCCCTAGGAAACTATGTGCCAATCAACATTCACTAGCGTAATTATTCAATTTGGAAATAATGAATTCACTAGGAAATAATGAGAACGATCAGATTCAAAGTTAAACCCTAGTTTGCTACTCAGAAACAAAGAACAATCGAATCGGCAATCGATTTATGTAATAGCAATTGATTAATTGAAAAGAAAACCAAATCAATAATCATACAATAATGAAACTAGAATCCAATATTATAAATAAAAATTTGTTCATATATGAAACCTTACAATAAAACTAACCGAAGATTAGAGTACCGTTCTCGAGAAGCGAATTACGCTACGATCGGCATAGAGTAATTCAATGAATCTTCGAAGATAAACCAAAGCATAGAAAGATTAGAGAGGAGGAAAGAGTGTTTCTCTCTCTAATAGGGTTATAAGTCTAGTCTAAGTATGAAAGCTTATGAAATATTAAGTCCAATAAAACTATTAAAACCTGAGTAAATAACAAAGAGATCGATAAAACACGTCCGCGGCTGCAGCACTCAAAGTGCGCAAGGCGCGCAGCTTAGGTGCGCGGGGTGCGCGTTATTCCTGCTGGGGTGCTGCTAGAAACGGCTGCCTGCGCGAGTCGCGCATTTTGGCGCGCAGGTCGCGTTGAGTTTCTGTTGCTGCTGCTAGCGTATGCTGCGCGAGGAGTGCTGAGGGGCGCGCGAGAGGCGCTAGTGCTGTGCTCTATATATGGCTACTGCGTGGCTTGCGGCTTGGCTCACTAATTCTCATACGAACATTTGAATCGAACGCCAACATTTACTCGATCACTTGAAATGTAACATCATCAAACATCATGAACGAGAACCGAATTGCAACGATCACGAACTTTGTTGACTTTCTTTGTCCAACGAACCACGAACATGGGATGAAGTCCTCCTGTAAATGATTAAATAATGTAAAGTCTCCAAACGTCCCTAATCCACCTCTAAAACACTGAAACCAACTCAATTCTCCATTTATCACACTTAGGCTAATAATTACACAACTCCGCTTCTCAAGGCCTAAACCTCTACCAAACGGACTCCGAAACACTCTAAAACCACGCCTAATATGGTCTCATCATACTTGCCTACAACACATAATCAATACGTCAATTTACTTGGGGTATATTATAAATATCCATAGTCATTTAAATAATGCTTTACGAATAAATAGTTTACACCTATAAATCGAAAGTTGGAATTTATCCAACTATATCTGGAAAATATTGCGAAGGTAGACATAGAAGAGAAAAAATACATAGTTTGCATACCTTGCATGAAGGTCCTGTGTTTAGGGTGCGTAAGAAAGTGAGATAATGAAAGTGAGTTTTGGTTATGAAAAGAGAGAAAGCAATATAAATAAAAATCAGATATATGATTTACATACAAAGACATGTGTATTTATAGAGTCCAATAGTTAGATAATTAACAAAATCACTGACTATAAATCAATCGGTACATTTGCAATTGTAATGCTTCAAAACGTTAAAATTCGTACGTTACAAAATACAAATCATTTGTAAAAAACAAATATTATGTTACTAATATATAGTTAAAGTGTATATCACTAACATTTTCATAAATCAACCCACATCCTACACTAACATATAATGTTCACTCACAAGCTTGACCTATTATTATTGATAGTGTATTGTGTAGTTATATAATTAATAATGAATAATTTTTCTTAATAATTTAATTTAAAACACTAAAGATATTATTTTAAAAAAATATTTTAAAGTTTCATACATAATATAGTATTTCAATATATGAAAGAATAACCGAGCCTGTGAGAGAGATATACAAGCCATTCAATAAATAAGGGGACTCTGTGATCGTAGGTTGAATTACTAACTTCCCAAGGAGGACTACAATATTGACGATATTGATGGTATAATATATTTGAAATAAGATAGTAACTATTTATTAGTTATATAGTTAGTGTTATGAACATTATTTTATTATGATGTACTTTTCCCCATTACAAAACCATTTGAAAAAATTTCAACTATAGTTATATTTCCATAGTATCATTAAAATAAAACTGGGAACATATCATAATATTAGAAGTATTTCACTAAAGACAGGCATATCGTATGCAACACGAAATAAAATAAAAACTGCATAGTCAACCTACCTACTCAAGAAGTAGCGACGTGACTCTCAACTGTCACTCACCTTAGTAAATGCAGAGAGAGTGTGTGTGAGGAGAGAGAGTGAGGAGAGAGAGGCGGGGGAAGGTTACTTTTTTTTAAGATTACCAATGTCATCATTTTTTTGAAAACATAATAAGGAGAGGAGAGAGAGTATGCAGATAGTCCATTTCATTTTCAAAACATAATATCTTGTGGGAGTAGTTGTTCATCAACACGAAATTAGTTAAAAGAAGGGAAAGAAATAACAAGAGACAAGGTATTTCTGTGCATTAAGACACAGATTATGTTTTCTAGCATGCAACTCTTTGATTTTGTGGGCAGATTTCTGTTATTATTAGTTGTTTTTGTTGGGTCGTTGGATGGCAATGCTGTAATTGAAAATTTGTTTTTTTTTTTGAAAGAGAAAATTAGTTTCAGGAGATAGGGGATTAAGATGAATGAAACGAAACCAATAGCGGACACATTTACAAAATCAAACAAATGGGGACGGGGGAGTATATATTTACATTTACCATTTGAAAATCACTCATGCATTTAATTGGGTACAATCTAGTGTATTTACTTATTACATACTTTGCCACAATTTGTGATACTATGTTTTAGATTTAGTACTCTTTTGTGTACTTCCTTATTATATTCTATTCTTGGTGATAGTTGCTTCTATTCTATTGTTGGTGATAATGGCTTGTTTCTTAATGTAACGGTTTACATTGGGGTTTATCTTTATCTTTTAATGGAAGTTGAATGGAAGATCACTTTTCTGAGTTGTGTTTTATAACGACTATTTTAGGGTTCAAATGTCTTCCTTGAATGGACAAAGAAATAATGTCTCTTATACTCCAAGTGAAGGAGTCTATTGACAACTACACTTTACTCTCTTTAACTCAATTGTGTATCTTTTTAATTTTTTGCATATTAACTATATTATTTAAGCCTTGAATTTTTTTATTTTTCTTCCCTTTTTTGTCCCGGCCAAAAGAATAAATTTTGTTGCATTTTATTTATTTACCCAGTAGTCGTTTTAGATAGAGTATTTTGAGCACTTTACTTGTGATAATGTCAAATTCCCTTATGTGAAATCATAGCAGATATTTGATGTTGAATGATTAATGTGGAAAGTGATATCTTGTCTTATACCGTTCTATTAATAACATATTTTAGTAAGTAGTAGTTATATTTAGTAACAGTGTACTAGACTGGAGTTGTTTTGAATATAGTAGTTTTTTTGAATTTTTTTTATAATTTTTACAGCAGAAAGAACCTTGTGTTTAGCATGGCAGACCTAGGAAGAAAAAATATTTCCAAGAGTAAGTTGAATGAGTTGGCCCAATCATGGAAGGGCCGCCCCACAGACCAACGTTTAAAGCGAAGGTGGCATTTGGTGGTCGTTGGTTTCCTTCGTTGGTGGGTAGTTCGACACGAAAGCAAGCAGAGCAAATGGCTGTAGAAAGAGGTCTGAGGACTATGTTTGAATCAAGATTTCCCGAGGTAAGACACAGTATTGTTACCATCGGTTTCTATTGAGATAAAAGAGAAAATTAGTATGATATTATGATATTATCGTGATATTAGGAGTCTAGTATTATTAGTTAGAATTGTGTCAAAGATAATTACAGATAATCATCTTTATAAAATTTTGTGTAGATAGAACTATATCTAATATTAAGGATCTAATTATATCTAGAGATAGAGTAAGATTAGAAGTTTTAACTAGTCTTGTATAAATACAAATTTTGTGATTAAATTAACAGTTTCTTTCAATTTGTGGTTGGTTGATTTTTAGTTACAAATGCTGAGTTCCAGTGCCACTTCAGCTTCCAACGCGCTCTTAAGGGCAAACATTCCAAGTAAGTATATGTTAATGGAGTTACGAAAAAGGCGTGGAGATGTTAGTATGATTTACCCTGTAATTGTATAATTGATTTGTATTGTATTTGATCACTCATTTGGTATAGGTTGACATTCCCTGTGTAACGCCCCGAAATTAGGGGTCCTTAATTAACCTCAATAAACCATAAAGAGCTCATAACTAATCATACTTTATTCATAGACAACAGTTGAAAGCAGTCTCATGTCTCTGGGTTATGGGCCCACAATAAACTTTTCTTATAATACAACTCAATAACTATATTCCCTTAACAAAGAATTTTACCTTATCATTAATCATACATGGCGTTTCCCTTAAAACATAAATGAATCACATAACTTCTCAATTCAATTACTGTGTAACTTTTTCATATAACATCATTATCATTCGCAGCCGAATCTCTCCACGGGGTCTTGTAAGATTTACCTAAAACAGAAAAACAAAACGTCATAAACCGAGGCTCAGTAACATATTACTCTAACATCGTAAATTCATTTCAATTCATTTTATTTGTAAAACAGGGAGGAGAGAAATATAATAAAACCATTTTCAAATACATACTTTAAATAAAATACATACTTTAAATAACCATAAATTTATTCAGACTGTCATTATCCATTCTCTTCATTATTGTTAACAGAAATCATCGTTTGGTTTCTTGGCGAGTATAACAGAACATAGGCCACGGAGAACACGAAGTACTCCAATAGAAGGTGGCGTGCCACGAGAGATTATTATCTCCCAATAGAAGGTGGCATAACAGAGGGTGCCACGGGAGATTATTATCCCCCAACAGAAGGTGGCATAACAGAACACGGATGTCACGGGAGATTATTATCCCCCAACAGAAGGTGACAGAGCCGCCAGAATGGTACGTGCACAACCAACAGAATAGAATATTGCCAAGAACCATCTTTCACTTTTCTTTATCATGTTTCATATGTCTTACATACTTTTCATAAATCATAACAAAATCATTGCAGAAACATCAATAAAACATCCTTCTTTTATAACATCAAATCAAGTATCATAAGTTATAAGTTCATACTTTCGGTAAATCATAAACATCATTTTCATAAAACATTTCATATCCCGCAACCCATGAAATCACATTTGCAGAAACATTATATGTAAACCAACAAGAAACATAGTTATAAGGGGCTTGCGGGTGTTAGCAGTAGACGTTACCTCAAGTACTTCCCTCTTTCCTTTTAGTTACCAGATAATCAATCTCATACCAATCCTCTTGGTTTTCAAAGCTATCCTTAGGATCCATGACCCTTCACCATTTGTCGAACTTCGTATCTAATCTTCGATCTATAATCCCCAATAGTGACAAAATGGTTAACAAAACCTTTAATTACTTATAACTCTTGACTAAAGCTTTTCCTTCTTTTCTTAAAGATCTTCTCATTATCTTTCATTCCTACTTCCCCAAGATATCTACTTTTAAACAGGTGTTCTTTCTTTTCCTCAACTTATCTTGGTGGTTCGGGATTCTTGGTTGACTTGGTTAGTAAACAAGTTTCATATGTCATACTTAAAGATTTAGTTTTGAGTTCTACATTAACGTCATTAAAATCATATTAGTGGAATGCATAAATACTTATGGATTATGCCTCAACATTGTATCCCCATCGTATAACTTACTAGCAAGAATCTATTAACATTATTAACGATTTTTAGTACTATTAAAGCGATTCAATAAAAGTAGATTTCATATTAATTTCAAAACTATTTAATAACAATAGATTTCATAATATTGAAATGACTCATCAAATTAGGTTTCATATTCATAATAGCTACATAACCTTAAAAGAAATATTATTAATTAAAAGTAATTAATAACGTTATAATGATTTACTTAAACATTAGAACTTGTAACAAGAATGTTAACATTATTTAGAATTAGTGATCAAGTTAAATAAAACGCAAATATATGTATAAATGAATATAAGTGTGAGTTAACATTATTAATAGTCTTAGAATTATAAACTAATAACTAAGTTATCAAATATAGAATTCCAAATGAAACAAGGTATAAATAAGATTAGTCATTTCCATTTTAGTACATAAGTTTGTAACTTTTAATTTCATGTTAGATTAGTAGAGTCTTGTTAGTAGTCCAAATGGGTCCAAGAATCCAATAGTTCAATAGTCCAAATGTTCAAAGTCGGCTTGTCCAAAATCAGTAGGCGTTGTCGTACATGCGTCAAAGGTCAAGATGCAGAGGAAAATTGTCATAAGAATTGATGTTGTTAGCTTACTTTAGTCTCATAAGTATTATAATTAACAATTTTAATGAGGTTAGTGAAATCAACTTGAAAAGCTTTTAATTAAATTGATCCATTAGTTGTATTAAAAGATTATATTATTCCTTTTTAATACTTAAGTTAATATTATCATTAGTGTCAAAGTTTAAGCCATAAAATCAGTGACAAATGTGCGGCTAAATTACTTTTATAATATTAATAAAATTAATTAAGCTAGTAGACACCCAATTAATCAATTTAAGATTAGAGGTGCCTATTAACATACCTCTTGCTCCTACTAAGGGAGCAACAACGGAGGAAAGAAAGGAGGGGAGGAGCTGCGTGGCCTGAGCGGCTAGATGGAGCTCCCATCCGGTGATGGGGGAGGCTATCAGGGCACCGGATGGTAAGGTGGTGGCGGGTGTAGTGAAACAGGGGAAAAGGGACAGCGGGGGTGCGTGTATGCGGAGCTGGGCTGCGGCCTGAAGAAGCGAGAATGGAGGAGTTTTGGCGATGGACGCCGCTGTTGGATGCCTGCGTTTGACTGCCGCCGGTAGCAGCAGGTAGAATCAGAGAGGAAAAGGATGGAGACAAGAAACAGAAAAAGAAACAGAGGAAGAAGGGAAGGAATGGTGTGGGGAAGCTTTGGAGATCCTTTGCTATTTATAGCCATGGAGGTAGGGAGTATGAGTTAATGATTTTCAAGAAAATATGAGTTTAGGTGGTTGTGAGATTTGCTCAATAAATACTGAGGAAGGGCCGAGGAAGAAGAGAGGGGGAGAGTCAAAGTTTCAGGTTGGGCAAATTTGGGAGATTTTACTTTACATTTTCTTTTTAATCTTCACTTCCTTGTTTGTTTGTTATGGATAGTTGCTAATTATATACATCACTTAGCTAGTTGCATAACTTTTGAACTTAGAAGATAGGTGTTTTTAGTATGATTAAATTTAGGGTTTCATTTATTAACAAAAGGTAATTTAGCTTGGACAATAATAATAATAATTTCGAAACATCTAGGATACATTTAATATAATAACTTATTTAAAGAATTCGTTACTTGGGATCATATCGTTGTATTTGAGAATGATTGAAGTCCTTCAAATATAAATTACTACGTTATTCAGGCTAATGACATAGTTTATTAAGTTCTTAAACTCGGGGTATTACACTATGCAATGGCCTTATTTACAAGAATGGACTCCAAGAATTTACCCAAACGAATGGCGTGGCACCCCCGGTATATGAGACATCTGTGACAAGACCTCCACACCAGCCTACCTTTCGCTGTATTGTTACTGTTGGAGCTTTCAGATACTCGTCTTTAGTGGGCATCCCATGCGTAAGCTTGCTGCGCAATCGGCATCGAAGGTTGCCCTACAGGATTTGGTTCGGGTTAGCGTCGTTGATCGGATTGTGGTATGTTACTAGAGTCTTTCTGCTATTATTTAATTAATTGCATTGAGTTTCTTTAAAAATTAAAAATAAAACCATGCTTTTGATGGAGTCTATGCGTAATTAATTTCTTTGTCCTTTCTTGATCTATGGTAGGATGAAACTCGTTTAAGCAAGAATGTATTGCAAGAGTATACACAGAAGAAGAGTTGGTCACTTCCCACATACATTTGCCGGCAGTCTGAGATGTTGGAGACAAGAGGTACGTAGGGCTTCCAGCGTCCACGAAAAAGGAAGCAGCGATCAGTGCCACCCGTGTTGCTCTAGCTGATATCCACTAGAGTCTTTCTGCTTCTATTGATAATGAATGTTCTTCAAAATAGTAGTTGTAATTAGATATTTAAACAATATGTATTTTGCTGATGTATTGTGGCTGAACTAGATTATGGTTTACTCGTTTTGTTGATGTGAAGTAAAGTTTCAAATGTTAAAAGGAAAATGTTACTGCGAATAAAATTGGACTCCCTTTTACATTTGAAGCCACTAACAAATATAAATGGAATATGAACATTAAATAGTCGTAATCTTTCTTTGAGTAATTTTCTATGTAACTACATTGCAAACAAAACCTTTCTAGTTACTTGAATCTAATTCGTAATTTATAGATATTAAGAAATGAAATACTTAAATTTAGCTCTGAAGATATAAAGAAATGAATTACGCAATTTGTAATTTGTCATTTATATATAACACCAAAATCAATAAAATGTACAAGTAGATCATAAACTGGTTATGAATATTGCTAGTTGGTGGATTTTCTAGTTAGGTCATTCAATCTATTAGTAACGTTAAACATATTAGTAGAAACAACAGATATCCAATTAAATTAAGTTTTCCAATCAATTTTAGTTTCCCACTCCTACAGAAACTCTGGCGGGAAAACTTGGCGCCCAATCACCCCCCAAATTCTATCTATATAATAGCCACCCTACCACCATTTCTCCCTCAATAATTAACCATTAACATTTTGGTTTCCCATTCAAACCTATATTTAGAGAGTGAAACAACCAAGCAAAATTATTGTTCGTGAAAAGTTCTCAGATTGTTCTCATTGGCATGGCTAAGCGATAGAGATATACTTGTAAGTATCTATGGACGTATTCCGTTCTACTCTTGCATGTTTTATGAACTAATAAAAGCTAACAAATCTTTCATATTTGCAGCAATCCGATTCTCTACAAAGAAAAGGCGAGAACTTTAGAGTTCAAGGAAGACTACTCATTTTACAATTTCATGACGATGGCAATTTGGTTTCTCGGTCCGTATGAAACTGGGAAACTGGTTACACTAGCTGGTAATCCACCAAATGTCAAGAAATTGTATTACTCTGAGTTAGAACACTATCATATAACACAATACCTGTACGAATAAATTCCTTTGAATAAAACGGGGGAACGAGTCATTTCTTTGGATGAGGTAGATGACGAAATTCTGAAGATTGAACCGTTGAGTGCGTCTGAAGATGAACTTATTAACAATAAGAAGTAGAAGGTGCAGCTGGTGGACTTAACTGCATCCTAAGTTAAACCCCCATTGTAGCCAAGGATTATATTTCTGTATTAGTTAGTTAGTGTTAGAGTAATAGTGTAGTATTTGTAGTAACAGGAACTCGTATTTATGATATTGTGATTATGAAATTTAAATGTTTCCACAACAATGTCTTCTGGTACTAGTAATTATATATTGCTATCAGTGTAAATGCAAACGTTTATCATTGCTTTACTAGACAAACTTACAAGTGTTTGGAGACTGTTGAAGTACGAAACATCATATAGTGGGCCATGTATCATGGGACAATGAGTACTTTTTGAAATTAATGGTTACTCATCCTTGTTGTTACTGTATCGGGAGAAGCTTAAAGCGGCATCTTCCAAATACACAAACTAGAAACTGAGATTTCCTTTCCCATCTTCCTTGTTAATGTTTGTCCCGAGCTTTCAGTTTCTTCAAGCAGAAACGCAAACAGTCAACTTATTGTTGTGATTAGATTTGCAAGGTATGTAATTTTCTCAATATGACTACATGTATCCTGATGTAAATTTGGTTATGGATTGTTTATTCATTATTTTTTCATTCTCTTTGATATTAGATCTGTGTCCAAGAAGTGAAAAATGTACAATCCAATCCAAATCGGGAAGAAAAAATGAAGTCGTTGGAGCAAACGATAAGGTAAAAGAATGGCATTGACAATGAGTAGCACCGAAAACCTAAGATGCGAATAAAGCATACCACCCATGGTCCCCTACGCTTCTGGAGATTGAAGAAAGCAAAGCATGCATCCACCAAATTGGGGAAATAGGTAATTCATCCCACACGCAACATTTTGTTACTATGAACCTAATATTTAATGTGAGATTCAATGGTTTAGCATTTGGGAACATCAAATATATGTTCATTTATTATGTTGCTTCATTGTAAGGGGACTTTATAATTTTAGCATCGTAAGAGTTTTGTCATAAAAGCCATTGTTAAAATAAACTCTTAGGTTACTAATAATAAAACTGTATTACTTTTGAACTTGCTAAAAAATGTTTGACATGCGATGTTAGGAAATTTTCAAGAACAATTATGAAATTTATTTCTATTTCTCCACAGTTACCTAAAATGGGATGCCATATTCAGAATTTCTTCAGACTAGTCACAACACTAGATAGAACTCAACGAAAATGGGTTAAGGAAATGGGTTTCCAGCATTTACGTAAGATCAAAATTAAGGGGATCAAACGTAGCTTTGGTTACTGGGTAACATCCAAATTTGATCATGTGACATTAACATTCAATATATGAGACAATGTCATTGGTAATCTGAATGACAATATGCTCGGGTGGGTGTTGGGCATTCCTTGTGGACGCAGTCTATATCATCCTGTTGAAGAGAAATGTATTGATTACACTGACTTTAAGATACAATACAAAGAAGAGACTTCATATGGTGCAATAAGAGCTTTAAAAGTGTTCAGAATGGTTGTTCAGAAAATACTAGTAAAAAACATTTCAAGAGACATTTCCTTTTGTATTTGTTGGGCGTTCTACTCTGTCCGACCGCCAAACGTGGCTGGATAAGTCTGAAGCACATTTATATGCTTGACAAGGCAGACAATGCACCCGATTACAATTGGGGGAAATATGTATTTGATTGGCTTGTCCATTACTGCCAACAATTTGACACAACAAAAGAGGGATATGGTGGTTGCATTTTATTTCTCGCGGTGAGTTGTGTCTACCCTTATTGACTTCAAAGTCCTATATTTCACGTCTTCTTGTACATGCAATAGTGTATCCCTAATGAAACTATGTACGCAAAATATGCAGCTGGTTTACCTTGACAGGATTGTGCATGGGAGGAGTGTCGCATGGAGCGAAGACAACTGCATGATAGTATTTTGGGACCAAGCTAATGTTGATATGGCTTTACTACCGACTTGAAAGATGATGGCAAATACGGCAATGCTAAATTCGTTCAAAATGTAATCTATGGTGCACCTTATCCTACTCTCTGAATACCAAGTTCATCAACAGTGAATTTTATGTGTAATGCACTTTGTACTTTGCATGTCTTGTTGTAATGTACTTCCTAATGCTCGTAAGTTACTGAAACATTCATTTGTTGTAACATCATATTCTTTCTCATAATTATTATCATCTTCGCCACTAATTATTTTCTTCATCACTCTTACTTTTGAAGCAATACATTTTATTGAACAGAATAATAATTTTTGAGTTACAAGCCAAAAATTTATACACTATTCGGGAGAAGGGGTGCTCTCCTATCTTTTTCTTTCTCATAATTATTATCATCTTCGCCACTAATTATTTTCTTCATCACTCTTAATTTTGAAGCAATACATTTTATTGAACAGAATAATAATTTTTGAGTTACAAGCCAAAAATTTATACACTATTCCTCAATCCACCTTATCATGCTTGCATTACGGGGCATGAGTTACAAGCCTAAGTTATATAGCTGTAGCGAAGTAATATATTTTATTCTTGGAATAAAAAAGTAACATGCCCGTAGTAGTTTCTGAATTTTGCATCCAACCACCCAAAAGGACAACATACATGACTTCATATAATTTGATCAAGTACTTTGATCATGTACATTACTAAATCGAAGAAGTTCAAATCTTTGTAAAATAGACTACAAAAGAACCGACCAAGTACAAGACACCAAAAATAACCAAGATAAACACAATGCAAAGATCATATTTTTCTCATTCGTTGAACTCTTCATCAGCTTCAAGTTCAGTTCAGAATTTTCCTTCCTCAATCCACCTATAATAGCTTCTAAGCCCTCCGTCTTCATTTGCAATTTCTTCAACGTTTCATCTTTAAATTTTTGCACCGATTCCATTTCAGCTATTACTGTGTCTTTCTCTAACATTTCAAACTGGCGTTATTCATTTCCATCCACCAATTTGAACATATTATATTTTGTATCCTAAGACAACAATTTATCACATAATATATAAGGATTTTTCAGAAAAAAAAATATGAAACATACTAATGAAAACGAATTGCAGGTACGTACTGGCCATGAAGGACACCCATAGAACTTTTAACCCAGATTGGGCCCATTTCTAACCGTTTTGATTACTGCATCTTTACCACATTAGCATTTGACGGTTGGAGGCCTTCGTGAAGAAGAAGAACTACCAGATGTTGAGGTTTAATTTGTTTCGTTCCTGACATTGCAAAGGAATAAAAGTTTATGAAATTAAATTGAGATGGGAAATAGATGAGTGAGAAGGAGATGGGAATGTTTTATCAATGGAAGCAGAGGAGGAGTATGGGGGAAGAATGAATCAAACAAGGCTGAAGGCTTTATAACAAATCACGGTCATTTGGCTACCTGTTGCATAGCTGCTTGTATTATGATTATTTGGAATAAAAAAAATTTAAAAATTGTGATACAAATTCCAAAATATGTTCCTAACCCTACACAGAACATCGGGTCCCAAGATTCAAACTTGGGTAAACAGCGAAAGAAAGTAAGCAAGTAACCATCCTAGCGGGGTATCAGCACATGTGTTCTATTGCAAAGAATCATATTTAGCACAAAGACGTGAAAAAAAGTTCACAATTAAACAACACCATGTGTTACTAATATAATAAAATTAATACTAACAATAATTATTCTAATTAATCATATTGATTTAGGTTTTATTATTAATGTTACTATTATTATTATTATTATCACATAGCACGATAAGAAACAACCCATCATAAACTATGGGAGGCCAGGAAAAGTACAAAACCAACATTCTTAACACAAAAAGAAACTATGATAGCAGAAAGCTTTTGATAATGTCAAAAACAGCGGTTTGGTTTTCATTGGCGGCCGCTCGAGCTTCGTTCCTCCAACGGGCTGGGACAGAAGTAAAGTCTATTAGATGATTGGTAAGTAAAGCATCATTCGACTTAGCTGTCCATAGATAGGGACTGCTTTTCTCGCCAAAGCCAAACCAATTGAATTTACCATGAGAAGCCTGTTGAAACTTCTCCCGAAGCATAAAAGCCTACTTGAAATGTTCCTCACTCGTTCCGAATTCGATGTACGCATAACCTATGAATCCTCTATGAGTCCACTTTGGTGTTATTTTCGTACCTTGTACCCACATCTGTGTAATATGTCCCTACGGACACTCTGACTCCTTCGTACCGGCTTTCCATTTTCGTATTGGATCGGAAGGTTGGTAATTATGCAAGTGTAGGGCTTGGCATATTGAACTTTTGGTTATTCAGCCATTTTGTGGTTGTTTTTGCAGGGCGAGGATTTCTTTGAAAAAAAATGTTGTGAAAAAGTTGTGATTTTGTTGTGTGAATTTGGAGGAGATGGCTCAGCCTAATAATAGGGGGTGGTGTATGAATGGCAAAGGCAAAACCATGCAAAATTAGTTGAACAGGCACAATTACTATGTGAATTGAATGTGGAACAATTTTCAACATAGGAAGAAAAAGTATGTCATCTCATTAAAATCGCTATCTATGGTATTGTCATTGGGACTCTTACAAGAAGTAGTCAAATAAATGAGATTGGGTAATGGGATTACATTTTATACAAGGGTGATCGGTTTATATGATTGGTTTAAGATCGTAACCATTAGCTAAATCAGCTGAAAGCATCCCTTTCGGTTCAAATAGATGAGACTGGTCAATTGTTAGCGTTGCGACACACTGGAATATCGTTATGAATTGATTCACCCTACATAAATTACTGTGTCCTCTCTCAAAAATAAAAAATTGTTTACTACATAAAATATTGTGTCCTCTATCAAAAAAAAACATCCTCTATAAAAACAACAACCCTAATATGCATCCACCGATTCACCCTCAATTCTCTATTTTATGCACCCACCGATTTCTCCACAAATAACTCCTCTCTCTCTTCTTTCGCACACCATCTTTTCTGTAACACACCATAAGTCCATTTCCATGGAACCTCATCCAACAAATGAAAAATTGTAGTCCCTCCATCCCGTGATTAAAAAATCGACTTTAGTACCTCACACTTATTGAGAACATCTAAATTAGTGTGAAAAGCTTGACTATAGAGATAAATTCGTTCCAATCTAGAAGTTCAAATGTGCAAATGTTGTCCGGTTGTACTTCATTTTTGGTGTTAAGGAACTCCTTGAATCCAAGCAACAATTTACATTGTTTTTGGTTGTAGGTCTTTATATGTACTGGCCAAGTACTTGACTCATGTTCTTGATAGCCATCGACTTCCCGATTTTGCGGGATGTACATATCGACAAACTCTCTTGGAATAGCCTATCATGAAACAACAACAATGCACTTTCATTAGTTCTTATCGTCTGACATTAAAGAGGAGATATCCACATATTTTGTACGTCGACTTACATAAGATGAGGTTGTCAACCTTCCGTTCCGAAAGTATTTATCACTCATCGCAATCTTAAAATGAGGATGAGATGTATTATCAAGGTACAATTGTGCCACGTACATGACTTCCCCTTTGTTAATCCAAAATGGATGTCGACCTCTTATAACACCAATAGTCGGAGGGTCATCATTAACGCTGAAATCATTTTTTAGTTCAAACGCATGATTGCGGACATGAAAAGAAAATACCTCATTATCTACATATTGAAAACCAACATGGTCATGTACGCATTTGTTATTATCGGTCAACAATTTGCCCTACCCCTCTCGGAAAAACAACTGTAGTCTGGACTCCCATTCCCACTTACATTCGACATTCCAGGTACATTGAGTGTTAATTCTTCGAAATATGAATGTAAATTTCGGAGTATCCCCCACTTCATCCGTGTAGCTCCGTAAATCTCGCAGGAGTTCGATTATTAGAGGGGCACTTTCTATTTTCTGATACATTGTCACGCCAAACAAATTTCTTAATAGTCATTAACTAAAGGTATTTATAATCATTTATTTGAAAATATATTAACTAAAAATAACACTATACTTCATGAAACAAATAGGTGAGTAATTACAATTTCTACCAAATTGGTTTCCGTAATCTGAAAGTAGTAGGTAGGTGCCGACAAGAATGACATTGTTACTCTTTTTTTTCTACAATATACTTTCAAGTTGTATTGCTTACAAGTAATGAACCGAAATTAAGAAAAACAGACATCTAACATGGGTATTTATACTACTTTGGCTACTAAATTGGGAAGGAGGAGTATGATTTTTTTATAAAAGTTAAATACAAACATTTATTGTTGGTTATTAAATTGGAAGTAGATGGAAGTTTCAACTTCTCATCCGTCCAACTAATTGAAGTGAATATTTTGCAGGTTCACATTTGATTAACATTGAGTGGGAATTGTTCACAATTCAACAATCAACAAATTGCATTTATTCATTCAACCTTCAACAATTTGCATTGAGTGGGAATTGTTTTGCACAATTTGTGTGAAATAACCTTTAATGCTTCATCAATAACAAAATAATAGTATTAAGTCAATTATAATGGGATATTCAACCGTGTTATGAGTTGGATACATTATGTACTCATAGTAAATACAAGTGTTAACTGCAAACCATAATATAAGTATTTATGTTCTTAATTAGATACAATGTTACTAGAAAAATTCACAAACGGAAGGTCGGTTCAAAGTGATATGCAACTACAGTTATCGATTACATTTATATATATAATATGTTTTGCTTTCGATTTTAATTATATTTATGACGTACTGAAAATTAATTTTGAGTTAAAAAGTGCAAATTTTACATAACAAAAAAATATTATATTTTGTTTACTATTAAACATTCTCGTTATATATATATACATATATATGTATAATCTGTTTTACTTTTAATTTTAATTATTATTATGTTGGAGTGAAAATATATATTTGAGTTGATAAGTCCAAAAAAAAGGGTTGGGGGAAGGTAAGGAGTTAGTAGCAAGCTAGGTAGTCGAATTTGAAACCTCGCAGCCAGTGATACGCTTTCATGTATGCAGTAGTGACCATGTAGACAGGATATTCGACCGTGATATGGAATGGACACAATTGCTACTTAAGGTTAAAACAAAGCTATTGCAAATTATAATATTGTGATACCACATAAAATTAATGTTACTGTTTCCAGTCTACAACTCCATTTCAGTTTCTTCAAGACTTCAGGTTAGTGTTCTAAATGTTCTAGCTGCAACCCCAAGCGTTCAATCTTTAAATGTCCAATATGCAAACTCCAGATCTATATGGTCCACGTTAATTATTCAATTTTTTACTATAATCCAAGTCCAAATACAAAGACATTTATTTAGCATTATTTCCAAATCCGGATCTGGTCTAAAACTTCTGCGAATTTAAATGAGGAGAATATAAACACTTTCCGGTGCCAATGTTATGAAATTCCGGCAGCAAAACAGTAATACAGTGGCACAGATCTAAAAGAAGTGTGATGTTCTTCATGTAAAAAATTCGATTAGTGCCAGAATTTCAAATCTGATGGACATTTCTCGCATAAATAAGTAATTTGAGTTACATTTGCGGCTTGAACCATAAATATGAGTGATTTTGCTTTTCCGGCGACGTTAAGTTTTCCGGCGATAATTCCGGTTGGGTCCTTGGTGAGGTTGAGAGAAAACTTTAGGGAGAGAAAGAAATTTACTGAGGTGAGAAAAAAATGGGGAGGAGAGAGAAAATTTTGGGTTTTGTTAGGTATGGGTCCCACTAATTTTTGAAATTCAAACCCAAAATTTCAGATTAGATTTTAACTTCAAAATGAAAATTTGAAATTAGTGGAAAGTGGGTCCCATGGATTCTAACCAATTAGAATCAAGTTTATGTGGACCTTCACATAAACTAAGTTTATGTGTATCATCTCTCTAAGTGTTGGGCTATCTGGAATTGGTTGGAATTTGGGCCGATTCCAATTCCAAATCCAATTCAAAGTCATTGCTAAACAAGTGAATTGACCAAATTCCAGATTTCTAATGAAATCCATGTTACCAAACATACCATAAAGTTACTTTGCAAACTTGCTCCCCTACAATTGAAAGATTTTTGGGATGTTTCAATTTGACTGTTGTCGTTATCTGATTTTATTTACAGAATTTGCTACTTTATTCTACTGTATTCCTAAATTAGCATCATTAATCATTTAATTGTGTTTACTCTAGGAGGTTTAAAAGATGGAGTTGTGACTTGTAAGAATAAAAAGTAATATGTTGGACCTCCCATCCTAGAAAAGTAGAAAGAAAGTAAAGAACTACTCGATTGTAGTCCAAGTCCAATAACAAGACTTGTTTTCCTTTTTCAAATGTCCCAAATTGTCAGTGTCGTTTATCAAATTTTCCCATTATAAAATGTTTTTTCAAAGTACTTTTATGTGACATTAATTTTTCCAATTTTATCCTCATGGAATATTTAATTTTTCAATGTTGTCCTTGGTTTATGGTCAAATTTGGTCTAGAATTGATGAAACAAAAATATCCAAATTTAGATTTAAATTTTTCCTTATTTTAACTTTCATGAATGTTTTTCCTTTGTCTTTTTTTTGTTTTAGGCAAGAAAAACTAGTTTAGGTCCGAACACTTGACAAACCTAAAGCATCCTTACGGATGATTGAATTAATAACAGTATCATAACAAGAAAACCTATAGCAAAGATTAGGGTCCATTATGGCCTTTGTGAGCAATGTACTCCACCGCTTGGATAGCCTCCCTAAAACAATGGTTGATCGAGACCGAGTTGAAATTCTTCAAGTATCTTCCCGTGAATCACAAACACTCACGTCAATTTCCCAAGGGATTTTCCAAATATATATTTTTAACGGAGTTGATAACCTTGAGATTGTCTCCTTCGATCTCTATGTTTTTAATATCCAAAAAAATTGTTGCCTTTTATACCTTCTCTCAACCCCCAAGCTTCTGTAGAAAGAATGCAACAATGAGGAGAAAGAGCTTTAGATCTTGTCAAACAGACCTTACCAAACGAGTTTCTAATAACAAACCCAAAAGAAGTTTGCCCATTAGTGAGTTTGGAGCCATCAAAGTTCTATTTATAGGAATCTTTTACAGGTGGGGACCACCAGACTTCTTTTGAGGTCCGATCTCGAAGACAAGGGCTTACTACCTTAGAGTAAGTAGGGCTATCTAGAAAATCTTTTGCGTCCTTGGACTTTATCCAATTAGAACAAATTTTGAAGGGGGGTAACAACTCTCAGAATTAAAAAAGAGTTTGTTTCTTGAAAACGAGATGAACCACCAAACAAAACAAAGCAAAGTGAATTGATCCACACCAATTAAGGTTTTAATAGAGACAAAGTTCTTAACAATAGAGTCTTATAGAAGGAAATTCGGAATTAGTGGCCAATTTTCCTTAGCTAAAAATATTATAGATTTTGATAGTAAAGGGGCACCTTAAAAGTAGATGACTGGGGTCCTCAGAGTTGTGGTTATAGAAAATACATTACTGAGGGAGAAGATATGACTATGTTCTAACCTTGATTTAGTGGGGAGGCCATCTACACAAATCTTCCATAAATTTTTTTTTGATGCCCAGGGAGGGGGAGGGGGGGCTTGCAAATGCCAAATCCAGTGAAATTCTACTTTGGAGGAGCTTAGCCTCTGATTTGACTGAGTAATTGAAATCTGGATTAAGACCCCAGCGCAATTTTTTCTCACAATCATTAGAAGGAATAAGAATATCACATATTCTAAGTAATATGTGAGGAGGAACTCGAGTGGATGTATGGTCAGTATTCCATTGACGGTTGATAGTTATCACATCACTAACCTTAAGGTTCGTGTTCATCTCTACAATTGAAATTTTTCTTTGAGAGGATATGGGAAATTTTAATTATCATGCCAAAAATAAATGTTAGAACCCGGTCCTACTTGTCTAAGGCCCTTTTGTGAAGGATTCTCGCAAACACAGAAGTTTTTTCCATTGCCATGAACATTTGCTTTGAGGCTTGTAGGAGTAGAGAGAGTCATTATTTAGATACTTTTTTTGTACCATAGAAACCCAAATATTGGAGGACTAGAGATGATTTTCCAAATAAGTTTCATTTTGAAGGCGAGGTTGTTAACTTCAGCCTTTTTAAGCCTAGACCCCTGTAGCACTTTGGTTGGCATATCCTATCCCATCCCACAAGATTTGGAGAGGCATTTGAAGTATCTTTATTCCAAAAGAAATTTCTATAATTTTTATCTAATGCTTGAAGGGTAGAGCTTGGGAGTTTAAAGCTTTGCATTTGAAAATTTGCTTTAGTAGAAAGATTGGCTTGAATGAGGACTGATCTTCCCGCTTGAGAAAGGGAATTAGCTTTCCATTTCGAGAGTTATTTATGGGATTTATTGACTACTTCTCCAAAAGTGTTTTTAGAGACTCTACCATCTAAAATAGGATATCCAAGGTACTTGCTTAAGGATTCTTCCTCGTTCATTTGAAGGATATTTTTGAACATTACTCGCATGAGCACTAACATTTTTGGTACACTGAAATGCATATTTTAGAAAATGAACCAATTGGTCAGACATTAAGCAATATTTATCAAGAATGTCTTTGATGATTTGACAACTATGTACGTTAGCTTCGGCAAATAACATAATGTCATCGGCAAAGGTAAGAAATGGAATTTTGATTCCAAATCTCCCTATTTTTGCTCCTAGTAATTTACTTCCACTTGCACTTTGAGAATGAATTTCTCTGGCAAGAAGTTCATCACATAATATAAAGATGTATGGAGATAGGGGATCACCCTGCCTAATTTCCCTAGACTGTTGAAATTTTTCACTTGGAATGCCATTAATTAAGTTAGAAAAAGAATGAAACTGATGATATACAAGAATTTAACCAATGGATCCATACATCGCAAAATCCTAATTTAGAAAACATTATTGAAATGAAATCCCACTGTAGTCTATCATACACTTTTTCCATATCTAACTTGATGGCTATCCATCCCCCCCCCCCTATTTTTGAAGGAGTGGAACACCTTATGCGTTAGGAGAATATTGTCTTGAATTAATCTTTCGGGAATGAAAGCACCTTGAAGGGGTGAATGATTTTTCCCACGGTCACCTTAAGTCTATTAGATAAAATTTTTTATATAACTTTGTATAGAGTAGAACAAAGACTAATGGGCCTAAAGTGGTTTGCCGCTTCGATATTTTTTTTATTTTTGGTGTGAGAGTAATAAAGGTGTGGTTAATTTCCTTTAATAACTTTCCTGAAAGGAAGAAAGCTCTAATTGCTTTTATGACAGAGTTTCCTATAAGTTTCCAATATTTTTGAAAAAAAAAGGGGGAACCCATCCAGTCCCGCGGATTTATCTGGGCTTAACTCAAACATGGCATATTTTATTTCTTCATTAGAAACCATTTGAGTTAGAAAAACGTTATCCTCATCTGAAATGATTGGTTTTATTAAATTAAAATCATTAACAGGATGGAACCCACATGACGGGTTATTGGAAAACATAACTATAAACTCTTTAGTGATTTCTTGCTCAGTTAGAATTGTATTTGCATACACTTGTCCATTTTTTCTGGTGAGATGTAAGCTTTTATAAATCACCAAGAAATCCTCCAAAAAGGCCCAAGCCACAACAACTTACAAACATCCAAGATGAGAAATAACTACAACAAAGCTCAACACCACATACAGACATACAGTAGCCATTACCAGCACAAAAAATTCACCAGAAGCAAAAACAAAGAAATGACAGTATACAGACTAAGTGAGTTTAGAGAGATTAGAAAACCAATCTCTGTCATTGCTTGTCCAAGCTTGAAAATTGAATCTGGACTCAAATCTGATGCAGACTTCAAACTGAACTTGCTTCACTTCTATAGCTGGTCTAAGGACCTTAAGATTCCAAATGGCTTCATTGTTAGCTCTCCCAATATGATAAACAAGAGCTGCCTGAGCAAGTAAACACAAGTGCCTGCTAGTTTTACTATATCTTCTCATCCACTTCTTCCAAGTAAGTTGAAGATCATCAGAGGCTTGATATCTTATCTGCAACCACATCATCAATTGGAATGCACAGGCAGCACTAAAAGAACTGGAGAAGAAGAGATGTTGCACAGTTTCTTTCTCAGTACCACAAAGAGCACAACTATCATCAGAGCAGTAGCTAAAACTCACCAGCTTATCCCTTGTTTTCAGTTTACCTAGCGCAGCAAGCCAAGAAATAAAGGAGTGCTTTTGTATATTTAACTTGTTCCACACCCAAAACCTCCAAGGAACTTTCGCAGAATGATTACAAAGTAAAGCATAAGCTGATTTGATAGTAAATTGACCTTGAAACCATTTTGTACCAATAAATCCAGTAGCTAATTTATCTCTCACCATGCATATGTTTTTCCAACCCCAACAATCATACTTCTTTGGTTAATACACACTCCACAACTGCTTTTTCATGTAAATGGAATGCACCCATTTAACCCAGAGGATATCCGCTTTTTGAGCAATTTTTCATACACATTTCCCCACAGCAGCTATGTTCCATAAAGCAATATTCATAATCCCCAAACACCATAAGATTTGGGCCTACAAATCCAATCCAAGGAAACAGGGGGATTTTTATTGAGATTGACAGAACCAGACCAAAGAAAGGCTCTACAGATTTGAGTGATTCTCAGAAAAAATTTCATAGGAAGGATAAAAACTTGAGACCAATAGACATGAAGGCTCAAAGGAACATACTTAATCAAAGTAACTCTTCCAGCATAGGACAGATTCCTAGAAGACCAAGTCATGATTTTATTCAATAATTTATCACACAAACTATCACAATCAGAGCAAGAAATATTCCTGGATGTAATAGGAACACCTAGATATGTGAATGGAAAACTTCCCTTTTGAAAAAGAGATAGTCTAAAATGTTTTCTTGATGTTCCAGACAAACATTCCCAAAATAAATAGCAGACTTTCTATTATTAGCAGAAAGACCAGAAGTCAGCTCAAAAGTTTTTTAAAACTCCAAGAAGGAGAGTAATAGAGGGAACCTCCCCCCTCAGACAACATAAGATCATCAGCAAAAACAACATGAGTCAATTGAAGGCTTTTGCATCTATGATGAAACTTAAAAGGATGATTATTTGAGGCCCGAGCAAGAGTTCTGGACAAGTATTCCATACCAATCACAAAAAACAGAGGAGAAATGGGACCACCTTGCCTAATACCTTGTTTGCCTTTAAAAAACCAAAAAGACGACCACCAATACACAAAGAGTAGGAAGGAGTAGAAACACATTGCATAATCCAAGTAATGAATTGAGGGGGGGTGGAATTTAGCTTCTTAAGTATAGCCTCAAGGAAAGACCAATTAAGAGAATCATAAGCTTTCCTCAAATCAACTTTAATAGTACATATAGGTGGAAGAGATTTAGAAGTGAATTGTTTCATAAGATCTTGAACAAGGATAACATTGTGAATAAAGACTCTATTGGAAATGAAAGCACCTTGAGAGTGGCTAATAATAGAAGAAAGCACAGAAGAGAGTCTAGAACACAACATTTTTTAGATGATTTTGTAGAGAACATTGCAACAAGCAATAGGTTTGAATTGAGTAACATCTTGAGGCACATCTATCTTAGCAATCAATGACAAAGTAGTAGAGTTCAATTGTTTCAGCAATTTCGCAGAGGAAAAAAGTTCAGAATAGTAGAAGTTACCTCATCACCAATAATGTGTCATGAGTGTTTACAGAAATGGCTAGTATAGCCATCAGGACCAGGGGCACTATTGTCATATATACCAGCCAAAGATATTTTCATATCATTTGCAGAGAAAGAAGCACAGAGAGCAGTTTGCTGATCAGAGGAGACAACCTGACCCATAGCAATAATCTTTGATCTAACCTTCAAAGTAGGATGTTGAGCTGAACCAAGAAGATGCTCATAATAACTATAAAAGCTTCATTAACATCCCTAGAAGAGTGCCTCCAAACACCATCAATATCTTTAATGCTCCCAATGAAATTTTGTCTCCTTCTAACTTTAAGACAAGCATGGAAAAAAGTTGTATTATCATCAGCCTCCTTAATCCAAGAAGCTTTTGACTTCTGTCAAAGAAAATTACATTTGGCCTTATGAGTTTCCAAAGCAGCCGCTCTAGCAGATTCCTCAGCTAACAACAATTGTCCATCCCCATGATTTTTATACAGAGCTTCATGAGCAGCTAACAGCTCCAGATGAGCATGAGAGGCAGCATGTTTAATATTAGAAAAAGATTCTCTATTGAGCTGTTTCAGAGAGGCTTTTGGCATCTTTAACTTTTTCACTACTCTAAACATAGGGGCCCCAGAGATGGTAGAGCTCCAAACCAATCTAACCTTCACTTCAAAAGAGTGGCAAGAGTCCACATATTAAAGAATCTGAAAGGCTTAGGGTTAGAGGAAAGTTCCATGTCAACACCAATAGCACAGGGACAATGATCAAAATGACCCTCATGAAGGAAATGTGCTTCACAACCAGGAAATACAGAACACCATTTATAATTACAAACAACTCTATCAATTCTAGAGAATACCCTTGAATCAGCCTCCTGTTTATTGTTCCAAGTAAAAAAAAGACCCAGTAGTATGAAGGTCTACTAAGTTACAAGAGTTGAGACAGTTCCTGAAAGGCATAATTTCACCAAGAGTGACAGGGGATCCAAATCTCTCATTTAAGTTGAGAATGTTATTAAAATCTCCCAAAACAGTCCAAGTAGCTTCATCACCAGTCAAGCTAATTCTGTGTAAATTGTGCCATAGAGTTTCTCTGAAACTAGCATCATTATGAGCATACACATAAGTAACAAAAAAAGACTTCCCAGAATGCTTCTGCACCACTTTAGCATGGATGTGCTGATCACTACAATCAATAATATCCACGTCAAACCAAAGAAGAAACCCAAATGAGCTAGATTCTGCCCCCTTTATGAAAAGAGTAGTTGGCACACAAACTCCAACATCTACAAACTCTAGGAAAAACCTTTCCTACATTAGCTGCTTTTACTCTAATTTCCAAGAGGCCAAATAATCTAACCTTATGCTTGGTTAAAAAAGGTTTAACCTCATCATGTTTGGTAAGACTATTTAGACCTCTAACATTCCAAATTCCTATGCTAGTCATTTGGAAAAGCCAAGAGAGACTCCCCACACCAACTAGAGCATCAAATCTATTCTTGGAAATCTGACCATCATTCCCCTGCTGTTGTTTTTGTGCAACTGCGCCAGAAGCCTTAAATTTTTGTTCCACAATTAATGTATTACTCACCTGTGCTAAAGTCTGCATATTCACATCAGAATCAGGTTTGATAACCTGTTTTCAAACAGGAACCCAGACCTTTTTAATCATTTGTTTATTTCTCAATTCAAGCTTCTTTCTCTTACAATCAACCTCAGTGTGGCCAAAACCCCCACAACCAGTACAAACAATTGGCCTTCATTCATAAACAACTTCTTGTTTCATAATATCCCCCTTCTCGTTTATGAACTCAACAAACTCAGGAAAAGCTTGATCAATTTTCACCTCAATCAGCATTCTAGCATAAGTAATCAAATCTCTCTTGGCTGTAGCTCTGTCAGTATGCAGGGGACTACCAATACTTCCAGCTATTTTCCTCAAAGAGTTTACACCCCAATATCTCATATTTAATCCTGGCAATCTGATTCAAATTGGCAAACTTTAACATCTTCCTTCCTAAGGTCAAGATCAGGGTGCCAAGCTTTCATTATAATCGGTTTATTGTTAATAAGTAAGGGGCCAGATTCAAGAGCCTTGTTCTTGGTTTCAACAGTTTTGAAACGAACCAGGAAGATACCATTAGGCATAGAAACTACTTTGTCCACACCAAACCTACCCCAAATGAGACGAAAATAACTATTCATTGTTTTGAAGGATGGCTTAGCACTGAATACATAAGCAACAATGGCATTTTCCCAATTTTCAAGTTTAGGTTTGACATCATCCAAATCAATTTTAGGCAAATTTAAATTATTAGCTATTGTATCATTTTGTAAAATCAAATTGGAAACTAAAGGAGTTAATTCTGATCCTTCTTGTCTCACACCATCAAAACAACGTTTACTCCATGAAGAATTACCTGATTTCACAGGAAATTGAGGTTGTTCCATTGGAGGTAATTGAGATTTTTGAATTTGTGCAATCCATCCAGCTGTTAATTCATTCCTTGCTTGAACATTATCAGCAGCTTGCTTCTGAATTCGCTCAGCAATCGAACTGTCAGTCGATGAATTAGACTCTGAATCCATTGAAGAATCTGACCATTTTAGGGGGGGATGCTATGTATATCTTTCAGTGCTTTAGGTCTGTTGCTCTCCTCACAAATCGTCTGATTATTATCTGAAAAGAAGAAACGAAGTTAGAGTTCTTCTTTGATTTCCCGTCCCTTGCCATGGCTCAGCTAGAGCTGGGAAGGGAAAATATCACGAAGAACCGGAAATTCATGGAGAGAGCATTCTCTCTCTAGAACTTCTCTCTCTATCTTTTTGGAGGAAAGTTTACATTTGTCCATTAGTTGGGGTAAAAGACTGTATTAGATTTTTGTTTTTCCTAACGGAGGCACACGCATGAAAAAGTTTCGAATTAGAATCTCCAAGTGATATAGAATTTTGTTTTGCCTTTTGTTTCCATTAGGTGTCTTGGTAGGTTAATAAATTTTCTCTTTTCCTAGGACATTTTTCTTGGAGATTCTGGAAATTAACACTATCTGGTTGTCTTAGTAAATTAAATTAATTTTTTTTTAATTTCACATCTAAAGCTTTGATTTGCCTAAAAACATTTCCAAACTTTTTATTTGTTCCATTCTTTCGCATTATATTTAGAACTTGCATTTTTTAACCAAAAAAAACATATAGGAACCATTGAACTTGGTACACCAAATTTTCTTAATTAAGAATCAACGTCCTTTCGAAAACACCACATTTTCTCGAATTTGAAAGGAGGTACTTTTCGAATTGATTGCGTATCAAAAGATAAGGACAGTTGACAATGATCCACAATATTTAGTGTTAGGAACTTTAACTAGCCATGCAACATTTGCTAGTCCTCTATCTAACCGTTCCAAGATGTTATTTGGACCACTTTTTTTTTCCTCCAAGTAAATTGTCCACAAAATCGATTCTTGCTTTAATCTCATTCATTCGGGTAATAAGAAAATAGTTAAAAGTTGCACCTCGTTTTTATCATTAGAAGTACTAATTTCATTAAAATCACCAATCATAATAAAGGGCCCAGAGATGGAATCACAAAATATTGTTACCTCCTCCCAAAATTCATTTTTATTTTCCTCTTGTGGTGGGGTATATAAAAAATAGTAGTGAAAGAAAAGTTAGAGATAAGCAGTTATAAAACGTGGAGTTTTCAACACAATAGATTAAAGGGACTAATATTATTAGACTTCCACATCAACCACAAACGTCCAACCAAATCAATAGCGGGAATGAAATCAAAAGAGTGAAACCCACATTTCCTAATACATGCTAAGTCAGGGGGATTAAGATTTGGTTTCACATACCATCATAATGCTAACCATATTACTATTACAAAAGCTATTCACTACACCAAGTGAATTTTTCCTTTTACAACCTCGAATATTCAAAAACCCACATCCATTACAACAAAGCTGGAGGGAGGGGGTTTGCTATTTAGTTATTAGACCTCTTCAGAGCCGAGGATATATCATCATCCTCAGAATCATACTTCCTTATTTTTGTCGAGCTTGAGAGGGAGGTGGGTTCCACAACCCCTAAACCATCCACTCCCTAAATCTCAATCTGTGTACAAGAGAGTTTTTTGGAATTCAGAGAGTGGAATGAGTTTTCAGGCAGAGAGTTGTTATCCTCCATAAGATCATCATCACCCTCATTAGAAATGAGATTATTATTATCAACTCCATATTGGAGGAAATTAGTCACAAAATTTTTTCTCACATTGAGATGAAAGCCTATCAAAAACTGATTGTCACTTACCATATCATTGGATAAGACTTCTTGGATGGTGGTGGAGCAAGCACCACTTGAGTTGAAGAAGCAAGCAGACTAGTAATCGGGGTTGCATTATCACCAACCTTTAATCTGAACTCGGCGCAAGGGGAGGAGATATTCTGAGGGGAAAAACTTATTGGGGGCTTCATCATCAAAATCAGAGTCAGATTCAACTTCAGCATTAACAACAACTGGAACAACCTTTCCTTTGCCTTCCACACCCTTCAAGTTGACACATTTTTTGGCTTAAGAGGCTTCCGTCTCTTTCAACACTATGCCTTTTTCTTTACCTGTAAGCACAAACCCATCCTTGTTTGCATTTTCTCCGAGCTCGATTACTCTTACTATTGAACTGATTCCCAACTGATTTTCTCACATAAAGCCTAGGTTTTATAGACACCACATTGAATTGCTCGGCTATGGTGCCATTGCTTTCCTACCTAAATGCTTTTGCAAGAGACTCAACTAGGAACTTTTACTTAGGGTTTTTCAATCGCCTCACAATAATTTCCTTTTTAGGCGAATCAAGTAAGGAAAAACTATTAATAGAATGATCTTCCGATCCACAAAAAGAACAGCCTGAGGAAAAATCCTCGTACTAGATAACATAACCACAAGGCACACCATCAGCTCTAGTAATTTCTGCATACTCAAGAAGAAGTTCAGTCATATCAACACGAAAAAAAACTCTAGAAAATGTGATCTTATGCCTCAAAAGAGACCTTTGATCCAGTTTGATTAGGGAACCAATTAATTTGCAACAAGCTATTAGCCACATAATCAAAATTTAGTAATTCAGTAGGGAAACGGGGAATACGAACCCACAAATCAACCCATTTAATTTCTTCTAAGTAAGGGTCAAACAAGGGCCCCCGGGGCGAAATAATAAACAAATCTCCCTGGACGTGCGAGGGTCTTTCACTCCACACCAAATACATATCGTTAGGATTGGAAAATTTTAGTAAAACCCAATGATTTCCCATCTCCAAGTATTCTACATCCCCTTTGATAAATTTTCAATCAGCCTTAGTTCTAGAAATTATAGTACAAAGGTCTAGAGGATCTCTTAAAAAATTTCGTACAAGACAAGACTTAGACAATTCATTAATATCCTTTTGCACCTAGGGAAGATCGTCAAGAATAGACGCTTCCAGAAAAAAGGAGGGGCAGGAGGATCGATAACAACATGGACTTCAGAATGATTAGGAACAATAGGGACATGGATAGCAACCTCAGGGAGTTCAGGAACAACGGCAGTGGCATTACTATTAGAAGGGGATCTAATAGGCAGACCACCCACATTCTCTAAACCCTCAATATTAGCATCCTTAATAGGATTTATAGGAGCCACAGCTAAACAGATTAAGTTACTGGAAATTCTTATATTGGGGGGACAATTGACTAAGGAGAAGGAAATATAGAATAGAAAAGCAAAGGTGTGTGAAAATGAATTACAGAAGTATTGCTTTTATAGTGGTTGAGAAAAAGAAGAATTTTGACCTTGCCTATGATAATTTTAGTCTAAAGAATGAACTCTCTTATCACATTTAATGCAAACTTTATAATTTGAGAGAAGACAACTAAGAGTTATGAGCGCCTCCCTCTATCCATCTCATTAGAAGATATCCCTCTTCAATTGAATGACCACATGACAAAAGCTCTCAATCTTTCACTCTCTTTACTCCACTGCAACACTATGAGCGAAACATGTGAAAAAACCCTAACCCTAGCCTTTAATTTGTACTTGAAACCCAAAAGAGAAGCATTTTAATCCAAACCAAAGGATTGATAGAGCAAATATAGCCTGTGAAGAAGCTATTTAGCGAGAAAAAGATTGTTATATTGCTAATCCCAACTAGTAAATCTTCAAATATGGATGAAGCTATGACAAAGCTATATGAAAAATTGTAATTATGAAGTGGAAGTGGCCTTACCACTTTACTGCAACCTCCATAAAAGGCTGCTAATAAATCAATAAGAGCTTTTGAATTTGCAGAACATTGATTAAAAGGAAAGCAATTGGTATAGGTGGCTACATTAATCAGCAAGATGGGTTGTAGGCGATTTAGGTGGCTAGGGTTTTGAAGGGTCTTTTTTTTCTATCTCTCTCTCTAACTTTCTCTCTCTTCATTTTCCTCATGGACTTTGTGTATGAATGAACTCTTTTTCTTTTTCTTTGAACATAATTAATTTGTTCTTCGATTCTTAATTTTTGTGCAAAAAATAAACAAGCCTTAAATTATGGGACAAAAGGAGTAGGCATTACTGAACACTTCCTGAAATTATGTTGGGAAGTTGTGAATCCTGTCCATTAACAAATTTTGCACATATTATATATTATTGTATTTAACTAACAGACCAAAGAGAAGGGAAACCCTAATCTCCCTTTTCTCTTTAGCCACCACCCCTATAGTCCCTTTCTCTTCCCTATAGTCATGGATGAATAAACAAGGTCAATTTAGGATGATGTACCATGGTTTATGATGTTTTCATATGATATTTTGTTGATTGATGAGACAAAGGAAGATGTTGAAAGTAAGTTAGAATTGTCGAGACACATCTTAGAAGCTCGAGGTTTCAGATTGAGCAAAAGCAAGACTGAGAATATGGAGTGCAAGTTCAGTGTGGTTAGGAGCGGCAAGGCAGGGGTGGTCACATTAGATGTTAATGTCGTTGAAGGATCGGACATCTCCCCTTTCCTTGGAACTATTCTCCAAAATGATGGAGAACTCGATGGAAATGTGACTCATAAAATTCACGCGAGTTGGTTAAAGTGGAAAGTACCATTGAGTTCCTTTATGATTTTGGCATTCCCAATAGATTGAAAGGAAAATTCTATCACACTACAATTAGGTCTGCTTTACTATATGACACCGAGTGTTTGGCGGTGAAACAATGCCACGTTTATAAGATGAATGTAGCGAATATGTGTATGGTACGGCGAATGTGTGGCCACACTAAGGCAGGACTGATTAATAAATGAGTTGATCCAGAATAAAGTTGATGTTGAATCTATTGAAGAAAAATGATGGGAAAATCACTTAAGATGGTTCGGTCATGTGAGACGGAGACTAAGTGATGCGACAATAAGAAGACTTGAAGATTGGAGGAGTAATCAAAATGTAGGGGTAAAAGAAGACCTAAGATGGCTCGGATGATGGTAATTGAAATTGATATGGGTTTACTTGGGATCAGTGAGAGTATGGCGTTAGAGAGTGTTGAATTAAGGGGAAGGATTCATGTGGAGAAGGGGTGTAATTACCTATTTATTTGCTTATTTTCTTTGTATTTTTTAGACTTTGTGTTTGTTCTATTTTTAAATCTTGTCGCACTTGTGCCCTTTCCTTAACAATCAAACATATCCATCAAAATAATCTCAACCAACTAACCACCCATCCTCAACCATTCTCTTCCCTCCCACCTCCCCACTCTTTGATTAGACCCCTTTATTCTTTCTCTTCCCCTCTCTCTCATAAAAACACCGCCACACCACCATCTGACATCCCCTTTGTCTATTATGGTGGTCCCCTGGCCTCCTTCCACTAACCACCCTCTTTTTCCTCCTAACTCCCTTGTCACTACTCATCTTCCTTAAACTCATCAACCCGTTGTCTTGAATCATCAACTTCTATGCACAAGATTTGAAAAAACAAATGGGGAGGGTTCTCCATTTCCAGCAAAAAGAAAGAAGGAATGAAGAACACGTTTTTTGATATACAACCACCTTCAATGAAGCTACCTTATGGTGGTTGAATCTGACTACTAAGGTTCCAGATATGGAAGCCTAGTGGTCAAATACAATCATTTCAAGATTGAATTTAGTGGTTATGATGTTAATGGTCGGTGTTCTCGCTTCTACCTTGTTCTTTATTAAGCAATCAAAACTAATAAGGTAATTTTGGGGTAGTTAAATGTGACTATTGTGGTGGTTTTGGAGTTAGGGATGGAGGACGGTGCTTTTGGTGTCAACAATGTGGGGGAGGTGCATGAAATTGGGTGTTGTAGTGCCACAACAATGGTGGTGGCTGTAAAAGGGTGGTGGTTAGTGTGTTAGGGGTGGTACATTAATTTACTAGTTATATATTCTTTAAGTAGATTTAAATTTTAAATTGGCTCACATGACATCATCACACCTCAACATCATTGGTATTTGGAGTTACAGTAAAATGGACAAACGAAAAACAATGGAGGGAGTCAAATCTACTTTTTTATTTTTCACTTCTTCCTTTTCGATTCATCATACTACCATCAACAACTTGAATATGGAGGTGATAATGGTGAAGATTGAAGAAAGGAAGGATTAATTATTCTAAATTTGTCGATAAATTATGTACTAATAAGTACTCACTCGGTCTCAATCTAGATGTAACAGTTTGACTTTTTTCCTATTCACATGGCTGACTTTGACTATAATTTTGAACTAATTCAATATAAAAACAACTGTTAGTATATAAATTATTCTAATATTTATCTCAATCTATATTTTCATATATTAACCTTTTACAATCTTTACGAATGGATAAGTAGAAACATCAATTTCTATTGAGAATTGACAAGTGTGACAATCAAACTGTTGCGTTTGTATAGGGATAAAGTTTGTATACACTAGGAGATAGCAATTGTCATTCGTGACTTTATCATTTTCACTAATGTAATATCATTTGGCGTACTTCCTCTTGTTTCATTTTTATAAAATCTCAAATTAGAAGTTAGTAAAGAATGCTAGTGCACCTTCTATAATGTTTAGAGGTATTCAGTAAAATGTTTCCATGGTGCATGGTATGATGAATCAAAATGAAAGAAAAATATGAAAAACAAAAGGAAGTACAAGTTGGGTGTGGGGGATTTTCAAAATTAGTGTTCTATGAGTTTTCTGATTTTTTTTTGCCTGCTAAATTCAAAAAATTTATATATAAGAAAATCAGAACAAATATCAGTTTATGTACTTGAAACACATAAAAATATTAAAATATAGATTTAGATCATGATAATTCCTTCTCCAACCAACTAGAGTAATATTTAGGTCTACTTAGTATAACTTGAGACAATCTTCATGAAAGTTAACATTACCATGTCTGGCCCGTAAATACCAGATCAAGAAACTGAGCTAGTTGAGGTTTGGTCAGGATCCTTCTTCTTATAAATCAAAAAAAGTGTTACAAAGGATTAAATATCCACAATCAATTAAGGTTATAAATGAACATGATAGTTGACAACAATAATATCAATAAAAATATTTCTATAATTTAAAAAGTTTTATGTAAAATTTTGGTTTGTTTGGTTGTTTTGGATCCAACTACTTATCAAAAATATTGAGTCTACATCTAATATTAATCGGTACATTAATTTGGATTGGAGCATTTTCTTACTTTACCCAAATAATTAGTTCAATTATGACATCTTAGTTGCAGATATTAGAGCAGAATGTTACCAACGCTCGTAAGATTAGTCTAGTTACATAAAGTCGAAACTTTCTTGTAGAATCCCAACAATATTACAAGGATTTTTCCACCTCACAACAATTATCTGCTTAAGATATGAATTTACAGTTTGTATCCCTTGTTATTCAAGCTGGAAACGTTAGGCATTGATCCAGCATATCAAAGTAATAAAATATAGATTAAAAAAGGAAAAATATGATTTGTTTTATGTGCAATTCAATTAAATTGAAATTGAGAAAATGACAACCTTTCAGTTAGAATGGTATGATTATCCTTGTAGATTGATAGGCTAAAGTCGTATCACCTATTCAAAGATAATTCCTACAATCCTCTAACAATGGTAGTCAATGGAAGCAGGGTCGAATCCGCAGGGAGACAGAGTTTCTATGTTAATATTCAACCAACTAACTACTTCAGATGAAATCAGATTAGATTAACTAAACTAATAATTAAACAAAGGAAAACGAGAATTAAACTGAGGATTTAACTATGGAATAAAAGTCTAAGGTATTAGTTCGATCCACCATGCTTATACCGATCAAATAGGGTCAATCACTATCAAAACCTAAGTCAAGAGTCGAGGGATTAGAGCATGTGCTGAGCTATGGTTAAGTCTCAACGCTCATAGTTCAACATACGCCGCTTGTTTACTAACGTAATCAAAACTACTGATGTGTCCAAGGCCTCTAATCGTAAGACGGGTCTGTGCAAACAACTATTAACCACAAGTAATCAATGAAATTGGCCACTAACATTAATCACTAATCAACAACAAACCACACCATAATCACTCTAATCAAGCCCTAGAAATCGATAGGAATCTAAACAACAGTCATGGTATAAACATGGCTTACCTATCTAACACCTAGAAAGAGAACTACGCAGACATGATCGAATTTACAATAACAAAACTAATCAAAAACCCTAACAATTGCATCATGAACTAATTGAATAATCAACAACTAAACTAGAGCAATTACGAAATAATAACAAAGCAATAAGAAAGAAGATTACCAATTTGACAAAAAGCAATTACTTTAATTGAACTGAATCAAGGTTTGATTTCCTCTACAATGAAAACTAACTCTAAAAGCTCTCTAAGTTTTTAAGATAATAAAAGATACATGTAAAAATAACCTAAAAAGTATTTATAGTCTCCTAAGAAAACAATAAGATAGGATGGAAACGACGCAAAATCGCGTCCTCCGTGTCTTCCACCCGATCGGGCACAGGGCCGCCCGATCGAGCCTGGGAGGAGAATTCCAGCACTAATAAAATACATCCACCCGATGTGATCGGTTGACGACCACCCGATCGGGGCCGCAACATTTGCACCCGATCGGGTAAGGCTGCCCGATGTCATCGGACAAAGCTTCAGCTCTAGCAGTCCAAAAACAAGCAAAATCTCTAAGTATAGGTTCGCCCGATGTGATCGGGCAATGTCGCCCGTTCGGGCAGGAAATCTGAACTTTTTGCTGTAGAAGATCGAACCCGATTGGGCATAGCATTTTTCTGGCTGGCTTTATACTTGGCTTCAGACGCCAAGTCTCTTTAACAATTCTTCTTCAAAAGGGGCTCGAATACAATCTCGAGACCTCCTACATGCCTCATAACCTTCCGCTATAGTATGATGGTCAAAATGCCACGTGAATATGAAGTTTTTCCTTAAAACCTGCAAAACGTTATAAAACAGACAAACCACAACTATATCGAAATAGTTAGCATAAATGGCTCCTAAGAGCGTCAATACCACACAATTTATCTTGTAAATGAAGGGAAAAACTCTATATGAAATCATTATATCATAGATCCCCACGCGGGAGTTACTCAAAGTTCTCACACACAATTAGCGGAAGGAGTTTGCTAAAATAATAAAAAACATTGCTCTTTAGGCATGTAGCTTTGTGATCAAGATGCAAGCCAATTTAAAAGGTTAACTTAACCGTTACAAACTCCGAGGGATTATGGTTAATGAAAACGCTAATCCTTCCACCATAATAGACAAAGCAGGAAGGACACACATCATCACTTGGGCCCTTCTTCCTTCTTTAGCTCGCGACCCTAGGCCTTGTGTCTAGTCATGAATTATTTTGCAAATAAAAACCCTTGAAGCATCAATACAACTTATTGCAAGAGACCATTTGTAGACATTTTCACAATATTTTAAGATAAATTTTTACAACTTTGGTCAGTATTACTCAAGACCCCTAAACCAATCTCGAGTTATTGTATAGAAGAAAGGTGAAAATGGTTAAGGTAATAATAATAAATTATTCTGTATATAATTAAAACATCTTTAAATGGTATGTATCTCTTAGTGTAACTACCTTTTGTAATATAGAATTGTGCAGGTGTATCAGATGGATCTTACGTTGAAGTGAATGTACGTGTTGTTAATAAAACACGATATGTCTCTAGAAAGAATAATATTCCTACAAATGTTCTTAGCGTTTCTGCACCAGATATGCAATTTATCTTTGTATTGGCCGATTGGGAACGTTCAACCGCTAATAGAAGCAGTTTCGGATCTTGAAATTTTTTGTTTAGGGGGCCGAATTTTTTTAGAATATATGATTTAGATAATTTGAATAAAAATGTTTACGCAACAAAATTAATATAATCCGATTAAAAATTGACTCAATCCAAAATGACCCAATATCCAAAATAACTCGAAAGAAATTAACTCAAATCGATTCTTACCCGAAATCTAAATTAAGCCAAGCTGAAATCAAACCTAAATTTAATCGACATAAACTCGATTTGAATAAGATTTCTACATTACTTAATATGACCCGATTATAAATTTAATTTAATACGACATAAACCAAATTGATCTGATATAATATAAACATGAAAAATCGAAAGAGTTTACGGATGGTCCGTTTTAGTCCAAACAACGAAATTTCGTCTAAACACCATAAATCGAAACTTGAACTATTTTTTTTTTGTTTGTACTGGGGGCCATGCCCCTGTTGGCCCCTATGGAAGATCCTCCCCGAATAGAAGGATATTTCGCAATGCTCTTTCGACGCCAAATGGTCTTAAGGTCCTCACATATATGTAAAATTGTTTATATAATACAATGCATCATAAGTTGAAAGATATGGTTCAATATTAGTATATGTGTAGTTTAACTAATACTTATTTAATTCTAGGAAAAATTGAATTTTCCCACCTTTTTAATCACGAATTTCAAAACTCCCACCTTTGTTTTTTTTTTTTAAACTCCCACCTTAAAACTACCAAAAGTTTTAAAACTCCCACCTGTTAACGGAATCCGTGAAATAATCTGTTTTGTGTGGCCCACTTTTGTCTAAGTTTGTTCATATCTCGTTCAAGGTCTCGAATTGGGGCTTATCTTCAGTCAATAATGCATTAAAGTGAGAAATTAAGGGGAAAATTGCAATTGAATTTAGGGTATTTGCAAGTAGGAGATTGCGCATCACATTTCGGAGGATTTACTACAATTTATTCAAGTAATTTTTAATATTTGCTGAGATTTTTGTTGTTTACAGATTTAGGGTTTCTTATGGTCTCTTTAAGTACTTTTCAATTGAGTTTATTTGAGTTAGTTTGAAACCCTAACTTAGCAATTAGAGGTCTGTTTAGGTAATTAAAACCTTAATTGTGTATAAATTTTTGTTCTTTGTTGTTTGATTGAAGGATTACCATGTTCGGAGAAGTTGATGATGATGGAGATGCTTCTCATATGTAGATGGAGGGAAAATGACAAGATTAGCAATAAAATTTTGATGTTTACTTGTGTTTTGAAGGTGAAGTAGAAGAGAGAGAAGAGAGAGAGGAGAGAGAGAGAGAATTGTGACTTTGAAGGTGAAGGTTTACGGGTGAAAACAAACTTAGACAAAAGTGGGCCCCACAAAACAGATTATTTGACGGTTTTCGTTAACAGGTGGGAGTTTTAAAACGTTTGGTAGTTTTAAGGTGGGAGTTTAAAAAAAACAAAGGTGAGAGTTTTGAAATTCGTGATTTAAAAAGGTGGGAAAGTTCAATTTTTCCTTAATTCTAATGTAGGTTATTATTATCTCTTTGATTTGATGTTGAATATAAGAATTATGTGAATGATTCCTAACTCTATATATAAGGCAGCGTTGCCATTTTTAAGAGTGGACTAACCCAGTTACTAAAAAGGATGATTTCTTTAATATGAGACGTGTGTTTGCAAGGAATGTCATTGAAAGAACTTTTGGATTGATAAAGATAAGTTAGAGCATCCTTAGAAACCCATCATATTATTCTATTGAAACACATAACAATATAATCTTAGCATGTTGTTATCTACAACATCTGATAAGGCTACAAATAAGTTATGAACCATTTGAGAAAAAGTTGGATGAATATATGCAATCTTTACAACTACATGATGGAAATTTCATTGATTTTATAGAAGGAAAAATTGATAGGAATAATCCCACCTTTGGCCGGTCTTCCACCACTGGTACCACCTTTAGTTAATCCAGCAATAATCCCACCTTTGACCCCCATATTCTCTCATTGGTCCCTCACCTGTTGGTGACCTACAATCGTAGGTAATCCTCCTAATTACGTGAATAATAGCTAATTAAGTATATTTTGAACTTAAATTTTTAATTAAAGTTTTAAATCATATTTAATTATAAAAAAAACTTTAAAAAAACCCCTCCCCTCCCCTTCCCCCACTGCTACCACCCCACCGGAAACCACGCTGCATCACCGGCGACCAAGTTCTTCCCTTCCGTTTGCTAAGTTTTTATCTTTTCTTCATTTAGGAAATGCCGTAATTCATGAGTAAATTGTTTACTCACACATTGTAGTTCAGTTTGTTATACAGTGTATATCTTGTGATAAGATTATAAAGCTATGTTTCATCAGTTTGGCTGTGTTTATAGTGGTCCTTTGGTTTTGCTATGTGTGTAGTGGTAGCTTCTCAATTGAATTTAGAATTGAGTATAGGAACTGGCGTAGAAATGAAATTGTGATTGGTGACATTTGTGAATGATGGATTAGGATGTTCATAGTTTCATTGGATGCATCAGTTTTCAGCTGAATTAATGTTAGCTTTGTTTATAGTGGTAGCCACTCAGTGTGAATGATGAATATGGAAGTTCATCAAACGTGATTGAGGTAAACAGAAAGCTTCGTTCATCGGATGCATCATTTTCAGGAGAGTTAAAGATTAGCTTTGTTTGGAATGCAATCAATGTGAATATTGAAATTTATTGCAATTGCAATTGCAGAAGAACGATATAGCATTGGGGGTGGGGAGGGTGGCAGAGGTGGGGGAGGGGGTGGCAGTGGTGGGGAGGGGAGGGAGGGGGTGGGGGGTTGGCTGGGGGAGGGAAGGAGTTTTCCTTTTTTTAAAAATAGTTTTTTTATAAAAAAAAAAGTCAACGGTAATTTAGTATGGTCAAACAGGTTGCCATCATCCGGTACCAATGAGAGAATATGGGGGTCAAAGGTGGGATTATTGCTGGATTAATTGAAGGTGGTACTAGTGGTGGAAGACCGGCCAAAAGTGGGATTATTCCTATCAATTTTTCCTTTATAGAATCATCAACCCAATGGACCCTATAGAGAGATCAATTAGATGAAGAAATGTGGAATTGGTGGAGATTAAAAAGCTGTATAACTTGATAATTGATTTCTAGATTGCTTTGAAAATAATGACAATGCAACTTTTTTGTTTGGTTAATTTCTTATAAAGTGTTCTTTTTAAAGTTCGTTAAGTTGTGTGTTAGTTTACCTTGCTAGGATTTTATAAAAGATTGCATATATATGTATTTCTTATATTGAAATAATCATCAGTTTTTTTATTTGTTTGAAATCATAAGGTGAAGAAAAATAAAAGTATAATATCAGCAACGAAAAGAGGCAAAATAATATGATATGCAGAAGGAGAAATCTTGTTTATTGACCTACTATATGATATGAATAACACCGGTTGGAAGGTGGACACAAGTCATAAGTCAGCCTATTGAGAAGGACATGCAGAGAAAGTCAGCAATGTAATCTTATAGCTAATCCACATATCAAATCAACAGAGGTTATGAAGAAGCAACTTACTTATATTTTGGAGACACAACAAAATGGAAGAGGCTTTGGTTGGGATTATAAGCAGATGATGGTGACGAGTGACAAAGAAATATTCATGGGATGACAATATTTGTCTCATTTCTTAAAGAATAATAAGTTTAATATGCATATATGTATATATACTATATTTTGTTTTATACCAGAGTCAATATGGAGTTGCACCTTTTTTCTTTTTCTTTTTTTTTGTTCAGTTTGCAGTGCAAAACAATCAAGAATAGAGCTAATGCAAAGCAACCATAGAGAAAGATGTTCCAGGTGTTAATGTGGTGATTAACCCTGAGCAAGTTAGTTCATATCTTCAAATGTCTACAGCTTACTTCGTCCGAAACTTTGAATCGCATATAATATCATGCATTTTCAAATCTGTGTAGTGTACTCTGTTGTGAGTTGGTTGTTTATACCTACCTATGTATGGATATTGTGGTAATTAGGCTTACAAGATTAGAACCGTTGATGCAAACCTTCATTCTGTTGATTAGAACCGTTGATGCAAACCTTCATTCTGTTGATTAGAACTGTTGTGAGTTGGTTGTTTATACCTACCTATGTATGGATATTGTGGTAATTAGGCTTACAAGATTAGAACCGTTGATGCAAACCTTCATTCTGTTAATTTATTTTACATGCATCTATCTAGCAATATTAATTCATTTTATTTTGGTAAACTAGCTAAGCATTATAATTATGATGGTTGGGATATCCCATCCCTTCCAATTTGACGATTGCAACCATCATCATATCTATAAGAGCATACATGTTATGTTTTTAGTTCGTATGTGACATTGAATAGTTTGTTTCCTAAATCCCACAATAGGATGTCTTAAGATCAGGACAGATGGTGCGGAGATATCTGCCATTCTTTACGTAAATCTTAACTTAAAGTAAACATTTTGATTTTTCATCCATGGCTTCTTTGCTCGAGTTCAATCACAACGGTGTGCTGTTTATACATGATTTTCATAAACGGAAAATACCATTTACACTATTGGAAAAACTTCTTATGAAGAAAGTAATTGCAGACATCAATGCCAAACGCCAAGATGCGGCTGATTGATGTCGGGTTATTGAAGCTTCATTCATTTTGTGCAATTAAGAATATATGAATGTTTAAATGTTAGTAATTGGATAATGGTTTTCGTATTTTCTCGTTTCTAATTGCATAAACTGCGTTAGGTGAAAGTGCTTATTCATTATTTTGGGACAAAGGGAATACCAACATTTTTGTTACATGAGACATTTATTGGTACTATTGGTTAGCCTTCTTTTTATATATTATCGATTTCTTACTGCCGTGGCTTACTTTTATTGCACGCTCAACAGTAGGTGAAAGGGTAGAAAAGGTCAAATGGCACCTCATCATATAAGGCATCGGCTTCATGGCTGTGATTTGGTGCATTCGGAACCATTTGGAGCTAGGGTACACCCCCCACATGGTGGATTTCCTCGTGCGACATGCTGCTGAAACAAGAAATTGTGGAGCAGCAACTTCCTACTTAGCATGTAGGTACCTCGAGCTTGGCATCCTAGCGACAGATATGCTAAATGCAATCTAGCATTTATGCATGGCAGTATGGTGAGTTTATACTCATATCATGATATTATTTCTGAAATTGTCTAACTTGTCCTTATTTATGCATAGTTAGATATCCTTGGCATACTACTTTACGTTGAAGATAGTCATAACTGACAATAGGTAATGTGAAAATCAACATGTGGTCGTATTTCAACATAAAGCATTCCCTAATAACTCACTAATTTACCACTAACCTATATAACCTACATATAAAAACCTTGAGGAGATAACGCTGATGCACTAACATAATGGAAATGGAAATACAATCTGTATTTAGCTTTTCAGAATGTAAAAGAACAACTGTTACTTCCATTGACTGGCATACCAAACACACTGGCTTAACTAATTCAGGACCTTATGCGTGAAGGATTTTGTCCTTCGATCAAGTGTAATAATCTAAGTATACTTGGACAAGTTTATAGAGATAATATATTCAATAATATTAGGAGACTGTAACGTTTTGCTAGAAGCTAAATTACGGTTTGTTGGACTAATGAGATTAGGCTAACTACTAATATTGATTGGGTCCTATGAGGTCACACATTGTAACAAAGGTTAGATATTTTATCCAAACTCATTTTGGATGGTCATATGGATGGTAGGAAAAGAGTTGTAACTCTTGTGATTGAATGACTCATAAAGAGTGGCTTTATGTGCCTAATTAAGCCTCATAATGTATGACATTATGTGGTCAATTAAGCCTCATGAAACCACCAATGTAACCACTCTATATATTGATGTAGAGGTTGCAAAAGAGGATATACAATAACATCATCTTTTGGCCAAAACACCATACAAAGTAAGGAGTGAAAAGTTCTCTCTTTCCGTACTAGCATACGTGGTGATCTAACCGTTGTTCGTGGACCAACACTAGAGGAACGACGCTTGACGTTCTTACAAGATCTCACTTGGAAGCTAGTACTTTTGTGGATTCACGCATCAAAGGTATATATTATTATATATTATTTGATTCATGTTAGTTTATGCAATTTGTTCTTGGGTTAGATGTAAAGAATATGATTCTTGAAATTCCGCTCTAAGCATCTAAAATCCTACAGTGGTATCAGTTAGCCTATTGCATAGATTAATATGATCATTTGTTTGATGCGTTTTTATTATTATTTTAATTCGATTAAGGGAGGGATTTATATATGAGTTTATTTGCATGATTAATATTATGATATTAATTGATTGGAAACATAAAAATTGGATTTTTATGTATGTATTATACTCAAAATTCAACCAAAAGTGACCGGAAAATTCTGATTTTCTTTTATATATGATTCGAATTTTGTAGGAAAAATAAGTTTGTTGTTTTTCTTATTTAAATTGAATTATGTATATTTGCCTAGTTCTTGAATTTAATTATTTGAGGTGTTTGATGCATAATAGATTTTATATCAAAACCTAAAATCACAAAATGTCAGATTTTGTGTAATAGATTCAAGAATTCATATTTGTTAAAAGAAAATTGATATGAACCCTAAGTTTTTTTCCCCAAATCAATTGTTGATTATTTCACCTAAAATGTGCACAAGGGTTGTGAGCAATTGAGTGGGAGGGGTTAAAAGCCGACGGCCGTGGTCAGGCGGCTTGACCGCCGGACCGTCGACGGTCGTGGTGGTCACCGGATGGTTGCACGCTTTTGGTGTGCGAGTGGCAACTGCTGGGCACGCGTGGCTGCCTCGACCTGGCGCGACTGCCAGCGTGGTTGGCGGCCTGAGATGCCGTGGCCGGCGGTCTGAGGTGCGTGGCCGGCTGTCTGAGGTTTCCGCCGGCGCTGCTGGGGTGGCAGTGGTGCTCCTGCACGCTGCTGCCTTGCAGTTTCTTTCTTCTTCTTCTTTTTTTTTTTTAATTAAATTTAATTTCATTAAGTTTAATATTTTTGAGTATATTCCAATATTGCAAATAATGAATTAATGGTGATTAATTGCATATTTAAGTCATAATTGAATTAAAGTAATAAGTTTTATATTAATTGGTTAATTATTTGTAGTAATTGACTAGTTAATTTGAGGAGTTACTAAATTGTTAGTAACTATAGTTATTTATTTATTTTTATGTCAATTAATTAATTTATTGCTCTTTGCTTTTAATATATGTGATTAATTGTCATGAAACATCATATTTTAATATGATTAAAATATATGGGGGTTACTAAGAGTGTCTTTTGGTATCATTTCTTTAAATTTAATAGTAGATTAAATTTGTAAGATTAATGATTTAAAGTCATCTAAAGTACTAACCATATGATTTAATATGTGATTAAATCTTGATGGTGATATTATGTTTTAAAGTTGTTATAACATGATATTCTTTATTTTTTATCCAAGTTTGGGCCATACTAGGATCACATTTTGCATTTAAATTTTTTCTTTTAAATGCTTTCTAAGTTTATTATGCTTGTGATTTAATTATGCTAAATGTTCACTAGTAATTAAATCAACATAATAATTTACTTAGGTCCCTTAAAATGAAATATTGGGTTTTTGCTACTCCAAATAAACACCTACTAAAACTTGATTGTTAGTAATAGGTTCTGCCAAAGCAGACTGTTACTTCCAATCTTGGGCTAAGTAGAGTGAATTTCCGAAATTTGCATGTTTAGTTTGGTTTGGCCCAACAAAATCGTCAAAACAGTTTTGGATTTTGAAGCAATAGTGATGGGTTTTGTGTTTTTGGTGATAAGCTTTGTCTAGGATTAGGAAGGCTCTCCCCAACGTTGTGGGTAACTTCCTTACCTGGAAGCTAGAATCACCTTAGCAATCACCTATCAACTAAGAATTACAATTGTTGTAATTAGTAAAAGAGTTTACTTACCTTTTAAACTTGATTTTAAGTTGAGGCCAAAGTCCACTTAGAATTCATGTTTCATAGGATCTTAGAATCACTTGATTAAAAGGGACACTTTGATATTGATCAAGTGCATGGCTTTTATTTTGAAATGTTTAAAATATGTTAAGAGCTATTATGATAAACATACTTATTACTTTTGCATCTTCTATGTAGATATCATGTCTGGTAACAACAATAATTCACCGTTTAACTTACGTTCAATCCTTGAGAAGGATAAATTGAACGGGAACAACTTCCTTGATTGGGAAAGGAATCTAAGAATTGTTCTTAGGTCCGAAGGTCGAGAGGATGTTCTTGAAACCCCAATCCCAGTTTTAACCGCTACCTCTACTGAAGCCGAAAAGGAGGCCCATAAGGCCATTGAGGAAAGGTCGGTAATTGTTACTTGCCTTATGCTCGCGGCTATGGAACCAAGCCTTCAAAAGAGGTTTGCTAGCTTGGATGCCTACAGTATTATCCGACAACTGAAAACTATGTTTCAGCAACAAGCTCGGATTGAGAGGTACGAGACTCACAAGGCTATTCTTGAGTGTGTGTTAGTTGAAGGCAAGTCGGTCGCCACTCATGTCTTCGAAATGATTGGCTATTTCGAGGCAATGGAGAGGTTGGGCTTTCCTTATAGCCAAGAGTTGGCTACTGACATCATACTTCACTCACTTCATGATGGATTCAATCAGTTTAGGTTGAACTTCAATATGAATGGAGTGACGAAGACCCTTGCTGAGTTACATGGGATGCTCATGACTGCCGAGCAAAACATCCCCGCTGCTCCTAAGAAGGAAGTTCTTATGGTTCAAAAGGGGAAGGGTTTTAAGAAGGTTTGGGCTGGCAAGAAAAAACAAGATAAGGGCAAGCAAGTTGCTACTAAGACTGTTGATAAGCCAAAGGCAAAGGCAAAGCCAAAGGTGGCCGCAAATGCCAAGTGCTTCTATTGTGATCAAATAGGTCATTGGAAGCGTAACTGCCCGAAGTATCTGAAGGATAAGAAGTCTGGGGCTTCTTCTTCAGGTATCTATGTCATTGACATTAATTTAGCAACATCTACTTCCTGGGTATTTGATACCGGTTGTGTTTCTCACATTGTTTCGAATGTGCAGGGACTAAGAAGGAGTAGAAACTTGGCTAAAGGAGAGGTAGAGCTGCGCGTTGGAAATGGTGCAAGAGTTGCGGCCGTTGCAGTTGGAACTTATAGTCTACCTTTGCCTTCTGGATTAATATTAGAGCTTAATAATTGTTATTATGTTCCTGCTATTACCAAAAACATTATTTCCATTCCTGTTTTGGATAATGAAGGGTTTTCATTTACAATTGAGAAAGGTTGTTTCTCTGTTTATTTGAATTCAATGTTTTATGCCACCGCTAAAAGGTCTAATGGTCTATATTTTCTAGACTTAGACAAAGATGTCCTTAACATAGACAGCAAAAAACATAGATCAAGCGATACTAATCCTACTTACTTATGGCATTGTCGTTTAGGACATATAAACGCGAAACGCATTCAAAAGTTACATAAAGATGGACTTCTCACATCCTTTGACTTTGAGCCATTTGATGTGTGTGAATCGTGTTTGATGGGCAAAATGACAAAGTCACCTTTTATTGGAAAGGGTGAAAGGGCCAGTGATCTATTGGGCCTAATACATACTGATGTGTGTGGACCAATGAGCACCAAAGCTAGGGGAGGGTTTGGGTACTTCATTACTTTTACTGACGATTTAAGTAGATATGGATATGTCTATTTAATGAAGCATAAGTCTGAATCATTTGAAAAGTTCAAAGAATTTCAAAATGAAGTCCAAAACCAACTTGGCAAGACAATTAAAGCACTACGATCCGATCGTGGTGGTGAATATTTAAGCCAAGAGTTTAGTGATCACTTAAAGAGTTGTGGAATTCTTTCACAACTAACTCCGCCTGGAACACCTCAGTTGAATGGTGTATCTGAAAGGAGGAACCGGACTCTACTTGATATGGTTCGGTCTATGATGAGTTTTGCTGATCTTCCAATATCCTTCTGGGGATATGCTCTCGAAACTGCTGCTTTCACACTTAATAGAACTCCATCAAAGGCAGTAGAAAAGACACCATATGAGATATGGAGTGGAAAAATTCCAAGCTTGTCCTTTCTACGTATTTGGGGTTGTGAGGTTTACGTAAAACGTTTACTTTCAGACAAACTCGCCCCTAAATCAGATAAGTGTTTCTTTGTGGGTTATCCCAAAGAAACCAAGGGCTATTACTTCTACAATCGAAATGAGGGCAAAGTGTTTGTTGCTCGTCGTGGTGTCTTTTTGGAAAAAGATTTTATTTCCAAAAAGGCAAGTGGGAGTAATGTATTTCTCGAAGAAATTCGAGAAAAGCAACAAATGGACATAGTTCAACCTATGTCAGAGTCAGAAACACAAGTGCCAGCTGTGGAGCTTGAAGTAGTTCCTCCTTTGGAGGAATCTTCTCCCATAACTGACCAAGTGTTGGAGGACGTGCATTCCATACACGAACCTTCTACTGTCCCACCCGAATTTAATTCGTGCGAAAATTCTCAAATTGTTGAGAAGAAAATTTCTCCTGTTGCAGCCCCTCGTAGGTCTAGTAGACCAAGAATACCAAACAAAAGGTTTGTTGATTTCTTGTTGACCGAAAATTCTGAGATAATGATTTTAGAATTTGAGGAACCTACTACTTACAAGCAAGCCTTGATGAGTGAAGACTCCGAAAAATGGCTTGAAGCCATGAAATCCGAAATGGCATCCATGTCTGAAAATCAAGTATGGGACTTGATGGATTTGCCCGATGGGGTTACACCTATTGGTTGCAAATGGGTTTTCAAGGTGAAAACAGACAAGGATGGTAACATTCAGGTTTACAAAGCAAGGTTGGTTGCAAAAGGGTTCAAGCAAGTTCATGGTATAGACTATGACGAAACCTTTTCACCAGTAGCAATGCTTAAATCCATTCGGATACTCCTAGCGATCGCTGCCTTTTATGATTACGAAATTTGGCAGATGGATGTCAAAACCGCTTTCTTGAATGGGTTCTTGAAAGAGGATGTGTATATGACACAACCGGAAGGTTTTGTAGATCCAGAAAATCCTAGGAGGGTATGTAAGCTTCAAAAGTCCATCTATGGATTGAAGCAAGCATCCAGAAGTTGGAATCTCCGATTTGATGAGGCAATCAAAAGGTTTGGTTTTCTCAAAAACGGAGAAGAGTCTTGTGTTTACAAGAAAGAGAGTGGAAGTAACATAGTCTTCTTGGTCTTGTATGTAGATGATATACTTCTCATAGGAAATGACATTCCCATGCTTGAGTCAGTCAAGGAATGGTTGAAAAGTTGTTTCTCTATGAAAGACCTTGGAAATGCGGAGTACATTTTGGGAATCAAGATCTACAGGGATAGATCTAAGAGGATGATTGGACTTAGCCAACGGACTTATATAGATAAGATCGTCACTAAGTTCAACATGGAAAACTCTAAAAGAGGTTTTCTTCCCATGCAACATGGTATGTCGCTTAGCAAGACTCAGTGTCCTTCTAGACCTGATGAGATTAAGCGAATGAGTAATGTTCCTTATGCGTCAGCTATAGGGTCCATTATGTATTCCATGATTTGTACTCGCCCAGATGTTTCATATGCCTTGAGCATGTGTAGCAGATTCCAATCAAATCCAGGTGATGCACACTGGAGTGCAGCTAAGAATATCCTAAAGTACTTAAGAAGGACTAAGGATAATTTCTTAGTATATGGAGGTGAAACTAAGTTAATTGTTGAGGGTTACACAGATGCGAGCTTCCAAACTGACAAAGATGATTTCCGATCCCAGTCTGGTTTCATCTTTTGTCTAAATGGAGGGGCAGTGAGCTGGAAAAGTTCAAAGCAAAGCACTGTCGCAGACTCTACAACAGAAGCTGAGTACATTGCTGCGGCAGATGCAGCAAAGGAAGCTGTTTGGATGAAGAAGTTCATTTCTGAGCTAGGAGTAGTACCTAGCATTTCAGATGGCATTGTTTTACACTGTGATAATAATGGTGCCATTGCTCAGTCTAAGGAACCAAGGTCACATCAAAGGTGTAAACATGTACTTAGGAAGTTTCATCTCATCCGAGAAATCGTTGAGAGAAAGGATGTAATAGTTAGGAAAGTTCATACGGATCAAAATGTTGCTGATCCGTTGACTAAACCGTTGCCTCAGCCCAAGCATGAGAGTCACACTAGGGCTATAGGGGTTAAGCATATAGGAGAATGGGTTTGATTGTGCGCTATTTACTTTTAAAGTAGTTCACAATTATATTTGCTCTTTATAATGATTTCATTATGTTTATCAATAAAGGTTTATGATCTTATTTAATCTTGGTTTAGTATTAAATAAAACGTCCAAGATATTTTATAACATTTGATAGGTTTGTCAAATACGTGATTTGACAAATGAAACCCTATTTGGTGAACAGGAGTTATAATATATCTAAGTCCCTAGTCCGAATCGTTAAATAGGACGTAAATGATTCAGTTTCGAGACTAGATTGTAAGATGATTGATAGCACAGTTTCATTGGCTATGGGGACATGGAGATGTCTAGTCATTTACATAGACATGTATAGTGGATACGTGTCGGACAGACCCACAGAGATTTCTCTAAAGTGTTTTGAGAATCTCATCACTATATTTAGTGGATTCCTTTGACATGAGTATGACACTATTCTCGCTTAAGGATTAGTATATTTATGACACTGCAAAACGCCGTGCCGTAAAAGGAGGTTATAAAGGCAGTGATCGGAATTGCTAGGAATTGAGTGGGAGTTTTGGTTATGCAAGAATGGATAAGTCCTCCTAAACAGTTAGGATCGGTGTCTTGGCCTCTTGAAGAGTGAGAACTGGAAAAATGCATGGCCGTGCTCAAATGAATTAAAGTGTTAATCATTTGTTTCGACAGTTCGAACTCGGATTTCAGGAATCGACTTGAACAGTGATACTGTTAACATTGGATGTTAACATATCATCAAGTTGGACATTAAGTGACTTAAGGAGTTTGAAGATTACACACTTGTTCTTAGACAAGTGGGAGATTGAAGGATTTTGTCCTTCGATCAAGTGTAATAATCTAAGTATACTTGGACAAGTTTATAGAGATAATATATTCAATAATATTAGGAGACTGTAACGTTTTGCTAGAAGCTAAATTACGGTTTGTTGGACTAATGAGATTAGGCTAACTACTAATATTGATTGGGTCCTATGAGGTCACACATTGTAACAAAGGTTAGATATTTTATCCAAACTCATTTTGGATGGTCATATGGATGGTAGGAAAAGAGTTGTAACTCTTGTGATTGAATGACTCATAAAGAGTGGCTTTATGTGCCTAATTAAGCCTCATAATGTATGACATTATGTGGTCAATTAAGCCTCATGAAACCACCAATGTAACCACTCTATATATTGATGTAGAGGTTGCAAAAGAGGATATACAATAACATCATCTTTTGGCCAAAACACCATACAAAGTAAGGAGTGAAAAGTTCTCTCTTTCCGTACTAGCGTACGTGGTGATCTAACCGTTGTTCGTGGACCAACACTAGAGGAACGACGCTTGACGTTCTTACAAGATCTCACTTGGAAGCTAGTACTTTTGTGGATTCACGCATCAAAGGTATATATTATTATATATTATTTGATTCATGTTAGTTTATGCAATTTGTTCTTGGGTTAGATGTAAAGAATATGATTCTTGAAATTCCGCTCTAAGCATCTAAAATCCTACAATGCGGACAGGCTACAAGCAAGGGTTTAGAGGTAAATAACCCTTCAAAAGATAGGATTATAATGACCATTGATGCTTTGAAGGCGAAAAAGGTTCAATACTATTCCTTTACCTTTCAGTAACTTGCTTTTTCAGTGGCCCAAATTTGCTATTTATCGTGTGATTGACGCCAAAATAAACAACCTGATTAGGTTTACAAAACATTCCAAGAAGATAGACTGGTTAAGAATTGTTGTTCAAGCTTCCATTAGGAGAAATTTATACATGCAATAGTTGTTCCAAGATGGATGCAACCTCTGCTACTAGGTATGGTTTCTATACCAAATCTAACAAATAGCTCATTCACATGTTTCCAATTCCTAAAAAAATATATGCTACTTAATACAGAGTTACTTTCAACTTTAATGTCTCCGTTGGAACTCGAACTATGTCAGTCACTACATTCTCGCTACATTCACAGAGGTCTCTGGAAAACTACTTGGATCGTCCTCTCTTGGCAATTCGTATGTTCGCAACCCTATTGCACATTCCTACATATGACATCCTACCTTTGTGTTATGCACTGCACAACACGACTTACATTTCCCAAAACAAGCTACAACCTTTACATTTCTAAGAACACATGACCTGGCTAACGAGGTTTTAAAATGACAGGGGATCATAAGGCATTCAAAGACATCGAGCAAATGCTGCGCACCAAACACTTCTTAATCGAAGTAGGCCCAACAACAGGAGTTTCTTAAACAACAACCTCCAATTGTGTCCAATTGTGTCTCAAATCAATGGTTCTCGAAGATGAAGACACGCAATGAAAACATTACAGGAGCTTCTAAACCACACTTTTGTTTGAAACTGCTAGGCCATCTACTGGGCACCTAATCCCTTACACCATACAATGCTGTTAGGCTGGTTTTAACCAGCGTGTGTGCGCCTTTTGCTAACAAATTCTTGCTTTGAACAACTTATAGTATGTAATATATAGCAACTTCAAGGGCTTTTAAAAGGAACATGAAGGTGCTTTACTTCCTCCATGTTTATGCCCAACACCCTTGAAGCTTTAGTAAGACTACATTACTCTTAAATATCGTATACAGATGTATGAGCAATTATGTTAACCCAGCTTCCCAATGGATGTTATATGCTTACTATTCATGCGTATGCAATAGCATTACACTACTTTGTAATTTTATTTCACCCCAAACATATTGTACAGGTAATTACTAAGGATTTAGCAACTACAAAAATACATTGGGGGTCCGCGCGCGTAGCTTGCGGACCAACAACTAGTATACAATAAAATACGAATATATCAAGGTCTTAGTATATTCTCTCTTAACTATAAATCACAAAAGATTGTTAAAATAGAGTTTGTTAATAGTACCTAAATGGTCATCTAAAATTAAACAAAAAGTATTAGAAAGTTAGATGTAATTGTAATGGTTAGATATTTTGTACCGAAGGAAAAAGAAAGTAGGGCTTCTTCTCTTCGACATCAAACAGCTGAACTGAACTAAACTAAACTGAATTGAAATGAACTGAACTGAAATAAATTAAAATGAAATGATTAGTAATATTTGAGAGTAAAAGTATTGTCCATAGCTGAACTGATTCAACTGAACTGAACTGAATTGAACTGAGCTGAGCTGAACTGAACTGAACTGAATTGAATTAAATTGAACTGAAACTAAAACTGAACTGAACTGAAAAGGCTTAGAGAGAACTATTAAAATATTAGTAGAACTATTATCAGGCCCGGCCCTGAGGCGGGGGCGCCCGCCCAGGGCCCAAGAATAAAGTCAAAAACCAGGTTAAATTAGACATTAAATACACTAGCTTGCATTTGTTAACCAAAACTGACAGTTAGCCCAGTGGTAGAATTGTGCGTGAAGAATAGTCAACCACAAGAGGGAAATGGTTCGATTCCCATTACTCTCCATTTCATCTCTTAATTTTTCTTTTCTCTTTTTTCTTTTTTTCTTTCTTAATTCAACAAATTTCTTTCTCTTTTTTCTTTTTTCATTTTTCTTTCTTAATTCAACACATTTCTTTCTCTTTTTTTCTTTTTCTTTTTTCATTCAACAAATTTCTTTCTAATTTAAATAATATGTAAAAGAATTGTGGGGGGTAAATCATGTTAAATTATTATAATTAATTAATTCATGCAATATTACTTTATGTTAGTATTATTTCATATAGAAATATAGAAATGACATACTATTAGTATCATTGAAGTACCCTTTACTTAGACCATTGGAATAATTATCATCATCTACCATTCTTTCTTATTTCGTACACTAAAGTTTATTTATATAGTTACTAATTAATATTTTTCTTTTCCTACATCATCGTTAGTGTTTCAATTTTCTAAAATATTGAAGAAATCTAACGCGTTATAGCTGATTTTTTTTTAAGAAAATATTATTGCTGACGTTATAAGAGTCCTTATTGGTTGCTTCACTTATAGGCATTCGAAACGTCATAAATGATCCTCATAGAAGTGACCATATATCGTATATTTGTATAATGAGTTAGGTCGTTAGGGGCCCATTTTTTTAGATTCCCCCCGGGCCCTATAAAGATCAAGATCGGCCCTGACTATTTTAAAAAAGATTTGTTCAAACTATACTGTGGAAAGATTATAAAAATGTTTTAGGAGTACAGCACGAGTATGGGAGTTTTTATTGTTTTATTATTCTTGCATATCTCACAATTCAGTCTATATACTATCAACTTTAACAATGGTGCACTGTAAATCTTATAACATATCTCTTCCCACTCTACAAATTTAGGGTTGTAGGCTATCTTGTTCGATAAAGTAGCCACTTCATCGTATTTCGCATCAGATTTACCTTTATCATCAAACACCAAGTTGGAATACAATACTTATGCACGCAATCAGGGCAATTGGTCAATTACAACAAGTCTGCTCTAATCTTCTCCAAGTACGTCCCCAACTCCAAGAAGCACTCTCCAGCTAGCCATTTCAATATCACGCCTAGAGGGAATTTAGGTAGATACCTAGGCATCCACTTCAGCTCTTTCCGCCCAACAAAAAATGATGTGGCCCACCTACTAGCCAAAACAGAAAACAGTATCAATCTCTGGGAGAAGACCTTTCTCTCAAAATCTGGTAGACACACTCTGATCCAATCCAATCTCAAAGCTCTTACGACCTACACGTGCTCCTCCCTCCTCCTCCCCACCAGCACTACAAAGGCCATAGACACCCTACACTGGAAATTCTTCTGGCAGCAACAACTGGATAAAAATGCTATCCCTCTTATCTCCTGGGATAAAATCTGCACCCCAAAACATTTAGGGGGCCTAGGTCTGAGGTGTACGCAACCACTAAACAAAGCGTTCATAGCAAAACTAGGCTGGCAAATCATCTCAAACCCGAACAACCTCTGGATGCAACTAATTTGGGCTAAGTACTTGAAACATGTTTCTCTTTTCGATTGTAAACCTAAACCCTCCGATTCTACAATTTGGAGGCAAATCCTGGCCCAAAGAGATATTATAAGGAAAATTATCCGTTGGAAAATTGGTACAGGTAAAGACATCCTCTTTTGGCTAGATAATTGGCTTGATGATAGTAACCTTATTGAACTCCTAAACATAAACTCCGAAACAGTTGACATCCACCAAAAGTTATCTGACTTCATTACTGTTAATAAGTCTTGGGATCTACCCAAGCTCCAACTAGTTCTACCACCCGCCATTTGCCTTCTTATAAAAGGTATTCCCATCCCTCGTAGTGATCTAGAGGACAATCCTGTTTGGGATCCCTCACCCCAGGGACTCTTTACAGTCAAATCTGCTACCTGGCTAGCACACGAAATCCCCAGGAACAAACCCAAATGGGAGTTCCATTGGATCTGGAAGCTCGATATTCCACCCAAACTTCTCATTTTCATATGGCAGCTGCTACACAATAGCCTGCCCGTAAAAGACACGCTCCACAGAAGGAATATAGCCCCTTCCAATACTTGTGCCCTCTGCGGGACACTCCCCGAAACTATCGACCACCTTTTCCATCACTGTCCAATCACCAAACGAGTGTGGCTCCAGCCACACGTTCCCACCCTTCCTCGTTCCACCATGAACGAAACCTTCTTAGCCCTCAAACAGAAAGGTAGCATTCTGGTTAATTACATATTTCTTATCTAGCATATTTGGAAAGAAAGAAACGCAACCATTTTCCAAGGCACCAGCTTCAACGAACACAAAGTTAGCCACCTGGCGACTTTCCACCACCAAGAAAGGAAATGTCGAACGACTTTGGACACCACTTTGTCCCGGAATTCTCCGCACGGGGATATCCCCCCTCCCCTATCCTCTCACACCAACTCTCCTCACAACTTCACCCTCGTCAGCTGGGCTCCGCCTCCTCCGGGGTCACTCAAGCTCAACTTCGACGGTTCGGTCAAAGCTCAGTCTGCGGCAGCCGGCTACGTCATCCGCGACCCTCATTCCAACCTTCAGGCAGCTCAGGCTTTCAACCTCGGAAACACGAACATCATAGTAGCAGAAGCCACGGCACTCCACAAGGGTCTACATCATCTCCTCAGCTTAGGGACCACCTCCGTCATCATTGAAGGCGACAACCTCCTAGTAATCAACGCAATCAAAAATATTTGGCCTGCCCCTTGGCAGATCTCTCACTTCATCAAGGACTCACAACATATCATTAATACTTTTCAGCACTGTGAGGTCCGGCATACCTTAAGAGAAGGGAACAGAGCGGCTGATTGGGTGGCGAATGTGGGCCACCTAATTCCCGATTCCTTTATCATTTTCGACGATCCTGTATCTATTTTACACTCTATCCTCTTGTCTGATGCGTCAGGAGAGACCCTCGTGCGGAGGGGCTCCTGACATTTTCCTACTTCACACTTTATCTTCCAAAAAAAAAGTTGGAATACAATACTTGATATATACATTTTAAATATTATAAATTTATAACTAAGACATGTATCACATAGGCTTGATAAACTACCCTCTTCTTCCATAATAAATACTGTACTTGTATCTCATTTCTCCGATGCACACACTAAGGAAAAAGTTGATGTTTGATATTTTTTTGCTTAAGACTATCGTCGAAATTAGTTTTTATTAGAACGTATTTTGTGAACCTAAGAAGATAAAGCGTGGACTCAATAAGATAAACAATTGTAATTTACTGATTTTTTTAGATGAGCATCGAGCTCAAGATCTCTTATAATCGGAAAGAATACTCTAAGCAATTGAGTTACCCTCTCTTACTTATTTTACTTATTTTTTTAGGATGATAAGAAGAATTGCGAACCGCGACCGGGTAAAAGAGCAAGACACTTAAGAGTGGCAGGGAAGGATATGGAAAATCCTTACCCTTAAAAAAACCCTTCGAAATGCCCCTATTAGGGATTGAGTCTCCTACTGAACCAATCATTGTTTTGTTCGTCCCTCCCAAGTTCCAGAACTTTATTAGCACTGATTAGTTATACCGAATGAAGAGGACAGAGGTAATAAACAATGATATTATACAGAAGATTTCGTACTTCTTAGTTTATTTCCAATATTTTCTGCTCGTTCGCGTTTTACTTCACTTGTATTCAGTTTCACAATTAAGATATGCCCTTCATAAAAGATGGTTTTATTAGGTTGTTTTCTATCGAGTCTTAGGCAGAGGGTGCAAATGTAGATCTGATATTTAACTGACCCTTTTCTTTATAGTAGAAATTCAGCCTTACTCTTTGTTTAGACGTCTGGTACATGTTTGAATTATTGCTGATGATGAAAACAGTTTGCTGGTTTTCCAAAGAAAAGGAAACAAAGGAGAAAGCATCAAATAATATGACCTTTACCAATACTTATGAGATGAAAATCATACAAGAAGGCTCATGTCTTTAGGTTAGCTATCATCCATTATTACTTATATTAATACAGCAGGCATGCCACTGATATGAACCCCTTTGCTATATACAATGGCCACTTCGCAGTGTCTTTATAGTTTTCTGCCACCAGTCTCATTCCTCTACCCCGTCAGCTGATAAAGAGTTCATCATTAGACAAACGAAAACACGTTAAAAGGTTACTTGCTCACACCCTACTGTTTGCTGGCATTGGTATGACACCATCGAAGAAATCACCGAAGTAGTTCCGTGGTTCATGTACTAGCCTTGAGATGATGTCCCTTAGTGTGATGACACCTTCAAGACTCCCACCTTCATCAACCACATAAATGCGATGGATCTTCAGAGAATCAAGGGTGAGAATTACTTTCTTTAGAGTATCATCCTTTTGGCATGTAATCATCCCACTCACTAACGGTGCTGATCCTTCATTGTGCTCTTCTCTATAATTCTTTGAAGCAAGCATGAAGTCCTTCGCAGTGATGGATCTGCAACGAGAATTATGATATTACTTTCATCGGCAAATAGTTACTACTTCATGAAAGATTTAGGCCTACCATCTCATGAGGGAGAAATGGGAATTATTGTATGGGTCCGTGACTGTTGCTCCCGGCTATACTGAGGCAAGGGTATCAGCTCACAGATCACAGCTCTCACCAAATATATACAGTTTTATCTTCTCAAATGGACCACTAAACCATATGAAAACTTGTGTTGTTTATCAATTCAACAATCGCAAATAACCAGTCTTAAAAGTCAAAAACTCCTATAGCTAAGACCTTAATACTTAAATAACTAGATCCTGCAACATTTGCTCTCACCCATCACAACAATTAGTAATCACTCCTCTGAAAAGAATGGTAACCATCCAAGGTATTGCTCCTTAGACAATGCAATAATTACTCGTAAACAGATTTTTGGCCTTTTACATGCATTGACGTTTTAAATTTGTATGCTTTCCTATATAGATTTTTAAAAAAATTCACATTTGCGCTTTTCTGTTAAAGGATAAAAAAGGGCAAATGTCTATTTCTAATTGACAAGGTATCCATTAACAGACCTGCAATCCTTGTAGATTTCCGGAGCAGTCAAAAGGAATTGAACATCTCTAATGCTAATATTACCAACTGCTTTTGCACCATCCCTTTCAACAACAGGAATCCCTCCAACACCCTTTAGCCTCATTAGTTTAAAGGCCTGGAGAACAGGTTCATCCTCATAGACCTAGAAAAGATAATACAAACATCTGGTCAATACGAAGAATGCCCCCGAACGGAAGCCATTGCAATACTGAAAATACTAGGTCAATAAAGGCAAAATATAGTACTTCCTCCGTTTTTTTAGTTGTTACACTTTCCAGATAAGAAAATTTCTTAATAGATGCTACACTTTTTTATTTGGCTTTTCAAAATGTCTATCTCTCTCCTACCACATGAGCCCACCTCTATTTTTCCTCTCTATCTCTCTCACATCAAAACAAAATGCATTGGAGTTCGCAAAAAAAAAAGTGTAGCATATAATTTGATACGGAGGAAGTAGTATATTTTTCTTGCTTTTTTTTGTGAGGGTGTGTGTTGATTCTTTAGAAGAGACACTTCTCAACATAGGTCACCAAAAATCAAGAAGACCGATTGAAAGAGATGATTCCTAATTTTTTATACAAAAAGCAAGGCTTCAACTTGGTAAAAGAAGCGGCTTAACAGACTCATCAAAATGATAATACTACCACCTAATGCTGGGTGATACTGATACTTCAACTGGCTTATCTTTCACCCATCTAATGAATACTTTAACTTAACAAGAAAAATGTAAACACGAATTGGCAAAAGTGCATTTTTTATGCATATAACATAACCTGTAAGAACTAAGAACCACCAACCTTGACTACTTGCTTAGGACTCATTAGTGGAAGACCAATCTCAGTAAGCTTCTTGGTTCCAAAGTTTTCAAACCAATGAAGCCCGGCACACTCAGCTAACATGTGGATAACAGCAGATTGTGTGATGATATTTTCAACCTTTGCACCACCAACGACAGGAACACCTTTCATTTTATACTTTGAGAGCAGCAGCAAGACAGTCAACATTGAGTTTGTATCTTGCAAGGCCAGAAATGGAGCCCACCGAAATGTACCCGAAATATCCCGAACCTGTTATTATATGTGCTTCAACGTAAGAAATTATACCAACATATATAGCACCCCAATAACTGAAACTAGACAAAAAATTTACCGTAGTTTTCTTATACAGCTCTGAAGCCGTGAGTGCCCCAAAGAAGTTTCCAGAAGTTATTGCAGCTGACCTTGGGCTCATGCTTTCTAATTTTGTAGCCTGATTCACTCCATTGGCGCTAGCTGCAGCCACACTGCTATTGCTCTCTGGGGAGGGGATTATTCTGTTGGATTCATCATCTTCTGACTGCCATATAAATCAGACAATCAATATGATTCAAACATCATCAGCAGATGAAGTAGCACCTTTGCATAACACCTACGATTTAATGACATCAATTATTGACCTCAATGCCTGTGATGGGTATCATACCTCAGCTTGCTTTTTTTTTTTGGGGGGGGGGAGAGACAAGCTGTAGCACTCATTCGCTGTGCGAATTTCGAATTGGTTCGATTAAATTCATTCCCATTTCGCTAATTTGCCTAAAATTGAAGCTCTATGCAACGAATTCCGTCCCCGAATTTGTTCCCCGTTCCGGAGCGTTCTACTAATTATGTGATATAGCACTACCAAGGACATCAAGACAAAAGTATGGAGGAAAGAATGGAAGAAGTGGCATGGAAAAGAGTACTCAACAGAATTACGACAAGTTGAGGGAGGGGAGATTTGACAGTCTTGAAGTAACTGAATGCACAATTGCACAAGCATACCAAATACAGCTAAAAAGGAAGAAATGACGGCTAAAATCTAGTGATAATGTGATAGTGTGATTGTTCACTAACCAAATCCAGCACTCATTAAAGGTTTCAGAAGTGAGCTAAGAGTAGCTAACCTGATGCAGTATCCAAACAGCTATTCCAGCAAACTCCACGATCCCAATATATCTCTCAATCCAAGTAGCATCATCCGACGCGTCAACATCAACAACAGGCACACTAAGAAGTTTATGCTGGGAAAGTATGCTAACAGCTTCTGCCAAACTGCAATCCGATCTTATCTCCACTGCATAACATACAGTTTACGGTAAGTGTTAGATATGCCTTGAAATTGAGGAGAAGAGGAAGAGCGGAAATCAAGAGACCAGGGCAGACTTATGTCAAAGAGAAGTTCGCGACTTAGTTTGACGCTTAGCCCGGGCGGGCTGACTTTGGCCCAGGCGGACTCTCTGTGACATTTGTCAGGTTTGTTCCATTTTTTACTCGATTTGTTTCCTATCTCTTCCTAACTTATTATCATTGTTTATGACGGCTATTGGGAGGTTTTTTTAGGGTGTCCTTGTGTTATAAAAGGAACCATTAGCCCCTCAATTAGGTTAAGCCACTAGAAATACTCCTCTTGTAATACTCTTGTTTTTCCCTCTATTGAAGATCAAAAAAGGTCCCAAATCCACCGTCGGTGGACTAGGTCAGATTGACCAAATCACGTTAAATCCTTGTGTCTTTCCTTTTTCTTCTTTATTGTTTGATTCTCTAATGTTTAATTGTTGACTACTACTTTGCACTAATCAAACACATACACCGCCTTATTCCACAACAAGAACATTAAGTAGGTAGTTTCTAACAGCCAAATTACCAAATACCAAATGCAAGCCATCAAACTGATGCCGATAGGCCACATTGAAGTTTGTGATCAAGAATAAGTTATACTTGATGTGGATTTATTTTTCATGCATCAATTCTTTCCTAAAGTAGTTGTACATCATTTTGTTTACAGGTTTTTATCTTCTCACTTGAAAAGGGTTTTTCTTGTTTTACGCTTATTTTATATCCTTTAATTAATGTCATTTCATTCATGTTGAGTCAATTAGGCATATGTAATTAGTTAAACCGAATCTTTTATTGTTGTTGAACAAAGTCAACAAGGCAATGTCAATGGTGTATTAATTGGCCAAAATGGCGTGCAACAAAGTCGAGGAACATAGGAGACTTGGCGTACAAGGCAAGTCAAAGCGTGGTCAAAGCGTGTGAATGAAGAAATCTCGTAGTCAAAGTTTGTTAAGAAAATCAAGGAAAGTTATTAAAAGAATATTGAAGAAAGATTCGGTTTCGATTGGCGCCTAACAACCATATGTACAAGGAAGTTTCACTAGATCATATATTCTCTCCTACTTCCTCCATTTTTTAATACTCGCACCACTGAACCAGTTTACGCAACCCAATGTACAATTTAGATGTTAAATATCTTTAATTATACACAATGAAAAATTTATGCAAATTAGATTTTAATAATCTATACATTGAGACGAATCTAACAAGATCCCACATGACTATATTTTTTCTTACATATAAGTCACAATAGTGATTTAAGTGGACATGTGTGAATAGTGTGAAAGATAGAAATGGTGCGATTAAAAAAAACGGAGGAAGTATATTTTAGGGAATAGTTCAAAGATTTTAGGAGGAATATTTGACCAAGATAAACGTGCATAATTAGAGTTTTACTAACCAGATTTTCGGCTCTTTACCTAATTATGTTAGGATTTTATTTGCTAATCCTAATGGGATAAGTTAGGGCATTTTTCCTATCTATTTTGAGTATTTCAAACCTTTAAATATATTTCGGGAGTGCTAATTAATTAGAGTCAAACAACTTAAGGTTCAGGAGTGCTCTAAATGAGTTTAAGATTTGATTTGTGAGTTTAGGAGTGTTCGCACAAATTAAAATATCCGGTTACATATTTTCGTACTTAGAAAAATTTCTAGGTTGCTGTGCTTAATTTCTTAGTTGCTTTACTTGGATCGGCAAGGCAATCACATCTATACCCTCCACCAAAATAAATGTGGTTATATTGAGAGTGAAAAACAATATGATGAATAATCAAGGGTTGTAGGACCTTATTAAAATACACCATTCATCCTAATTTATTTGCTACAATCACTTTTTCACACTTTTCAAGATACGATTTTAAAAACTAATATGTTAAATTTGGTATAGCGGTTTAGAAAAAAAAATTAAATTTATATATTTGAAAAGTTCACATTGAGACGAATCAAACAAGATTCACATGAGCATGTTTTCTATTACATATATAAATTCAAAGACAGTCAAAGTAGCAAAGTAAATAGTGTTTAAAATCAATAAGTAGCAAATAAATTAGGACAGTTGCAGTAGTATAGAGGTAATATTAATTGAGAATACACAAATGAATTTTTGTTTACAACAAAATGACCTGAAACATTTTCCTTTCGGTACCATTATGATTAGATAAAATTCCAAACTTTACATGACAATCGTTTGCAGAGTAGTGTTGCTTTATATCCGCTAGGTCAAATGATAATTCAGGTAAAAAAAAAAAAAACTGTACCCGATAACTGATCAAACATCAAACCATCAACAACAAAAAAAACGAAAGTTTATGTGATCCATCGCTAGAAAGGTTTCTAAAAGGGTGCATAAACATGAATAAAATCAATCAGCAACACCAAATGGAAGACATAGATGCACCATCAAATAGAATTGATGAAATAGGGCGATTTAAGCAAAGGAGCAAATGAATTTAGAGAAGAAAGAAAAAGAACCTTGAGATTCGGAAGCAGGAGGAAAAGAAGAAACAGGAATACTCTCAAAACAAGCGTTGAGTTTATCAGTAGGACTAAGTTGTGGCTCTTGATTATCCCATAGATCTTCAACAGTTCTTCCTAATTTTGCTTCTGGACTTGATGATTCCATCACACTCATCTCTGTCTCACCATCTTCTTTCATCTTCAACTGCACCTCCATTTTCCTTTTCTTATTTTAATAATATCTCTCAACAAATTACTATATAATGCTAACCAAAACAAAATGATTAGTTGATTGACACTGACGTATCACTTAGGTGTAAATGATGGGAGTATTTATCATTTGTTATTGTCTTTTGTATTGACTAATTTAAGAATTATAAGGAATTGGTCAAAGGGAGTGAAATGGGGAAGGGATAATTTTGACGTGGAATGGAAATGGTTTTTATTAAGGAAGGAAAGGATGCTTATCCGTTTAGATTTGTCCGAATTTTGATGGGCGCCACGAGAAAAGACCAATGTTTTGTGTTGTCCACTGTTTTCAATCAACTACACTGCCCGTCCGTCCACTCACAGCAATACTCGGGGGCTTCTTCTTTTGGTTTTCACTTGACACGTGTTTTTTCCTAGTCTGCGGACCTTTTACCCTACATAACAATGCTTAAAATTTTGTGTACATCAAAATTAGAAAAATTATTATTTTATATATGAGGTTTGACAAATTATTATTTTGACTACTCAGGTTTTTAAAACTATTAATTTCGGTATTTGAGGTTTGACAATATTTTCAATTTAGATACCTCCATACTAACGATGTTAGCTTACCGTTAAGTATCACTCACTTTTTAAGATAATCAATGGTCCTAATTTATTTTAAATATTGAAAACTTGGGTACCCAAAATGATATTTTGTCAAACCTCAGAAACCTAAAATGATAATTTTCCTTTCAAAAATATTAATTTAAGTACCTGAGGTTTGACAATAGGTTCAATTTAGGTACCTCATACTAACGGTGTTAACTTACCATTAAGTGTAACCCACTTAGACTTGTCAAACGGGTCGGTTAAAATAAAATATTTTCGAGTTCGGGTCGAATAAATCTTGTTTAAGACCTAGCTTGTTCGGTTACAAATAGACCTAACGGATTTAAAGATTTGAAATTGTTCTTTCTTTCATTTAGTTTTTGGGTCATATATGTAACAAAATATAAACTATATACGTTGGAAATGATAAGGTATAATAAATATAGTCATTTATAGCTGAATTCAACCATAAAAATTACGTCAACTTATAACAAAATTCATTTTTGGAACCAAATACTCTAGTTGAAGGTATATTTAGAATAAATTTCCCATAATTTCATATTATAGCTATAAATATAATGATTTTTCGGTCGGTCGGATTAAAACGGTTTTCCCGGGTTTGAATACAATCGAGTTTGGGTCAAAAAGTTGTGTTCAAACCCCCTCCCCATATTATTTTCGGTCGGTTTTGAGTCGGGTTACAGGTCGGGTCGGATTTTGATAGGTTTAGAACCACTTCTTAAAATGATTAATGATCCTAATATATTTCAAAGAGTAGTATTGGATTTGTCACTTTTTTAAAAATAATAATAATAGTCATTAGATCTTTGAAATAGATTGGGATCATTGATTATCTTAATAAGTGGGTCACATTTAACGGTAAATTAACATTGTGAGTATGGAGGTACCTGAATTAAAGTTACGGGTTCCCAAATTGATATTATTGAAAATTTGGGTAACCAAAATGATATTTTGTCAAACCTCAGGTACCCAAAATGATAATTTTCCTTGAACTTAATAATATTTAAAATAATTGATGTCATGTAGTGGGAAAAGTCACCATAAAAAAGTCATCTCATTTACAATATCCATTTTAAAATTTACAAACTTAACTCTTGGATACATTATTATTGATTTTGATAGAAGAAGCACTAATATCATGTTGGATTGGTGTTTTAAACTCCTTATTGGATACTCAAGGTCACGAGTTCGAGTTTTCACGTTGACATTTTTTATTTTATGAGAATGAAGTGGATAGAGTGTCATTTAAGGTGGGATGGTGACACGTGGCGGATTGCAATAATATATATCGATAGATAATACTTACTATTAAAAGAAAATTCATAGTTGACATGACTACATAGCTTTGTTTTAAGGGTCACGTGTCATTAATGCAATGCTCCATTGTCACGTATCCAATGTTCCTTCTTTTATTTCCTCTATAAATTAAACATAGTCTTGATATTCTAATTTTGCCCTAAAAAAAACACAAACCATCTTCATTGTTTTCTTTGTTACTCTTACACGTTGATTTGAGAATTCCTTTATTATCATCCTCCTCCCAATTTTTATTCATTCTTTTCATTACACTTTCAAATCTCAAAGAAATTTTAATGCAATAGTCTTATCTTGATGACATGTCAATATCTGGATCATGCAACAAATGTAAGAGGTATCTCATCAACTATATACAAGTAATTTCACAACCTTGATAATCCAGACATTGAAATGTTATTAAGACAACACTCTTATATTTCGGTCATAAAAATTTGTTAGAGATTTGAAAGTGCTAATGAAGCAAATAAATAAAAATTGGGAGGAGGATGATGATAAAAGGAATTTTAAATTAACGTGTGAGAGTAAAAAAGAAAGCAATGTGGAAGGCTGGGTTTTTTTAGGTTATAATGAGAATGTCAAAGGCTAGGTTTATTTATAAAGGAAATGAAAAGATTGAGCATTTGACACGTGACTATGGAGCATTTCCTCAACGGCAAATGACCCTCTAAATAAGGTCGTGGCCACATGTCAACTTTGGATTTTGTTTTAATAGTAAATATAGGCAGATAAGTTGAGTTAATTAGTATAATACAATTGCCTGAGCCTAAGCCCATAAATCGAACTTATTCTCAAATTCAATTTATTTTAAACCCGAACTTATTCTCAAATTAAATATATTTCAAACTCGAACTAGGACATTAAGTTCAAACTCGGGTCATTCACAAACAAGTCGAGCCAAACCAAAAATTATGAGAGCAAGGTAGGAATATAGTTAAAGCTCCCCAAAATTCAACAAAAGAAAAACCCTTTACCCCTTAATTATATCCATTTCAACACTCGATCAATTATCTCTTTTACCAAAACTCACTTTCTCTTCTTCTTCAATTCTTCCTCACTTAGAACTTTTATTGAACATGGAAACTTCTTTGAGATACAGCAAAGACTCCAAATCTCTCATTCATGCCAAGCAGAAGCTCCTCATTGATTTTGACACTTTCATCCACGTTCTTCTTTTCCCACTTTTTTCTTCCTGCAGATTTTTATACTTGCATGCTAGAGTTAATTGTTCTGTTGTTAATGTATTATTACTGGATTTTTTCTGTTAATTTTGTTAGAGATTTTTTGGGTTTTGTGGGGTGATAAATTTTTGGAAAGAAAAATGGGATTTTGACGTATCGAATGAAGAATATGTTGACTTATATTAGTTTTGTGCTAATTAACTTTGTGGATGGGGGAGTTTATCATGTTGGGATTCACAATTGCAGACCTTCTGGTTAATAACTAAAGTAAAATCCAATTGCTTACGTGTCGAGTTATGCATAATTCAGGGGACATGTGGCTTTATTCCAAGACTCTTTGTGCACGTGTCATCATGACATTCAACTTAGCACTAATATGTAAATATGTCATATATGACGCAAATCAGCTAAAAATAAAGGATTGCATGTTCAACTAATATTTGACATTTATTGCTCCCTTTACTCCGACAAATAACTCTATGAATTAAATCAACTCTTCCTATTGACATTTGCTCCAAAAAATCGTCATTTATGTCGTTTACTCATTCTCTTTCTTCTATTCATTTTAACTTTTAGCAATTATAGGAAGTTTATATACAATTACATGTGATGATGCAACTGCTCATGCTATTACGATCTATGAAGGCACAAATTAAACGTCATCTCTCAACCTCAAAACGTGAAGCTTATATACAATTACATGTAAATATGTAATCATGCAATTGCTCATGCTCCTACAATCTATGAAGACAAAATCGTCTTATCTAAAGCTCAAAAAATGAAGTTTATATATAATTATTTCCACAACGTTGCAACAAATTGAATGAACATCATATTTGGTTATGATTATCACGAAAAATGAACATGACAAAGTAATTAGTGCTTTTCAAAGCTATATTTGAGTTTAATATGTTTTCGTTTTTAATCAATCTCTCTTAATGTAAATCATATGTATAAAAATATTAATTGTATTTTCGAATTTTGATAATTTCAATCAATAAATTCTTTTTGTTGTCCTATTTATTCTAATTCATCCCTTTTATTGTTCAATGTTTCGATATATTATTGTTATTCTTGACATTGTTTTAATATTATGGTAGGCACTAAAAGTTTATTAGTGGTCTACATTAAAATTAAATTAATTAGTTTTGAGTTAAAAGAAAAAGTAGAAGGTGGACAAGGTGAAATATTTGGGTCAGTACATATTACTAGTGCAAAACAGATGGTCAAATGGACAAGATGAAAAGACTATAAAGTCGCAAACGGGCCAAAGCCTACACTACCAAGTCCATGAAGGGCTTCCATCCCCATATAAATAGACCTCTCCACCTTCAGTTGCAGAGGCGGGAAGATCATTATTCTCGAGAGCTCTCAAATTTCTCTTGGAAATCCTCTCTAGAAGTAGTCATAAGCACATCAAATTCGTGCCGACTATTCAAAGACATTGAAAAAAATTTGACTGAGATTTAAGTTGTGTCAGCCCTTATTCGAATAAACTCAAACAAAACACTCAAATTTAGGTTGACGTTACGTCATCCCACACTCAAACTTAGGTTGACATCGACAAACATCATTCAACACTTAAACTCAAGTCGACGTGGACAAAACGTAACCCTACAAGGTCGTCATCAACTGTAATGCAAAGATTATACCCAACACGTTATTGATATAAATTTATCTTTGTTAAATTATTTTTTGGTTTATTTATCTAGAATGCGAAATTTGCGCATACAAATTTTAGCACTCCCGGTGGGACCTCTCTGCCTCTCATATCTTATTCTTTTAAAAAAATCAACTACAGTAAGATCAATGGCCTCAAGGAAGAACATTGTTGAGTTCAATGATAACCTTGATGGTACCTAACGAAAGATTGTGACGCTGGGTGACTTCGTTGCCGACCAGATTCTTGGTGTAAACACAAGAGAAATGAAGAAAGTTGCTATCACCGCCTCTACTGCGAGCCTTCGAGCTGCGATTATTCCTATCTGTCAATGCAAATCGTTTAGAAAAAATGCTTCTAAAAATGCCATCATGTCTTCTTTCGCAAAGAGCGTTAACTTCCATTGTTTGGCTCTATCTCTGTAGCTGAATATGACCAACCATTTGGTGCTTCCCTCAAATGAAAGCAAACTGCAACTGAACGATCACTGATATTGGTCATTCGCACCAGTGCCGTCTTTAACCCATTAGGGTTGATGGTGACGCTAAGTCCAGTAGTGATTCCTCTGCCTCTTCACCTCTAGAGAACCCTGATGTAGAGGAATCATTTTAATTTTCTAAGTCATTCACTGTTGTCATGGTGACTTAAACAAAAACTATTGAGGAGCAACTCGATGAGATGAATAACCTTCTCCAAAAAATGATAAAATATGGAGAGGAAAAGGGTGCTCAAATCAAATTTCAAAATGATTAAATCACCACTCTAAATAAGAAGCTTGAGAAAAGTTCAATTGAGGGATCATTTAAGCATAGTGACAGTGAAAGAGGAAGTGAGAGTGATAAATCTGTAAAAGACAACTCTCACATCCCGTTGACTGCTAAACAAGTCCAAGACATGATAGTTAACGGTGTCAAAGGTCAACTTGGGGAAGGTTCTCAAGGTAGCCAACTCTATGTGAAACCTTACACACAAGTTTCAGTAATTTGATGGAAGGGGAGTCCCAAGTAAAACATTGATCACTTTGTGGAGACGTGCAATAATGCTAACACCACAGATGACTTACTAGTTAAGCAATTTGTTCGCTCCGTCAAAGGCATTATGTTTAATTGATACACAGACCTAACTTTGAAATCCATTAATAGTTGAGATCAAATGGAGTTAGAGTTCATGAATAGGTTCGACATCACTCAACATGTAGTTAGCATGATTGAGTTGATCACTAAAACTCATCAATGCAAAGATGAGCCGATCATCGATTACATCAACCGATGGTGCTCTTTGAGTCTAGAGTGTAAGGACCATTCGACTGAAGTATCTACTGTCAAGATGTGTATACAAGGAATGAAATGGAATGTTGTAATATTTCTATAAAATTAAGTAATTGTGGCCTTAATTTTGGTGAAATTATTATATTAGGGTTTGTTAATGTTCAACCTTCGCTTTAAATTGGTTAGTTATAGTTAGGGTGTGCTAATTTTACTCGGGAATATGTTCCCTTATAATTTGATTAGTGAATATTTTTGGAATAAGTAGGAGGTGGCTACCAAATATAAATGTGGAATTCTAGTTATAGTGTTGAAGTCTTGGATTAATGATAATCTTCGAAGGAGGTTTTATAACTCGAAAATTTACCGATTTTCACAGTGGAAGAGAAGGGTGTAACTTTTTTCGATGGCATGACAAAAGATGAAGCAGTTGCAAATGGTTCTCATCAATGAAATTCTTTGGAGAAGAGGCTATTAGACCATGAAGGGATATTCCTCGAGATTGAAGTACCAAGGAATTACGAGATGAGAACAAGGGTTAATGTTGAAATTGATAAGATGAAGGGAGAGAAATCAGTTGGGAGATTTTATAGAGTAGAGAAAGAGTGAAATACTAAAGGTGGGAAATGAATTGAACTAAGGGAGGAGAGAGAGAGAAAGCAGTTGGGCTTTGTTATTGAGAGGGCATTTATGCAAGTTTACCTTGTTTGTCAGGAGGGAAATGAAAAGGTGGCCCCCAGTTGACGGTCAAATTTAACGGAGTTAGTGTTTCGGGGTGCAACCAACACTTTAACAAGTGTTATGAGTGTTATTTGCAAAAGAAAAAGAGTGAAGAACTATTCGTCGCCCTAAAATATTCATATAACGCCCTAATTTATCTTATTTTCCTTCTTTGCCCTCCACCATTCATTCCTTACCTAATACCTACTATCTTCAATCTCACTCTCATCTCACTCCACCATCGCTGAACTTCTCACTCTCTTTATTGTCAACAACTGTTCAAAGAATGACCGATGATAAAATTTTGCCATCGGTGAATTTGTGTTTTTTTTTGAATTTCGAAAATGAAGAAACGTGTGAAAAACACGTCCAGTCCATGGTCTATACGTGTTTTGCACACATCCAGACCATGGTGTGGCCGGGTGTTTTCCACACGTCCAGACCATGACCTAGATATGTTTTTCACACAACCAGGTCCAGGCCATGGCCTAGACATTTTTTTTTTCCACATTTCTTGGATTTCAAATTCAAAAAATAAATAAATACCAATTGACAGAATTGCATCACCGTCCATTCTCCGAATAATTACCGATTATTTGGAAGGAGAGTGAGTGATACTTGAAGATGGGAGAGAATGTCAATGATTAGAAAAGAGTAAATTAAAAAAGGACAATTATATCTAAGCAGGACATTGCATAAATATTTTAAGGCTACGTTTAATACCAAAAAAGATCGAGGCTCGTTTTCAAAAAAAGTAAAAATTACCGGAGGCTTTTCACAAAAGGGAAAAGCCAAAGACCTATCTGATAGATGTGAACAGTAACATCTATCAGATAGGTCTGTACTACATTTTAAAAAAAATATACTACAATTTTTTCTTGTACTACAATTTTCAGAAACTATACTACTCTAAACTATATATAAATATACTACATTATGTGAAAAATATACTACATAAATATATAAGTGTACTACATTTTTTAAAAAATAGTTTGATATGTGCCTAGCTCCCACCTATCTGATATGTACTAGGCAGCCCTCCTTCACAAAATATCCTTAGATTAAAAAAAATGGAAAAGTACATGGAAGTTTGACCTTCACCCATTGGCTATGAGATAGGTGTGATTTGGGGTTGTCACTGCAAATCCAAGTGTGGTGAAAGTAGCAGTAATTTAGTTTCTTCCTTTGCAGTTTGCAGTTTGCAGTTTGCAACCAAACGAAAGCAAAGCATGGTGATGGAAGAGGGTTGTTCCTCTGGCTGGAATTCCCATCCGATGGGAAGTAGCAGTATTACCAAGTTCCTGAGTGACCTTCCCTCTCGCGGCCTTTTCTCTTCCACAGTTTCCGCTCCTAATTTGGTATCCTCTCCATCCCCCCATCTCCTTTTACTTCTTTTTTCTCTTACAATAATTCCGCATTGTATCATTGTATCATTGTATCATATCTTAATTTGGTTTTCCGCCCCCAATTAAAGTTTGATAATTGCTTCCTCATTCCCAATTTGTTGTTGTGCATTTAGTTGATGTTATCTTTTGCTTTTGTTGGATTTTTGCTGTTATTGAGTTTGCGCTGCGTTTTCCTCCGCATTATTATTCCATCACGGAATACATTTCATATTTCAGTTTCTATATGTTTTAATTGGGTTCAAATTTTGGAAAAAGTCTTTAGGATTACTCAATGCTTTGAGCACAAACATAATTTGACAATGTGTGGCAAAATAAGATTATCACACCAAAACTCATTGTGCTTGAAATTGTCTAGTAAGAATGAGATTTTGTTTTGGTTCTACTTAGGAGAGGTGCCAAGTTAAACTCCTAGATCAACCAAGCAAAACATACTTCAACCTAACTTTCTTCATTCAACATCTACAACCCTATTGTCAAGTACCTACAACTTTATAAATATGTATACGCTTTTGAAAAATTATTAAAGATCTCGTAAAGAAACAGAATTCCTTCAATTATATGTGTTTTCAATCATTTTCAACTACATATCATTTTCGTTTCTTTTAGCAAATTGCCACTTGACTCCCCTAGTTTGTTTATCTTCGAGATGAACTGGGGATTTCTCTTGTAAGTGGTTTTTTTCCCCCTTAAATTGAAAGTTGCTTTTTAGTTCTAGAGGAATATGAATCAGTTTTATGTTACTCTTTGTCAAGTTCTGTTAGAGATTAAGCAACTTTGTGTTAATAGTTGTTGAACTCTCATGAGAAAATTTCCTTGTTCTTAAGGTATGGCGGTTTCTTGCGGTCCCCTTTCTAAATTACTTGATTTTTGCTTTGGTTATGTATTACTATAGGCACCCCAGAGGAAGAGTAGAAAATCTATGATTATGGCAGCAAAATACTTGTTACTTTTTTCTCTATAAAAAGTTTATATCATAGCAATGACTCCTTACTTTTATATGAATGAGCTTTCATTGAAGTGGCATCTTTAAAGCTGTTATAATCTGCGATAGAAAGTGTCTGGCTTCAAAGGCTTGTTAACCTTAGATTTTAACATCAAATAATTTGACTTCAGTTTAGCAACCATATTAGCATCAATTAACACAAAAACTCCCACCCTTCAACCTCAAAGATTTATAATGGTGAGGGTACCACGCCTTCCATATGCATTTACATTCTAGCAGGCCATGCTTGATTGAGAAGTTCATTTTGCATCTTTAGTTGTCTCTCTATGATTCTTATATCCAAAATTAACAGCTGGCATCTTTGTCTATCCTCGTCAGCGACATCTTTGTTTTCTTAAAGGACTGTATTGGACACATTTTTCTTCTCATGGTCATGCACGTTGAAGTTCCAAGCATAATGTTCGGGCCTTGTTTCACATATTAGTTTCCCTGAGTTATTTTCCTCATATGGTTTGGGGAGTCTGCCTTATGTGCCTCTGTTTCTTTTTATTTTTATACTGAAATCACAGTTCTCTTTAAGTTTTCTGTTATAAATTATCAAAATTATGCCATTCGATTCATCTTAAAAGTATTTTCACACTAATAATTATTTTCTCATAGTTCTATAACTCTTAAGTAGCAAGATCAGTCAGCACCCAGCAGGCCAGCAGTCAATGATCATCATCTAATATAGTGCATGCCTTAAAAGAAACGGAAGGAGTAGTGAAGATTTAGGATTATCTAATACATAAATACTAATCTGTATAACTCGCATATGAGTTTAATATATTCATAGTTTTGATTCTTTTTGTTGGGCAAGCTGCTACAGACATCTTTTTGTCAGTTTTTTTTTTGAATGATGCTTTTTACAGTCAAACATCCGGTTGTTAAATTTAATTAATGTCGCTATACTGAAAATATTGTTGCAGGGTGGCATGCGAGTTTACATCTGTGATCACGAGACAGCACCTCCAGGTTGGCTTAGGGGAATCTTGAAATTAGCAGTGTCATAGTCCCTCCATCCCATAATAACCTTACATTTCTTCCTAAGTAAACTTTTCATTTTTCCAGTTGGGTAGGGTCTTACAAGTCACGATAGAATAATCTTTGCTTTTCTCATTGGCTCCACACTTTATTTCATTAGTTTCACACTCCTAAAGTCAATAACAATGATAGATAAATTATAAAGGAACCACCACCCACTGCTTCCTAAAATTTTGTGCCTTGGAGAAATGGGAAGTTTATTAGACGAAGGGAGTAACTCATGAGTTGCATGCGGTTGACGTAATATTCTTAGTTTCTAATAATTGCTAGAAGTTTGTTGCTGGATATATCATTATGGGCTTTGAAGTTCTTTGATAATATTCTTTGTTTTCAGATTTCCTATTGCTGTGAGCTGGTATCTCTCATTTGGTTTTATTAATGATGATCATTTCAATTTCCAATGTCTGATTATCAATTTGACTTCTTAAACATCCTTGTGTTACTCCAATACCTTCATCATGAAAACTCTTACGTTACGTGTCGAATTTTTGTCCATTCCATATTCCATGATCAAAAAAATTTCAAGCTAATTATTGTATTTTATGGTCGATGCCATCTCTGTTCGACGGTTTCGGATGACGTTTCATGTTAGCCGACCCCGAATCATTTTTCAAGAGATATGGCTCACAGATGAACTTTTAACTTTCAAAGGACAGCCTGCTTTGCCTTCATTCTTGTTTCGGCTTTCCATTTTAATCATGTCTATTCTTGACGTGTTTTGTTTCGATCATGCCTTTGTGTGCTTCTTTATGCCTTTATCCAGTATTACGTGGGCGCTTATCTAGAGCTAGATTTTATGTACATTTAATGTCCTGGTGCACATTGTTTTTTAATTGGCTTGTATTGAATTTCTGGTCCTATTTTGATGTACTTTATTCTTTAGTTTCATCATTAAAATTTCAACATCATCCCAAAGAAAATTTATACATCGGAAATGCATACTTAAGAACCAATATTACTTAATTGCATAGACTAGAACACCTTTTACGGATTGTAGTGCTTTAGGTAATATTCATAGGAACTATGAGTTGGGAGTTGATTTTGTTGATGTAACTGATTTTTTCTTATTAGAAACTTTGTTTTTCAACCGTCAGATAACTAAGGCCGACTTTCGTCCCTGCTCGACGGGTCGGTGGGTCTTCAACTCCTTTTATGGTGCAAAATTCGGCGCTATTAGAACGGTTTGGCCGAGTTGAAATGGTTTTCAACTTTGGCGAACCAAACTCGACCGGTTCAACAAGGTGAATCGAAAAAGCCCGATATTTTGGCTGTTTCATCACCCGTGACAAAAAGTGTTCGGGTTTATAATATTAAAGGAAAAAAAAATATTTTACCTTCTTTGTGTAGTGGGTGAATCTAGACAATACAAGTCTTAATGTCCCTTTAAACGTTATAAGGGTGCCCAACTTTATTATTTTGTAGATTCCATAGCTCTTTTTGCACATAATCATTACAACGACAACGTAAACAACAACATAGCCTTAGTCCTAAAATGATTTGAGGTCGACTAACATGAATTGTCTTTTGAAACCGTTGAAAAAGATGGTATCGACAAGTGTGACAATAAATAAAAATAAAGCGAACATAAAGACGAACAAACACAATGCTATTAAACAAATAAATAGGTAATCACACCCCTTTCTCCGCGTGAATCCTTTCTCCCTATTCAATCCTCTCCAACGCCATGCTCTCGGAAAAAGGAAAAAAAAGTTCCTCGAAATTGATTTTAGACGATACTTGTATCATTTTAATGAATCGATTGCTTTTGTGTGGTATAGTGAGTTTATATATTCTAATGAGTGTCGGTTATATTCATTCTTGATCGCGATGCTGGGATTCTTTTACTATTTTATGTTAATCGTGACACTTCCACAATATTACCGAGCTTATGTGGTTTAGTTATGTCTTTTTCTTGAGGGGGATTACTATATAGATCTTTGAAACTAAAGCAATGTAAGACATAGAGTTGGTGTATTCGTAAAAATTGAAAGCATAAAATTGATATTTATTGTTAGGGTGCCATCCAATCCTTCCCTCTTCCTACCCTCACTAGATTGCTCATCACTTAGTGGGTTCAGTGGCGATAGTGGTCAAACATTAACTTGGTCACAAAATATCACCTTTCACTCTCCTTCCATTTCTTTCTCTCCTCTCTCCCTTGCTTTTCTTCCTTTCATGCACCTTCCCTTGCTTGAAACCAATGTATGAGTCTAGCAATTGATTTCTAAACAACTAACCTATCTATCTTTTAATTAAGCAAACCCACAGTTTTTTGTGGGACATCAAAAGCTGTACTTGGAGGCTCATGAGCACGTGTAATCAAGAAATGATTTGATTCTTTGGAGTAGGAGAAGCATGTAATGAGCTGATGATTTGGAGAAGATGATGAAATGAAAATGGTGTCTCGATTCAAGCTTTCGACTGTCTCGATCACTCCTAAAATAGCTAACTTACTCTTAAGATCTATTTGCTCTGTTATCTTTTGTAGTAAACCTTTCGCAGATCGGGTTGCCCATGCTGTGCATCATCCAAAAAAATTCTTTTTGGTGAAAAGGCACTCCCATCTAGTGACTTATAAGAGTGGAGGTAATAAGAGTTATATTTCGTACTTTTTATTGAAGATTATGTGCACAAGAGTTAGATTTCCTACTTTTTAGTGAAGAATTGTGGACAATGGAGGAAGATTTCGGCAGTCTGATTATAAGGTGAAGCGTGCAGTGGTGCATGATTTTCGAGTTAGATATGTCTAAAGAAAAGGAGACCACAAATGGAGCATAAGATTAATTGGGGGAAGCTACAAGGGAAAACCAACAAAATTATTTGTGGGCTTCGGTGGGTTTTAACAATTAATGGAATTTCGAAATATAAAGACATCATTAATGGTATGTTAGTGTGCGTACTAATGTTGGGGAACGGAGAAGAGTTAGTACATTTATTCAATCTGTTTTGTTTTGTCTAGTTATGAAGACAAAAGAAGGTGTGGAAAATAAGTTGGAATGGTGGAGACAAACTCTGGGGCTTTAGGATGAACAAAATTAAGTCGAAATATATGGAACCTAAGTTTACCAAGGTTAGATTTGGAGGAAGGGGCAATGAACTTTGTTACAAAAGGCTATCTTGCTATCTTGGATGTATTATCCAAAAGGACGAGAATCACACTGGTAGAATATAGGTATAAGCAAGTTGTTAGAAGTGGAAGAGTGTCATGGGTCTCTTTTTGTTTGTCGTGTCATGCAGGAAGGGAAAATGTTGGGTCGTGAAACATTGGCACGTTCATAAGATTGCATGTGGTGGAGATGCATACATTATCTTGGATAGTTAAGGAATGAGATAATAAGGAAGAATGAAGGGTTCTATCACTTATGAATTGTCTAAGGTGGTTTGGACACGATGAGGACTAAGTGATGCACTACATATGAAGCTTGAATAATGGAAAGGTGAAGGGATGGTAGGGTGGGGAAAACTTAAGAAAACTTGCATGAGAGTGATTGAAAGTGTTATAAGTACACTTGAGATCGAGGAAAATATGGCATTAAATAGGGTGGTTGAATAGGGTGGAGTGGTGGTGATGCCATGACTTTTTATGCTTTCTTCCTCTAATTTCCATTACTTATTGTATATGTAAAAAATTCCTTCCTTACTTTTTTCTATTTATATATATGTAAAACTATTGGGTCAAACTGTTTGACCCATAGTTTAGTACGTTAAACACATGCATGTTGCAATATGTTAAAATAAGCCACCTTGCCCACGTTTATTTTTGTAGCTTATGTTGTGTAAGCATCTTCACTTTCAAATTTTAGGTTTTCGAATTTGGAAATTATTGCAGTACCTAATGCAATTTGGATTACATTTCAGTTATTGATTTTTGTCTTTCAGCTAATGAATAGGGTTTCAGTTAGTGATTTTTGTCTTTCAGCTAATGAATGTAGTCTTTTAGTTAATAATTCTAGGTTTCTAGTTATTGAATTTAGCGTTTCAGTCATTGATTTTTAGTCTTTTAGTTAATTATATTAGGGTTTTCAGTTTTTAATTTTAGGGTTTCAGCTAATAAAGTTAGGCTTTCAGTTAATATTTTTTTTGGGTTTCCGTTTATGAGTTTAGGCTTTCAGTAATGAATTTTAGGGTTTCTCTTATTGAATTTGTTTGTTGTATCAGTGATGAATTTTTCAAAATGGAAGAGAAATTGTATGAAGATTAGCAATTAATTTGATAACATAGGAATAAATTACATGAATAATTGGGTTTATGGCTGAAAAGTATTAAAGGGCTCACCCTTGTTGATATTGTCTTTGAAAAATTACGTTAATTACTTGTTTAGCTGCTTCGGAAAACATTATACATGCAGACCTGATATTGCTCCTTCACCACTGATCGAAGGAGTAAGTGACAATTGGATTCCTAATTTTGTTTTGTGAAGAGGATCAAGTAATAAAGACGGATCAGATGAACATTTTGATTAGATCGCTTACTTTGAAGAAGCAACAAAATGAGGTGGCTGATAGCTCAAGAAAAAGGTGTTCCATCTTTAGCCCTTTGAGTACATTTAACTTCTAGCTTTATATAATTTTCAGTAATCTCTCAATATATCTCAAACGGAGTATACCCATTGATATGGAGTTTTTAGCAATCTTTTCAATATCTATTCAAAATTCTAGGTCTTATCTCGTGTATTTGCAAAATTGTGATGGAAGTGCGATGTGATATTATATTTGCAGAGCATCTGATAGAGCTGCTGATGGAAGGGCTCCAGCTAAGAGGGCAATGACTAACAGCCAGAACAATGCTCGACAGGGTAAGTGATGTTAGTTTGATCGCCTAACCTGTGATACGTATGCCTACATGATCAAGAACTTGAAACTGTGGATGATTTCTATGATCTTTCTTTTTTTTTTTGTCGCATTTCTGATTTATTTGTTGAGTAAGCAGATCTGAGTATTTGACTGATGACATTTCTAGAGGTGGTCTATTTTTATGCCTTCCAACTGGCATCTTCTACTAATTGGTCTTTTGTACTTGGTACGTTAATTACTGTAGAGGTAAATCATGTGCACTGAATTCCTGCCGGATGCAATTTCATCCTCACCAGGACAGCTGCTCTATGTGCCGCTGAAAATGGTTTGTTAATAATAACTAGAGGTTTGATCAGGTGTAAAGTTAATAGTATTGTTCTGCTCCTTATTCTGTTCATGAGGACATGAGGTGTTGGGTTCACCAGTTCCAGGTATCAACGACCCACTTAAATTCATTCCTTGTTTAGTTTGGGGGCCTTGGGTTGTAAAAGAGGTTAAGGCATAACATCAAAATTCATTCACAGGATCTTCTTAAACCTCTTATGGTCGAACTAATCTCTAAAACCGATTCCTGCTGGCGTATGCATTCTAGCATATTACCTTCATTCTTATTGCCCTTCCCACATTCTATCCTAGTTTATGGCTCGGGATCCAATGTGTCCGCATGGAATCTGATCATGGTTTATCAGGACTCTTTGACCACCTACATCTCCATGAAGTTCCTTTGATTATATTCATACTGATGAAGTTTCCATTGGTAAAGGTAATACAACCCTTCCATGATAAGTGATTTTAGAATCAAAAGTACCTTGTAGGTCGGTATCTCATGCACCTTGTAGATAGGCTGCCTGATACCATCATGCACTAAGAATTTTCAAAATGTGTCCCTAAGGGCCAAGCCTAACAAGAAGTTCATTTGAGTACACGTGAAATATTATGCCGGATCTTATTAGATTGGTCTGGATGCATATTTTCTAACTATCACCTTTTTGTTAATCCAAAATAATAATTAATGGTCAAATTATGCATTGAAAACATTGGAAACCTTGGCGTGCAATACTACAATTGCCATACTTTTATATATGAAGCAGTTCTGATTTATCACCTGTCCATTGCAGGTGGATCCAGTAGTCGTCCCGCAGATAGGAACTTGCAGGGTTTGACTGTGGAGAGGCTTCGGGCCCTTTTAAAGGAAAAAGGACTTTCGGCTAAAGGGAAGAAGGCAAGTGCCCTTGTTCATTGCATAGTTGTTAAGCCACCTCCTATAAACTTCTACGCCTTGCAATTGTCTCACTTGTCCGACTTGCAGTGTAACTTGATATTGTCTTGGTTCTCCTCCTTTCTTTTTCTTTCCTATATTTACGCCAAGTTGTACTAAGCTAAACTTGCAATTTAAAAAATGTAATGCTTGTTGCCATACTAATCTATTTGTTGCTTCCCCTCTACATAATAATAAATATTATTCATCTCTATGTTCACAAAATAACATGAAGCTCTTTTTCATTGACTTTTAGGCATTCTGTACACAAAGTGTATGCTCACTAGTACTTAGTAGTTAGTAGTATGAGTTTCATACTTTGCATTCCATCTCAATCATCAAGTAGTCTGCTTGCATTGAAAAACAATTTGTTACTCAGACAAAGGGAAATACAAATATTGTTACATATATTAGTTGAAAAGAAGCAAGAAGGAAGAGTAGCAAAAACCCAAAAAATGATACTTTTTTTTTCTAAAGAGCGGGTCATCAGGTACCTGCTTTGTTTCAAATTTGCAGCCCATGACCCGGTCCATCTAAAAGCTATTTTCCCGAGTTGCGTACCCCGCCCATTTAAAAAAGAACAATTTAAAAACTACCCGGTTCATTTGAAGCAGGTAAACGGGTTGGGTATTGCGGGTCGGGTTCGGTCCCTTATAAAGGAAAAAGGACTTTCGGCTAAAGGAATGAAGACAAGTGCCCATGCTCATTGCATAAGTTGTTAAGCCACCTTTTGTAAACTTGTACGCCTTGCAATTGTCTCACTTGTCCAACTTGCGGTGTATCTTGATGCTGTCTTGTTTCTCCTTCTCCTTTGTTTTTCTCCTATTTTTACGCTGAGAGATTTTTCTGGAGAAATTGTTACTTGTTGGTGAAGGGTCTTCATTTTTTCTTATGGTTCGACCATGTTTTGTGAGTTTGGGCTTTTAACCAAGCAAGCCCAGGCCCCTTCTGTCGGATACATTATTGTTGTCTTCTTTAATGTATTATGCACAGTGGGGTTGTTCAGGATGGTGGCTGCTGAGAGTATCTAACTTTTACTGCTTCTGCATGGTGTCGTTTTTTGTAGGACGAGCTGATTGAGCGGCTGCGGGGTGCAAGTAAATGATTCAATACTTTTGATTAAGGTGTAGACACAGGCGGCAAGGGAGTTCATCGACTTCGCAACTTTGGACTAATGAAGCTGATCATACAGTAGGTTGTATTCTTTGACCCTTGATGTAGCATTACATGCTGTTCTGTACTTTTTGTTCTTTTTTTGCATATATAATCTATTATGGAAGCGAGTACAGCTCATGCTCATGAACGTTTGCTAAATATAAGCACCCTTGCTTTATGGGTCTCATTTAGATACCTACGCTTCTTAATTATTCAAGTGTCTAGGTTTGTTTTCAGCATTTAGTTTCAGAGTTCAACTCTAGTAGGCTGCTGGTGTAGTACAAACGTGAACTTCTACCCGACAGATGGTTGTAAATGGTGACATATGTATATTTTTTTTCCGAGTGCAAAAACAAAAAAAATTGACTAGAATGTTTATTTTACTTTACTTTCAAATGAGGGCTTACAGTGAACTTGAGTGGTGTGGTGGTAACAAATTCAGACCTACCTACCTAAAATATTATTGATCTTCGCATACAGATATAATTGGCAAACCAAAATAGAAACCAAATTGGAACATTTTAGAACAATGCTGGTGCTTTTGCCAATACATCCCAAACAGTGCCAAACACAGGGCTCACTTCCTGGGCTTCTGTTGCTACTGTCTAATAGATATGTCAGAATGATTGCTTCAGTTGCAACTAAGATCAAGATTCTGCCTTTTTTACATGAAAGAGAAATGAAGAAACAGAGATAAAGCTTCTCTCAGATTTAGTGTGGAACATTGGAGAAGATAATGAAAGTTATGACAGCTCTATGATAAGAGTTAGCTATTTATAGTGCAGAACTGACTGAATGGAGAATAGAAGAAGTACAGCTCAGCTATTTAACAGAATGACTAACAACCGGAATTTAGAGAACTAATTTGCTTTTGATATGCTGCTTGAGTGTGCTAAGACACATGTTTGTTGCTGTGGGGATGAGTACATCTCATCAGTATGTTCGATACTCCCCAATAAGCTTGGAAGGTATACAAGAATTAAACTGTGCAGAAGGTAGAACCTTAGTAAACACACCAGCCAACTGTTGAGTTGTAGGCAAGTAGGAAACCTCCTTTAGGCCTTCAAGGATTTTGTCCCTAGTGAAGTGGCATATCTCAATGTGCTTTGTCCTCTCTTGGAATACAATATTTTTTGCAATGTGGAGAGCACTTTGATTATCACAATGCAAAGTGACTGGTTTAAGATGTGTTACACCTAATTCTTCCAAGAGCCTGACCAACCATGTTACTTCAGAAGCTGCTGCTGCCATGGCCCTATACTGAGCCTTTGAGGAATATTTGGAGACGATGCGCTTCTTTTTACTTCTCCAGCTGATGGGAGATGATCCTAGGAGAAGAACATACCCTGAAACAGACCTTCTGGTGGTGTCTGGGCAAGCCCCCCAGTCACTATTGGAATAAGCTTGTAAAACAAGCTGATTGCAGCTCTTAAGAGAATACCTTGACCAAGAGTAGCTGCCACATACTTGAGAACATATTTAAGAGCAAGAAAATGATATTCCCTAGGTGCCTGCATGAATTGACTAAGGGACTGTACTCTATAGTTCAGATCAGGTCTAGTGTGTGTTAGAAAATTTAACTTCCCAACGAGACACTTTAAAATTCAGGATCATTATAGAGGGGACCTTCATCACCTCTGAGTTCAGATTCAAAGGGAGAGGAGTTGCTGTAGCCTTAGAGTGAACAATACCAGCAGTGTGTAGAAGCTCTTTAGTGAATTTATGTTCAGTCAAGGATATGCCATCACTAGGTATAACCAATCTCAAGACCAAGGAAGAAACTCAGTTTTCTTAGATATTTAATACTGAATACTCTGTCAAGATGACATTTGAGAGTTGTATGCTAGCTTAATCAGTCGCTGTGAGTATCATATTGTCTACATAGATATGGCTAGTCTTTTTACTAAAAAAGAACAATCATTCTTGGACTGCACAAACCCTTGATGGCACAACTCTCCCACAAGCTGCAAACCATTGCCTAGAAGCTTGTCTCAAGCCATAAAGTACAAACATGATTGTGAGGATTTGGAAGTCCATCAGGAAGCTTCATGTACGCTTCTTCATGGAGATCTCAATGAAGAACTATTTTCAGATTCCTCTCCCTGTCTAGGATATTCTCTTGAGTTTTTTTTTTCAAGAAAATCGCGCAAATTAAAGGCAGAGTTATTAGGCATGACCACAGCAAAAATAGTAAACAAGCATTCAATCAATACGTTTAGCGATAATAGTTATTTAAACAATTTTAAAAAACTATTAATACTTTATTCAGAATATATATTGAATAAAGAAATAACCATGATCGCCTCACAATGGACTTTGGCCCTGCCTTTAAAAAATAGTGATTGACGTAAGTAGACCGCTTTTACTAATTATAACAATTTATAATTCTTGGTAGATAGGTTAACAACTCTTTATTTACATCGTATCTCTTATCTTCAAAACCCAAAATTGTTTTAATAGTTTTGTTGAGTTAAACCAAACATTTAGGGCCCGTTAGCTATTGTTTTCTGTTTTCAGTTTTTTTAAAAACCAAAAACCAGAATATGGACACCTGAAAAAGTAGTTTCCAACTTTTAGTTGTTAGTTTTCGAAATAAGCGTGATTACTATGAGTATCACCAATTTTAAGTTTATAATATTCTTATATCATATGACTCTAAAATCATAAAAACCAAAATTGAAAACTAATCGTGATACCGAAGGGCCTAACTTGTAGGCTTTGTAAACCTATCCTATTATCCCGCAAATAGTGAGCAACACCCTACCAAGAAGTATAAGGCTTTATAGGTGTTTTTTTGGAAAAGCAATTAACTCAATATTGCCATTGGACACTTAAGTTTATTTTGTTGGTTTATTTAAAAGGAAGCACATCACATAAATAACCACACATAAACTTAAATGAGCATTTGAATAAAATTAAACGCATAAGCAATCAAATTTTAATTTAAACGTGATTTTAGCATGACCCATAATCCTAGAATATCTAATGTTCATGAATTCTTCGTTGAAACCTTTCGAATCTTTATCCATGATTCTCCATAGAACTTCAACTTGATCATCATTTATACTTTTTTAAGCAAATAATTTAAATTGCAAAAATACAAATGATGTGCAGATTGTACTTTAATTACAAAACTACATAACGATGCACAATTCGTATTTTTTATCCTAATTTTGGGCATACCAATCACAATAATGCAAATATTTATCAAACATATTGTAATATACATCAATGCAAAAATATAAGGAAAAATTGTTGTTAATATGTTAATATTTAGTCTGTCTTCTAATATTAAATAAATCTATTGATAATTCTGGAAGAAGCAAAGCTTGTATGAGTATTTACTTTGAATGGGTACAACGAGTTACCAATTTGTTATAGTAGGTCAAATATCCACGTGTAGTATTTTAATTAAATTTCTCCCCACTAGGCCACCAGTATCTCCTCCATACTCCCTTCTTTTCCTTTTCTTTCCTCAGTCCCCCGCCAGAATACTTACCCCTTAAAAAATTGGGCTGATTTGCTATTTTACGTGTCATTATATTTCTAAACCAAACCGCACCACCAACCGCCTAAGTGCCTTTAATATTCGTCTTACCAATAATTTTATACCTCTAGTAGTAATATTTGTAAGAACTTCGTAATTTTCTAGTATTTTCTAGCTTTTTTGCAGTTTATTTTTATTGTTTTAACAACAAATGTGTAGTTGGTAAAATAAAGTAACAATTACAAATTAGAAAAAAATTATTGAGATAAAATATGTGTAAACCGCAAACCGCACCGCACCAAATCGTTTTATGTGGTGCGGGTGGGTTAGGTTGGCCCAAAGTGCGGTTTGGATTGGTTTGAAAAAACGTCAAACCGTTTTTGTGTTGATTGGTTTGGGTTATGTCCCAAACCGCACCAACCTAACCCATGCTCAGCCCTACTCAAGAGGCAAGGAAGGACTCTATACGGTTTCTGATGAACAAATTTGGGAAATTTTGTTTTACTTTTTAGATGTTGTAGATTTGAGTTTGGTTTAGTAATTTTGTTTATCGGAAGGACTCTCTACAGTTTCAGAGATTAGTTCGATATGTAACAATTAATGAGTAAATAATAAAACTTCAATAATATATATAAAACTTAACAACTTTAAGATAGAAATTGTTTCGGAAATATTAACCAAAGTAATAAATTTCCTAAAATTAATCAACTTAACAAATTTAAGAAAGACTAATAAAGGAACCTTTTGTTATTTCAATTCAATTAAAATTTGAATATGGAATTAATCAATATTAATAGTGAGTTTGCAATATTGGATTATATGAAGAAAACCTTTATATTTTTTTTTATTTCAACGTCAAAATTTGAAAATAAAATGCAAGCAAAAACTAAAAAAAAAATGCAGCCAAATCCAAATCTGGGCCCGTAAGAAGACCAAAATCCAGCCTGAAACACCTTCGGGTCGCATGTCGAGGGTTTTTGCCCTGTTATCAAAAAGGTAGTTTGGTAAAACCCCCCCTTAAACGAGCTCGATAACACCGGAGACATCATGTTGGGCGGGAAGAAGGTGAATACTCAAAAGCCAAAGATCTTTTTCGTCTCGTCCCATCAATAAACAGTTTTTTGTTTCAGCTACATTTTCCTTAAAACTGACTTTGTTACAGCCTGGTTATTTCAAATAACCAAAATCTGAGGCAAAACCAAACACACTACTCTCACGCATCCACATGGGAAGCAGCCACGCAACTAGACGAGACCAAATTCCAGTCGCGACATCAACCACTGCACCCGCCGGAGATACGCCCTGCTCGCCGTCGGCCGGTTGAAAATCAGCCACAAACATTTCCGCCAACGATGCCTGAAAAACATGGCGATGATGCCGAGAATTTGCTAACAATTTCGGGTAAAATTGTGCATAGAAACTTATGCTTTATGTCTCAATTCCATAAATTTAAACGTTTTATCAACTTGGACTTTTAAATCCCTATTTAACACCCAATCAATTGTTTTGGGGAATTTTTTTTACAGTTTTTAATTGTTTCGAGCCAAACTCTTTGATTTCGAAACGAAAATAACAATCAAATACATGATTTTGCAATTTCAAATCTAAAATAAACAAAGCCCTAATATTTTTAATGAGATACAAGAAAACGCCTTAGACTATCCTTCTTTCAACGGTGAAACCTAAGCTAACCAAAGCCCTAATTTAAGTTTACAAAAGTATTGGTTGTTTTGTTGAATTTTGAAACATAAAATTCGACCAAAGCTTAAAATCTAACAAAAACAAAATTTCCCCTTTTCTTTTAAAAATAAAATTTAATAAAATACAAATTTGACACATCTATGTACTCTCTCCGTTTCTTTTTGTTTGTCCTACTTTTCGTTTTTGTTTGTTTATTTTTGTTTGTCTTACTTTTTCACCTTTCATGTAAGGAAGAATTATATTACCCATCTAACCCTACTTCATCACTTTTTGGTCCACATGTACTTTACAATTTTTTCTCACCTACTTTAATCAACACATTACTAGAAAATAAGTTGACTCCTTAATTGTCCCCACCCACATGCCTATAACAGCATCTTTATTGGCATGTGGAGTTACAGTAAAAGGGACAAATAAAAAGAAACGAAAGAAGTACATTAAATTAAAGCGTAAAATCAGAATTTTAATGCAACTGTTGTATCAAATATACTATAATATATAATCCAATCAATTAAATTCACTATTTTAATTATGCAAATTAACTCATATTCCAATTTTCACTTGATTGAATAAAATTAATAAATGTAACAATATAAACATGAACATATTAACATATGCATAAAGTTAAACTGATACCATTGTAGGAACTTAGATGTAACTAGCGGAATTTCAGGATACTAGTTTATTAACATCTATAGCAAGAATGCATGAGTAGATTAATATATATCAATAAAAAAGTTTAGATAAACAACCTTTGATGTGTGATTTCAACTAGTTGCAGGAACGAATATTTCAAAGCATAACCAACCATTTGAACACAAATAGAGATTAAGGACTTCAATTGTTGTCCCTGTATTTGTTCCACAAACACTAATTAAAACTCTTACGTCTGCTAGAGTGGAAGAGGATGAACAATTTCACTCTCTTACTTTAGGGGATGTAAATATTGCCAAACATTTCTTGATTTGGTCAAATGCAGTTTGATGTTGACTTTCCTATTTAAAGTCTGATTCATTCTTCAATTTCAATAAAGGTGAGAATACCTTGGTTTTCCTAGCCAGATTTGAGATGAATCTTCTTACATAATTGATATGTCCTAAGAACCTCTACAATTCTTTCTTATCTCGAGGAGGTTGGGCTCTAACACAACTTTTGCTTTATTTTGATCAATTTCCATTCCATGTTTATAGATCAAGAACCCCAAAAAATTACTTGCGCTAACTCCAAAGGCACATTTGAGAGGCTTCATTTTCAGGTTATATTCCCTCATCCTCTTGAAGGATCATTCTAGATTTTCTTTCTTGGAATTTAATTCATGAGATTTTACTAGAATATTATCTATCTAGACCTCCATAATGTTACCAATCATGCCCTTAAAGATCAAGTTCATGGTTCGTTGGTAAGTGGTTATAGCACTTGTTAGTCCAAATGGCATGGCTAACCGTTCGTACATACCTAGAGATCTTGGACATGTAAAAGCTGTTTTGTGACAGTTATTTAAGCTATTTTGAGTTGGTGATATCCTGCATATCCATCTAAAGATGATATATATTCATAACTAGAGGCTGCATCTATTAACATATCAGCTACAGGCATGGGGTACTGATCTTTTGGAGTTGCTCTGTTAAGGTCTCCATAATCAATGCATACTCTCACTTAACCATTTTCCTTGATTACTGGTACTATATTTGTTATCGATTTAGCATACATGATAAGCCCTGCTTTTAATAGTTTTTTTTAATTTCCCCTTTAACTTTTGGAATTAGTTCAGGTGCCAGCCTTCTAAGGCTCTGTGCCACTGATACACATCCTTCTCTAATAGGCAGTTCATGCTTAGCAATTGATGGATCAATGCTAGGAATTTCATGGTGCTCCCATGCAAAACAATCCTTATACTTGTGTAATATATCAATTATATTTTGCTTATCTTGGGGTAGCAACTAGCAACTTGCTTATGTAAGTTTTTTATTAGGATTTTCTGTAGGTCCTAGGTTTACCTTCTTCTAAAGGATCATGGACCTCTTGTCTTATATCCTCACTTTTGGACCAAACTCTAGTTTCTTCTTCTACTAGTGGTTCCGAATTTGTATCGCATTGCATCAAGTCTACATTATGTTGTAACCAGCTTACATATTATTGGGGTGTATCCTTCATTTTCATCAATTGGTGTACTAATCATTACAACTTTTAATAAAATAAAATAATTATTACTCCCTCCATCCCATATTAGTTGCAACACTTTCCATATATGGTTGTCCCATATTAATTGCAACAATTTTATTTTAGGTATAGACCCACCGATCTTTTATTATATACTACCTCCGTTTGTTTTTAATTGTTACACTTTTCTTTTTTGAATGTTTCTTTTTAATTGTTACACTTTCACTTTTATATCTTTGGTAAACTTTCACATCTTTATATTCTAATTTCCCACACTTTTGGGGCCCACTTGTCATCTTCTTTTTCCCATTAAACACCCAATCACCCATACTTTTTACTTTTATAACATTATCTCTCATAATCTATCTATTTCCCAAACAACTTAATCTATTCCCTAAACAACCATTGCATAGATTTCATAAATTTCCTTGGTTATCTCCGAAAGTGAACTGTAACAATGAAAAACAAACGGAGGGAGTATCATCCAACTAATATTCCCCACTCATTCATTGATTTATGTGAAAAATATTAAAATATCACTCTCCTATTCTATTAACTTCCTAAAACTGCCACATCACTTTCTACCACATCAACTTTTACAATAAATTAATATAGCCTACATCCTACTTTATTAACTTCCTAAAACTATGTGCATAAGTTATTGTTGCGATTATATGGGACGGAGGGAGTAAAAAACAACTATTGTACTTATGCGAAAAACTAATTATGGGAGCTTGATACTCCATAATAGCTTTGTTCTTCTGGGAAGCTTCTGTGACATCTTCCTGTATTTGCTGAGTGATGTTTTCATCTTCTTTGACTTCTTCCAGGATCACTAAGCTGTCCTCTAGAGTTTATGAAGAAGCTTATGGTTCATCCTCTATCTCTTCAATTAGCACTGCTTCCGAACATGTAGTTTCTAAAACGTTTCTTGAGTCAGGCTGTAGCGCCACTTCAATACTGATTGATGGAGAGGACCCTTATAATGTCATGGGGAAACCAGAAATGGGAAAGATTGAGTGCACTTCCTCATCGGCTCTAACATCTTCAATAGATTTACCATTCCATAATACGAAATATTGACGGAGGGAAGAGGAGATATCATAATGAAAATGAATCTAATAAATAGCATTATAAGAAGTCACTCCATTTACTATGGAAAAACCAATACAAGTAGATCTTGACCAAATCTTAGTTCTGATTATAACCATCTCTTCAATCTGCTTAGAAGAGCCTAAAAAGCCTGATACAACCATTTCTATGTTTTGAAGGTCTGCTTTAATCTTTCCTATCTTATTTAGCAGAGAAAGTGACACTATTTTAATGGTAGATGTTGTGTCTACTAAAACTTACCTATCTTAGTACCTTCAAAGTTGGTAGTTAAATATAATGCTCTCATATGTTTATTATCTACATTAGGGCATCTAAACATCATATATATAGTCATTCTTTCCTGTTTCTGACTTAATAATATTAGGGGGGAAGCAGATCTAGTACGATTTAGCAAAGTAGATATATTCTGGTTAGAGTTTGCTGTGAACATACCACTACCTTGGGAGTCTCTTGTCGAAAACATATTTTCTTTTATGTCAAAATCTTAAATATTTTACTACTATAGTCTCTTTCCTTTCTAGGCTAGGACATTTGTAAGGAGTAGATTGCAGAAGCTCTGCAACTGTAAATGTTGTTTTCATCATGTATGACAAAAGATTGGTGTTTAGCTCTACTTTCCTCTTGGAGGATATGTTCAAACTTACAAACTTTGTGTGCTAACTCTGCAATATTCATGACCCAAACCATCTGGTGCCATTTGAAGCACTTCACTTTCTGGGACATTAGTGTGACATTACATCTTAGTATTTTTAGATCTATGTATATAGTCACTAACAGGTGCTCCTGGAGCCTGAGCAATTCTACATAACTTATCTAGAGTCACCTTCGTTTGTTTTTTTTACCATAGTGGTTTTTAAACTGTCTTTGCATCTCTTGCCAACCAGGTGTAAATCCTGGAACTAGGTGTAAATACCAATTATAAGCAATCTTAGAGAGACATCATGGGAATAATCTCAGCCTCAGATACTCACATTCTCCATAGTCTTTACTACATTGGGTATTGAATCTTTGTAAATGTTTTTCAGCAGATTTCCCACCTGTTCCCGAGAACAAATTAAAGGGACTAGTAGGAACCTTGAGAAAAGGACATGCTCTATCTATCCAGTCTGGGTATTGGCCTTGGTCTTGCCTTTGTTTCTTACCCATTTGCTCATCTAACATAGCCTGAACTTGAGCCATAGTCACAACTGGATATCCTTGTGGACCTCGAGGATTACCATAAATGGTTGAACCCTAGGAGGTGGATGTTTAAGTCATCGTATGGTTCATATGCAGTGTATTTCCCATAGGTTGCCTACTACTAAACATAGTGGTAGACGTTGGGTTCTGCTGCATTTCAGGGTTATGTTGGTAAGTATTTTGGCAACAGTTGTTATGTGCATTATGCATATTTGGGGAGTATGCATTGGCAGTAAAACCCCCTTATTTGCCGTAATTAGGTTGGTAAGGCGTATAATCTTGTCCAACATTATGAGGTTGTAAGTTCCTTGTCCAACATTATGAGGATATTCACTTATTTGGTTGAACATCTCATAATCTATTCCTATACCTTTCTAAGTGGGTGAACACTAGTACAATTGGGCCAGCTTGTTTCAACCCATGTTCCTAAGTGTTCATTCCTCATAGTTAGTTTCATACCACCTTTATTATCACCTGGGTGGAATTATACCTAGTTTGGTGATGGGTGGAAGTTTGTGGATTGGTAATTCTTAATATTGGATTATGATACTCTCCTTAGATATGAGAGGTATTTGGATTTAATTTGTTAGGATCTAGACTCTGTTTTATGGCCTTGAGTAGTTGGTCATTTAGCGTCTTATGTATATCAACTAAAGGTTCTAGTCAATGTGCAACTTCTTATTAGTGGTCTCTCGAATCTTAAGGATAATTCTATCTACACGGGCAGTCATAACATCTTTAGAGTCTTCTATCATATTTCTAGTGATATCGGTGAAGATTCTTGCAGATTCTGGGAATCAAACTCGTGCCTATGGCCTTATTTAGCCTCAATGAGGTGTTGTCTTATGGTCTCAACAAATCTGGAATGCATTTGATTCAAACAAATACGGATATCACTAGATAAACGAGTATTCCGTGGAAAGGTATTGTCACTCCCATCCTCAGTTTTAACTGAGAAACTATCATCCTCAATTAGGGTAGAATTTAACGTTTCTATCAAAGTTGCATCCTCTATTCGGTGACGGATGTTATCAGGATTTGATCATTTAATCCTTTTATCAAGGTGATTAGGATGAGATTGAGCAGGGTCTGAATTACCTTGCTCATCTTTGGCACTTCTTCTTTTGGTAGCACGAGTATTAGCCATTATAAAAGAGTGCTTTCAATGTTATGCAGTCCACTCCCTCTGTGGTCGCCAAAAACTTGTTGGTACAAAAAGTTGTAAACAAGTAATGATACCCCATCGTAGGATGGTCCAGGCCACTAGGGAGGTGATTTTCTCCTAATGGTCATTGACCCTTATAATTAAGGGATACTCGCTAACTTAAACAGGCACTGACTACCAATGGCAAAAAATAGCGTGTAATACAAGCACAAAAATACAATACACAAGTAGCAATTAATAAGATAATCATTTTCTTTATCTTACGGAAACTTTTATAAAATGAAGTAGTTAACAAACAAGCTTAAATGAGGAAGAAAGAGAGGTATACTGTCATCTTTCCTGTAGTCAATGAAAAGAAACTGAAGGAGGCTTGCCAAGTAACTACCTAAGATTACGCTAAACTAGACTAGATTCGACAGGGAATGTGTTTAATATATTGTGATGGTTGATGTCTTGGTGAAGCCCTCTATTTGTAGCAGATATTGGAGATGGTATCTTGGGGGAATAATTATCATCATCTTCCGATAAATTACCTTGGGAAATAACTTTCCAGATATCTTGAAAACCGCCTTAAAAAAGACGCTCCTGCACGCTTAGGGGTGATTATCGCACGAACCGAGCCCGATCTCTGCTTAGCTCGGCTCGTGTTCGTTTAAGTTTATTCGAACTCGAGCCGAGCTCAAAACTTAACGAACCAAGCCGTTATCGAGCCGAGCTCAAAACACTAAAGCTATTAGCTTGTTATTATGTAATATCTAAAACAAATATATTTTTGGATTTATACATAATATAATATTTTAATATATAAAAGAATAATCGAGCTTGTTCACGGGCTTTCGAGCCGAGCTTAGCATAACTCAGCTTGGCTCGTTAAGGTCTCTAGCCGAACTCGAACTCAAGCCGAGCCACAACGAGCCGAGCTTTGACCGAGTCGAGCTCGAACTGTTCGTGAATATGACAAGCTCATTTTCACCCCTATGCACGCTCATCGATGTTTCCAGAATCTAGAGTATTTCGCTTGGAGTCTTATTCTCTGACTGGGCTTCATTAATTGTTTTACTGGATCTTGACTTTTGGTCAATATGGATCCAACTTAATTCTAAATGGTTTCGACTTTTATTTTTTATTCATGTTTGAGCCCAAAAGTGAAAAGTGGTAGTAACATCTTAGGAGATAACTTTCCTGATATCTTGAAAACCGCCTGGAAATAGACGCTCCTGCACGGTTAGGGGTGATTATCACACGAACCAGTCCGAACTCTGCTTAGCTCGGCTCGTGTTCGTTTAAGTTTATTCGAACTCGAGCCGATCTCAAAACTTAACGAACCAAGCAGTTATCGAGCCGAGCTTTGACTAAACGTTGACCGAGCCGTTGTCGAGCTGTACACGAACAAGTTTGACCTATCATTATTCTTAGTTTATTTGCCTACTTCATTATTTTATTAATGAATATTTTTGCTTATGAATTTATTTTTAAACACTAAAGCTATTAGCTTGTCATTATGTAATATCTGAAACAAATATATTTTTGGATTTATACTTAATATAGTATTTCAATATATAAAAGAATAATCGAGCTTGTTCACGGGCTTTCGAGCCGAGCTTAGCATAACTCAGCTCGGCTCGTTAAGGTCTCGAGCCGAACTCGAATTCAAGCCGAGCCACAATGATCCAAGCTTTGACCGAGTTGAGCTCGAACTGTCCGTGAACAGGACAAGCTCATTTTCACCCCTATGCACGCTCATCGATGTTTCCAGAATCTAGAATATTTCGCTTGGAGTCTTATTCTCTGACTGGGCTTCATTAATTGTTTTACAGGATCTTGACTTTTGGTCAATATGGATCCAACTTAATTCTAAATGGTTTCGACTTTTATCTTTTATTCGTGTTTGAGCCCAAAAATGAAAAGTGGTAGTAACATCTTAGGAGATAACTTTCCAGATATCTTGAAAACCGTCTGGAAATAGACGCTCCTGCACGCTTAGGGGTGATTATCGCACGAACCAGTCCAAACTCTGCTTAGCTCGGCTCGTGTTCGTTTAAGTTTATTCGAACTCGAGCCGATCTCAAAACTTAACGAACCAAGTCGTTATCGCGCCGAGCTTTGACTAAGAGTTGCCCGAGCCGTTGTCGAGCTGTACACGAACAAGCTTGACCTATCATTATTCTTAGTTTATTTGCCTACTTTATTATTTTAATAATTAATATTTTTGCTTATGAGTTTATATATAAACACTAAAGCTGTTAGCTTATTATTATGTAATATCTAAAACAAATATATTTTTGGATTTATACATAATATATTATTTCAATATATAAAAGAATAACCGAGCTTGTTCACGAGCTTTCGAGCCGAGCTTAGCATAACTCAGCTCGGCTCGTTAAGGTCTCAAGCCGAACTCGAACTTAAGCCGAGTCGAGCTCAAACTGTCCGTGAACATGTTATGCTCATTTTCACCCCTATGCACGCTCATCGATGTTTCCAAAATCTAGAATATTTCGCTTGGAGTCTTATTCTCTGACTGGGTTTCATTAATTGTTTTACTGGATCTTGACTTTTGGTCAATATGAATCCAACTTAATTATGATGGTTTCGACTTTTATCTATTATTCATGTTTGAGCCCAAAATGAAAAGTGGTAGTAACAATAGTAGAAATTGTCGAAGACATATTCCTTCACATAACTCCTATGCAAAAAGAGAACAAAACACTAAATTACGGGATGTAGGAAAAATTGTGCGCATCAAACTATATGATCAATGTTTGGATATTAATTGATGTATGTTTTAGGTTTAACGTCTTATATGAATTTATGAGGGTCACATTTTTTATGGTTATATGTTATTATCACATTAAAACTTAATCTATAATTAACTGGAGTAACTGATTAAGTTTTGTAGAAGACGATCTATTCATATGCTTATGGATTGACCATAGTAACACTAATATAGTTTCACATTAAATAATAATTTTTAAAGTCAAAATCTTACTGTGTTAGGTTTTAATATAAAGGAAAATTTGTGAGAAACCACTAAAGTTTACACATTTTAACAAAAAAACCATCACTTACTTTCTTTTTGGATTTAACTACTATTAACTTTTCTGTTTGATGGGGCCCACTCACCATCTTTCATCTCCATTACTAGCACCATCCCAACTGCCACCACCATTTCCTTACTCTAAACATTCACCACCACTCACCAATCACCACCCACCACCTCTACCTTCAAAAAGCCTAACCCCGTAATTCACCACTCATTTATTCTACCTTTAAAAACCCTAACCCCTAAATTCACCACCACCGCCCTTCAATATTTTTCAACCAATACACATCACCACCCACCTTTGCGATTTCACCACCAATCACCATCTTCAATTCTTAAAAGCGTCACTAACTAACCACCACCACCACCATTCGAAATTTGCCACCAACCACCACAACTCACCGTCAAAAACCTTAAACTTCACAACCCAATGCGAAAAACCTAACCCTAATTATAAAACCCCCAAATTTGGTACCATAAACACAATTTTGTGTGGAGGTAGTGTTTGATTTGGATATTGAAGGTGGTGATGGTGAGGAAGAAATTAAAGGAGGTGTTGTATGACTATGGAGAAGAGTAAAAGAGGGAAGCTGAGTAAGTGGGCCTATAAAATGGAAAAATTAACGTTTTCCGTTAAAATGTGGTATTTTACAAAAATTTGCAATGTTATACTCCCTCCGTTTTTTTTAATATGCACTTATTTCCATTTTGGGGTGTTTTTTTAATTGGTGTCTTTCTACCTTTTCCCATAAATGGAAGGTTGACCCATCTAATTATTACACTTCTCTCCTACTTTTTCTTTCTTTCTCTCTACCGTTTTCACTTTTCCCTTACTTTTAAATACTAACATTCTCTCTTACTTTTGCACTTTTTTCTTGGTCCGCGCGCAAAAGCAAAAATGCATATTGAAAAAAACGGAGGGAATAATAGTTAATAAAAAAAAGTAATTGATTGTTTTGTTTTTTCAAAAAGTGTAGAATTCATATTAGTTTCTCACAAATTTTCCTAATTTAAATGTACAACATGTTACAAATTTAAACAATAAATTTAAAATCTAAATCGTTATGATTTTGAATTAAAATTCTATGTGGTCTGTCCAACCCATAAATAAACGATTTAACATAAGTATTTGTAAAATAACTAAACGATGAAAAAGTAAATCAGCACGAGGACAACGTTTTGTAAATGAAATATACAAGCATCACACGCAGCATTATTATTTAGATGAAATTTCGGCTCTTAAAAAAGGTTGGGACAAGTAGTGATCTTATGCAACTCACACCACTCAAACTGAAGTAAGTTTTCTTATTTTTATTTGGAAGGTAAGATTCTTTTTTCAAAGACTGCAGCTAAGATTATTTAGCACGTGTTATTTACTGATATTTGTACACTAATAATGTTTGACGTGACTTTTTTGTTTCCGGCGACATGTTTGACGTGACTTGGGTCGACCCTTGTTCCTTTTTCTCAAACCCTTTTGTGTCTCTATGCCTTTCTCAAACCCATTTTGCTCCATTATATTTTAGGAATTTTTGGTGGTTGAAATTTCAAAATAACTGTTTTGTTGGGAGTTGTGCTTTACAATTTATTTTGAAACATAATAATAAAATATATTTTATTAGTTAATAGTTAAGCTGGACACTCGCACATAAAACGAGACATTTTGAGTGTTTTTTTTGTGTGCAAATTTCGACCTCAAAAGAGACCTCTAAAGGCTAAAACTGTCCCTCTAAACTTAACCTAATTACTCATATATGATATTGTGTTGCTCAGTTATGATAATGCTTTACTCAAATATGCTAATGTTTTGCTAAGATATCTAAGGTTAAGTTAGGGGGTTAGTTTTAGCCCTAAACGTTTGATTTTGAGATTAAAATTAGCAAAAAAACAACCCAAAAGGTCTCTTTTTACGTGCGAGTGACTGTCTTAACGGTTAACTAACAAAATATACTATATTATTAATGGAATATTCTTCATTAAGGTTATGTTTGAGAATAATTTGTAAAGCAGAGTTACCAACGTTTTTTTTGTAAAATTTCCCCCCACTGGGAATTTCCGAGACCTAAGGGCCACTAGCTCACCATTGGGACTTTCCTTTTTTATTGACACTTTTGGATGGCTTTGCAAAATTTCAGTGTCATTAAGAGTAACTAGTAAGTAAGTAAGGGGAAGGGAACCATTAATTAAACCACACCCACCACCAACAAAGACAATCAACCACCAATCTCCACCACCCTCCATCATCTTTTATCTCATGCACCACCAGTCTACCACCACCACCATCCTTGAGGCCACCACCACAGAACCTTCACAATCACTTAACAACCCAGAACCACCGGTCCACCACTATCACATAACCCTAACAACCTAGACCCACTAGTTCGTCGCCCCCCATAAAGCCCTAATAACCCAGAATCTTGAACCGTAATACCGAAGAAAGTCGAAGATCAAAGGTGAATAACCGACGCAACCATCGATCGAAGAAGATCGAAGATTTAAGGCAAAGTCAATCTTGAAGAGAGAGACCACGCAAGTTGAGCATGGTGCAGGTGGCAAAAATCGAACATCTTCTTCGTCAATATCGATCTTCGCCTCTTCCTCGACCGTTATTACTCGTTCCTCGTCAGTTAATTGTTAGTTAATAAAAACATCTTCAAGTTCAAAGTTGAGCAGTTGTTCATGTTGGACTAGGAAGGGAACGATTGTTGCTGCCGTGGTTCGGCGTCGGTCTGGGGTGGTTGCTATAGTTGGTGTTGGAAGTAGTAGTTGGTGGGTTGGTTGGTTGATTTAGGTATTGATGTTGGTGGAGGCGGTGAGTATTGATGGCGGGGGAGGGAGTGGGTAATGGTGCGATATGTTTTGACGAGAATAGTTATATGATTTAGTGGGTTGAGGAGATTGATTGGTTTAGGATATTAACAATATTAGTTCATTTTTAAGTTAGGTTTAATCTTTTAAGTAATAGGGTAAATTGATAACCTCAATGCAATTTGTGGTAGACAAGATGAAATCAACCACTCTTCATGGCTCATCCTCAATCTCAAAATAGACACCTGAACCCCATAGTGGTAAATCAGGGGGAGGGTGGATCAAAGTGGTCCCCCGGCCCCGCAAGTGTATACGCTCTTCTGGGCAAAAATGAGTGTTTCAGCTTGTTGTACCAACACATTTCACTCATATGTCTGCCACCACTAATCTACCTACCACTTCTGAGTCTAATCACCCACATCCACAAATTAATCATAATGCTCATGCTGCCTTACTGTTGACTACACGGAATCAAGATAATGACAACCCCTCCAGCTCAAAAGCCAATTTGCTAGCCGATGAAAATATCATAGAACCTGACCCGAGATTCCCATTTGCAATACAAAAGGACCAAGCATAAGCAAGGCCTTCTGCCATTGTTCAATATGGCAACAATTTCCCTATCTCCTCGTCAATACCTTTGGAACTAATTAAGTAGCCTATGCAAAAGAACTAGAAGAAGCTGATAAGCTCTTTTACAACGCGTTAAGACCCGATATTGACATATGTCCACAGAGTCTGGAAAACGTGGAAGAATGGAGGACGAGGAAGACTCAGCTTCCTCCAAACTTGCTCGTAACAACTTAACATGATCAGATGAAGCCTTTTTTGTTTTTTGGGATGCTTATTATGCGAGTTACGAACTCCGTAGTTAGCAGAATGCAATGTACTTTAAATAAGACTCATGTATGTTGCTAGAATGCAACTCGTGGCAGCAGCCTACATGCTTATCTTAGAGGTCTTTTGCTATGTACTTTTTTTTTTTTGTACTTTATATTATACTCCCTCCGTCCCAATTTAAGTGCTACATTTTGACCAAAAAGTTCTCACATTTTTTGTCAAAATGTAGCATTTAATATGGGACAGAGGGAGTATCTAATACAAGGCTGGCTTGTTTACACTACTACAATTTACCCACAAATGGTTTTTTGCAAATTCTTTTACTACTTATGTGTAACAGTTGCTAGTAACCTGTACGAAATTCCCCTGAGCTAGCTATTCTCTGTCAGCACTGTTGCCAATGGGCTACTGTTATCCACATTCAGTACCTGCCAAACTTAATTTTTGGTTGCCTAAAGACAATATCTATGGGGTGGTCGTACATGCTCAAAACATCCATTTACAGACTTCTATCTCCAATAATTCCACACTTAGTTCTTTAAATAAAATTGCAGATTCCTATAGCCACCACTTGTATCATCCTCTTGTTTTCCACTTGTGGCCTATTGGATTTTTTGGGGGCGCAACATGATCACAAGCTTGGTAGACCTTAATTTTGGAAAAATACGTTGTATGCCCCATGATGGACTGAATTCATGTATCTTATCAAACATCACATTTGTTTCTTTGTTAGCCTACATCTTTGAACTACAAATTCGGCTGAAGCATCTACAATACCTCGGAAAACAATACATTGACCACCCATGTGGCAGTTTGGCTACGACGTGTCCATCATTGTACTTCTGTTACAATTGTATTACCATTTCTTGTACCTACTACAATGCACTTTGGTTCTTTATTTTATTCAACTCTTTACTTGCACATTCAGGATTGGCCTAAGGCCATGCATGGCATCTACAGATGCCTGCTCCGGCATCTCGATGTCTTGCTCATACATTTTCATGTCTCAACCATTGATTTGACAAATTTACGTTGTACGAATTTTGGAACTTCTATGATCGTCACACAACAATCTTTTATTTAAAATCAAAATCCTATGTTGGAATATTAAAGGAGGTAAAAACCCCACGCTTTGGCTAAACTTCGTTTCCTAACAAAGAAACATAAGTCTAACATCTGTTTCATCCTTGAGACCACGACTTCTAGAGTCAACATACAACGACTAAATACATTTTTATTTTATGATCATATGGAAATTGTTGCACCGCATGAGAATATAGATGGCATGTGAATTTTCTTGAAGAACAACACTTGTGAAGTCACCAAATATGAACACACTCCACGAATCGTTTATCACTATCGTCTAATGTCTCTTTCCTTTTGGGTATAATGCGTTTATGCCCCAGCTCATGAACATGAGAAATCTGAATTTTGGGAGAATCTAATGTCCCACTACAAAAGGCTTATTGAACCTTAGATTTTCATTGGCGACCTAAATGAACTACAATACCTACATGACAAAAAAGAGGTATTTGCGCCATCCTTCTAGATGCGCCCGACGACGAAGCCTTTTGTATTGCCTCAAGCAAGGGACATCCCTTTAAAAGCATATCCGTTCACATGGAAATGAGAATTATCAAATTATAAGATATATGAATGCCTCGACAGGGCAATTGCCTTTACGACTTGGCTCAATGCATGTCCAAATGCCTTAATCACTCACGAAACCTTCACATGCTCATACCATGCCCCCGTCCTCACTCATACCTCTAGCACCTACGGCGGCGCACGATGCCGTTTCAAAAACGGATGGTTTAATAACGACAAAGTCAATGCCATAATTAAAAAAACACTGGAAATCATATATTCCCGGCTCACGACAATACTCTATCTGCCAAAAACTATGACGTATAAAAACGGACCTCAAGCAATGGCAAAAAGATCATTATGACCATGATTTCAGAAAACTGCAAGAAAATAACCAGAAAATTCAAAAAATTTAGAACCAACTAAATAATGGTATCGTGAACGAACATATTGAACGACACCATATTCGACTACTGAAACAATGAGAGTCGATATTGGCCTTTAACCAAAAATATTTGGGAAAATACGCACGTAAAAAGTTGGTCACACAAGGTGATCCCACTTCTTTCACATAAAAATCACTGAACGCCAAACCAACCAAAATTTTTTAAAATTAAGAATGCCTTGCAACAATGGACGGACCAACCCATGATATCCTACAAGAATATAAATCTGAATTCCAAAAATGACTAAAATCTGATCACTTAGGTAATAGAGACCTCGTTATTCTGTGTATTACGCCTAGTATTTCTGCACAAGACAACGCCAGTTTGATTGCACCAATAGCTGATAACTAAATTCGTACAACCCTTTTGGACATAGACCCCTCCAACAACCTGGTTCGGATGGCTTTGGATCTAAGATTTTTCAGAGCTACTGGGCGTTGATGCAAAAAGATCTATGCTTAGCTATCCGTAACTTCTTTATCCATGACCATTTTCTAAAACCCTAAACCACATGCTAACGTGCATGAAAACTACTCAGCCTCAATACCTTTCCCATTTCCGGCCCGTCAGTATTTATAATACAATACACAAAATTATTACCAAAGTCCTTATCAATAGACTCAAACCCATTTTGGGGAAAATAATCACGCCCTTCTAGAATGCATTTGTGCTGGAAAGAGAAATACACGATAATATCCGTATTGCACAAGAAGTTCTGCATACGTTTCATAAATCCAGAAGTCAAAAAGGATGGTAAGCGCTTACATTAGACATGAAAAAGGCCTATGGCCGAATAGAATGAAACTCCTTTTTAAAAGTATGTCATTACTTGGATTTCATCCTCAATGGATCAGCTCGATCAAATATTGTGTAACCTCTGTCAATGTTAACAATCACATCTCTGACAATTTCCTGCCCTCCAGAGGCCTCCGCCAAGGAGTTCCTTTGTCACCTTACCTTTTCATATGCATGGAAGTCCTGACTAGTCAACTATCTTTTGCGCCTCAAATTCCACGTCTGATATAGGATTTAAACTCAGTCTTGGATCACAGAAAATACCAGACCTATTTTTTGCTGATGATTGCCTCCTCTGCTGTAAAGCAACATCTACTGCACGTCAGAAACTCTAAATTTTATTGGATGCTTTCTGAAAATCTTCCGGACAATTAATAAACTACCAAAAATCGGCAATCTACATCTCAACCAAAATGACCTCCTAACGCAATAACCAAATTGCACTCCAGCAGACTTTCAGTCTCTGGTAAGCCGTACAAAAAAAACAGTTGCACTCGTGGACATCATCTTTTCTTTCACAAGCAGGACATATAAATCTTATTCAAAGCACCTTAGAGGCAGTTCCTATCTTTACCATGGCAACGACTAAAATCCCTACTTTGATAGCAAATAAACTAGATGTTTTAAACTGAAATTTCTTATGGTCTCATTACAAACATGATTCTAAAGGGTTGCCTATTGTCTTATGGGAAGAAAATATGCCAACCAAAAATTGTGGGAGGCCTAGGGCTCCGCAAGACCAAGCATATGAATCAAGGAATGCTTACGAAGCTAGTTTGGAAAATCCTTATGAACCTTACAAATCATTGCGCCTCCTTACTACGTACAAAGAGCCCAAGAGAAAAGCATCAAACTTCTCGAGGCTCAAGTTGCACAATTAGCAAGCTCTAATGCTCAGAGGCGGCAGGGGGAATTGCCAGGGCAACCCGTTCAAAGAGAACATGTGAATGCCATCACTCTTCGTAGTGGCATTGCATATGATGCTCCTCCAGTGCCCGTTGATGAGGTTACCCCAACTGCAGGGAAGAAGAGGGTGGTAGAGGAAGGAAAAAGGAAGAATTCGACGTCTGAAGTCGAATTGTCTGCAGAAGCTGAACAGACAGGGAAGAAAAAGGAGCAGGTTTCTGAAATGCCTTTTACACCAAGGCTACCTTTTCCTCACAGGATGCAACAATCCAAGGTCGATCAGCAGTTTGGTAAGTTCTTGGCTATGGTCAAGAACCTTGAGGTAACAACTCCATTCACAGATTTAATTACCCAAATGTCTGTTTATGCCAAATTTCTGAAAGACATGATCACTAAGAAAAGAGACTTTGGTGGGGTAGAACGTGTCGCTCTTACTGAAGAGTGTAGTGCTTTTATTCAAAATAAAACCCCACCAAAGTTAAAAGATCCTGGTAGTTTTTCTATACCCTGCCATCTTGGACCTATTTTTATTGATAAGGCTTTGTGTGATTGAGGTGCTTCTGTTTCTGTTATGCCATTGTCTGTTTATAAGAAACTGAACATGGGAGCCCTTAAATGCACACAAATCACTTTACAGATGGCGGATCGTTCTATAAAATACCCTCTAGGTGTTTTAGAGGACGTTCCTGTTAGGGTAGGGAAATTCTATATTCCTGTTGATTTTGTGGTGTTAGATATGGATGAGGATGCCCAGATCCCTATTATCTTGGGTAGGCCGTTTTTGTGTACTGCTGGTGCTGTCATTGATGTCAAGTCTGGGTCTTTAACTCTTAGTGTTGGTGATGACAAAGTGATGTTTAAACTAACCAATACTGTTAAGGCACCTATGCTTGAACAATCTTTTTGCAGGGACAAGGTTTTAGATGAAGTAGGGGTGGAGAAGGCTCCAATTCCACCTAAGGTTGCCTCACCGTCTGGAGGCATAGTCAAGAACATTTGGAGAAGAAAGATTTTTGATGAGGGTGGCACTCACTGCCACGCCCCTCCTATTTGAGAGAGGGCGGATCATGGTCGTGCGGGACCTTTATAAACCAGCGCTGTGCGAGAGGCAACTCGTATTTCTTTTCTTTCCCTTTCCCTTTTCTTTTTATTTTTTTCTTTTTTTGAGCGAGAGTGAGGGTACTAACATTGTTTTTCCTCTTAGCATAGTCCTTATCACCTTTTGGCATTGAGGACACTGCCAAGTTCAGCTTGGGGGAGGAGTTCTGTTTGTATTCCCTATCTCTTTTACTGCTTTATAGAATAGTTTTACTGCTTTCGAAAAATACTGAAAAAATCAAAAAAAATATGGTTCCCATGACTGGTTTAGTTGCCTCCCTGTGCCCCTTGTTGTGCTCTATTTGAAATTGATTTGACTCTGTTTTCTGGATAGCTGGGCATTTGTGATCTTGAGGCTATGATTTGATGTTTGATTGCTATGATTTCGAGCATTTTTGGATTATATTAGACCACTTTGTGCTGCATACCTGAATTGGTTAGACTGTGAGGCCTCTTTGTAGCCTATTGGATTCATATTATTATCCAGTCTAGTCTTGTGTGTTAGTTCCTCTTTAGTGGATTGATCTTGACTTTGACTTCGTACTTGTCTGATTTTAGATGACTTGTAGCATGTGCTGTGATAGAGGCGTTCTTTTGTCTTATTCTTGAGCTTCAGAGTGAGTTTTTGATATACTTTTATCCTCCTTAGCCCCGCTGATCCTAATGACTTGTTTCGTGTTACTTAAACCCCTATTATGAGCCAAAAGCCTTCACTTGATATTATTCCAAGCCTAGCTTGGGGGAGCTTTTGTATGGGTTGAGTTTGAGATTGGTTTGTTGGTTTAGTTTGGTTTTTGAGGAATTTAAAAGTGTTTATGCTGTGGTTTGAGAGTGAGAAAGAGAAAAGAAAAAGCAAGTTTAGAGTTGCGTGAATGAAGTTCAGAAAAATGAAAGAAAAATGAAATGAAAATTCAAAAGAATTCTAGTTCTTTCATTCACGTACGTTCATAAAGGAATATTCGCTCCATTGCTAGAAAATTGGGTTTGTTATGAGCTTTTCATTGATTTATGAGAGTTGGGTTACTTTACATGGTTTTATGGTGATTGTTGGGAGTTGTGTAGGCCATCTTAGGCCTTGTTTGAATGATTTATGCTTCCCCTTTCTTGGTTTTTCCACCACATTACCCAAAAGTATCCCCTACCTCTTGCCTAAGCCCTATTACAACCCTATAAAGTCCTCTTGAGCTTATGTCTGCATTGTTCATTTGATTGATTTCGAGTCAGTTTGTCAAAGCTAGGGAGTATTTCTGCTAATTGAGTAGACTTGACTAGGTTGAGCGTCATTGAACCTTCTTAAACACAGGAGAGTGTGAGTGGGAAGGGTACTTATGGTCGGGTTGGTGAGTGTTCGGGCATATTCTTTGCCTGCCACAAAATAGAGAGGAGTGACACCCTTGGGAGAGCCTTTTTAGGATTTGTATGCCTTGTGGATGCTTGAGTTTGATAAATTGCTTGAATGATTGGTGGTTGGATGGATTTGATTAGCCAAACTTGAATATGCCTGCTTGAACGATTCTTAGTCTTGAAAATGTTTTGAGCTTTGATTTGTTTTTATCTATGGGGTGAGGCAATCTATTCCATGTTCATGTTCTGTGCTTGAGGACAAGCAAAGGCTTAGCTTGGGGGAGTTTGATATCACGTATTTATATAGAGTTTTCTCCCTTATTTACAAGCTAATTTGTGCGTCATTGGAGCTCTTGGGAGCTATTTTGTGCTAACTATCGTATATAGTTGTGGTTTTGTATTTTAGTGTTGAGTTGCAGGTTTTAGGGAGTTTTCTCCTTATTCCCGAGCCATTTGGAAGCAACCACGACTTTACGAGATGTTACAAGGCACGTAGGATGGCTCACGAGCTTTATGGCTAGTTTAGGAGGTCCCAAGACCCTTAAACGTGAAGATTAGAGAGCCAAAGAGTCAAAAAGGAGGTTTCCGTGCACTGATCGGGCATAAATGGCCCGATCGGGCGAAGTATTTATGATCGGGTATGAAAGTTGCGGACCCGATCGGGCAAGGTATGCCCGATCAGATCGGGCAAGGTATGCCCGATCAGATCGGGCAAGGTATGCCCTATCAGATCGGGCGAGCACACATGTGCCGAGACCCGATCGGGCATCCACCGCCCGACCCAATCGGGTCTAGTGCTGCTACGTCTCATTCTGCTGCTGCTTTCGAGAGGATATTGCTGCCCATTTGGTCGCCTGGCCCGATCAGGTGGCTGCCCACGGCCCGATCGGGTGGGCCATAATATTCAATTGACCCTCTGCTGCTGCTACGCCACAAGCGCCAAGATGCTAATATGCTGGGCGCCCGATCCACGACCAGATCGGGTGTGTGATCGGGTGGAAGCCCAGTCCACTTATTGCTATTGCGCTGCTGATTTATCAAAGCCCAAGACCAAAAATGCTAAAGCTGTTGTGGACCCGATCGGGTACTGTGCTCGGGCCCGATCGGGTCTGGCGCTTAATGACGCGGATTTCGAGTTTTGCTTCCTATTTTTAATTAGACTTGAGGGGTATTATAAATACCGTTTTTCTCATTATTTAGGGACATCTTTTATTCATCTTTCATTAGCTTTAGACTAGTTTTATTCTTCATTGTTCTTAGTTCGATTCAAACACTTTAGATTAATTTAGAGGTGATCAAACCTATTTCGATTTCAATAAGTTCCTGCTTTCCGTTAATTGGTATTCTTTCTTACCCTAATCTCTTTTATTATTCTCAATTGCTTAGTTTATTTATTTTATCGTTCATGATGCAATTGTTAGGGTTTCATATTAGTTTTGTCGTTGTTAATTCGATCATGTCTGAGTAGTCTCTTTCTAGGGTGTTAGATAGGAAAGCCATGTTTATACCATGATTGTGATTTATACTCTTATTGATTTCTAGGGCTTGATTAGGGTGATTGTGATGTGGTTTGTTCTTTATTGAGTAATTAACGTTATTGCGCAGTTTCGTTGCTTGCTTGTGGTTAATAGTTGTTTGCACAGATCCGTCTTACGACTAGAGGCCTAGGACACGTCAGTAGTTCTGATTACGTTAGTGAACATGCGGCGTATGTTGAACTATGAGCGTTGAGTCTTAACCATAGCTCAACATAGGCTCTAATCCCCCGACACTTGACTTAGGTTTTGGTAGTAGTTGACCCTATTTGATTGGTATAAGCATGGTGGACCGACCTAATACCCTAGACTTTTATTCCATAGTTTTATCCTCGATTTATTCCGTCTTCTGTAGTCTATTCTTTAGTTTAATTATTTCTTCCCTGATTTCATCTGGAGTTGCTGAATCGGTTGAATATTAATTTAGAAACTCTGTCTCCCTGTGGATTCGACCCTGCTTCCACTGACTACCTAGTTAGAGGTCCGTAGGTTTATTTTTGATTAGGCGATACGACTAAAACCTGTCACGGTGCGGACGCGATGGTGGTGCTGGTGGCTGAGTCGCCGGCGGTGACTTTGGCGTTCCGGCAGTGGTAAGTGGTGAGTGAGTGTGTGAGTGATTGAGTGTGAGTGATATGTTGGAAAGGGGAGGGCGTGGGGTGGCGGGGGAGGGGGTGGGGTGGCAGGCGCAGGGGAAGGGGGAGGTTGGCCGCAGAAGGGGAGGGGGTGGGGTGGCAGGCGCAGGGGAAGGGGGAGGGTGGCCGCAGAAGGGGAGGGGTGGCAGGTGCAGGGGAAGGGGGAGGGGAGGGGGTGGGGTGGCAGGCGCAGGGGATTGGCTGAGGGAAATTAATTTAAATTTTTTTAGTTTTTTTTTAATATCTTTGATTTAGAATTTTAATTAAAAATTTAAGTTTTAAATATACTTAATTAGCTATTAATCACGTAATTAGGAGGATTACCCATGATTGTAGGTCACCATGACTTACCAACAGGTGAGGGACCAATGAGAGAATATGGACGTCAAAGGTCGGATTATACCTGGATTAATTGAAGGTGGTACCACTGATGGAAGACCGGCCAAAGGTCGGATTATTCTTATCAAATTTTCCTTAAAAATATTGATTGTCAAAGTTACGCATTAGTACGTGCAATAATCAAACTGTTGCATGTACTTGGAACGAACGGAAGTAGTAATTTTTAGGTTGCAAATTTAAAAGTATTATTTTGTTTGAAATAGAGGTAATTGACAAAGTGGTTAATAAATTTGAATGGTAATATTTAGCCAAAAATTCTATGTTTGTGGCTTAGACTTACACGGTAGTTTTTGACGATTTAGTGAGTTTTCCCACTAGATAGTTGAAACCAGATTCAACCATCTTAGCATGAAAATGATGGATACCTATTTGTTTTATATATAAATTAAAATTTACTCCATATTTGGATATATTTTGGCTAGGTGTCTAAGGTAAGGCAAATTTTGTTTTGAGATAGACTATACATTCAGATGATGTTTTTTATTTAGATTATTTTGTTAGCTTCAATTTTTGAATTTGATTGGATACTTTTATATGTTATCCGCTCGGAGATGGAAGCAGAGTAATGTTTGATCATAATTTTTGTGTTGCATCAGGTTTTGTTTGATCATAGTTTTATTTAATTAGGATATTTGTACTTTTCACGCTTACCAACATAAACACATACGAGTTCCATCCTAACATCAATTGGTAATAGGTGGAGTAGCCCATTAGACTTATATGTGAATCATCCCCCCTTTTTTTTTAGATGTGGGATCACAAGTGGGTATTTACCTTTACACCCCCCTCACTTGCGAGCCCATCTTCAACTTGCAATCTCGATTGGTCATAAATATCCTCGCTGGGCCTTCAGTATGGACTTCGAACATGAGGTCAAATAACCCCTACTTGGGGCAATCATAATACCGTTGGGCTACCTGCTCCAAACAATCTTCAAATCCGCTCCAGCTGCATTCTTCAAACAATTGGGCCTCCCTACTCGAGACTGATAAAGGGACATGATCGTAGGCTCTGATACCATAATAAACTTCATTGAGCCTGTACACCAAGGCCTGCAGCGCAGGATAGTCTCACCACACATAAGCCCATATAAGGTTTCATCCTAAAAACAATGGACAATAGGTGGAGTAGCCAAATAGACTTATATGCGAATCATCCCTCCCTCATTCTAAGATGTGGGATCACAAGTGGGTATTTATGCTTAACACATATCTTTGGTAAAAAATATCTCCAATTATGTATGAGTAAAAATTATAAAAAGTTGCTATTAATAAAACTAAATATTATGAGGAATCAAAAGAGTAGAATATGAATAGGAACAAAAGTCAAAAGCCCCCTATCAAATGAAAACAAATGGAATAATAATTAGGCAAATTTTCAATGGTGGCCCTTAAGTCTTAGGAATTCCCAATTATGGAAATTTGAAAAAACAAATCTCATTGGTAGCTCTGCTTTACAAATTATTCCTAAACATAACCTTAATGAAGAATATTCCATTAATAATAAAGCATATTCTGTTAGTTAACTGTTAAGTTGTCACTCGCACGTAAAAGGAGGCCTTTTGGTCGTTTTTTTTTTGCCAATTGTGACCTCAAAATCGAACGTTAAGGGCTACAATTGATCCCCTAAACTTAACCTTAGATATGAAAAATTATCATATTTGCGTAAAGCATCATCATATATGAGCAAAACATTATCATATCTGAGCAAAATCAGGTTAAGTTTAAGTCTTTAAGGGTCGATTTTGAGGTCGAAATTGGCAAAAAACCACCCGAAATGCTTCGTATTATGTGTGACAGTCCGCCTTAATTGTTCACTAATGCAATATGCTTTATTGTTCATCGATAAGGTTATTTTCGGAATAATTTGTAAAGCAGGGATATCAACGAAAATTTCTAAGGACCTCCATTGAAAATTGCCCTTATAACTGTCTATAATTAGTGTGTGTTAGAAATTAGTCGGATAAAATATGACGCTCACAAAATTTAATTCAGTGTTTGTTAGGTAAGTTTGTTGATAAGTACAAATTTTAAGGTGTGTAAATGTCTTTACTTATTTTTAAGCCAAATACCTTCACTGATAAGACTATTTTAAAAGCTTAATGACCCACTTTTCAAGTAATATGTAAAAAATAATGTATTAAATTGATTAAAAGTTTCTTGTTTCGTGTTTGGTAATAAGAAAATGTCACTTTTAAATAATGATATATGTTCATGTCTTTATTACCGAATACACGACTATCAGATATGAGGTAACTTTGTCAAACACTTTTATACATTCAATTGCTATAAATAATTAGTCTAAACACCTAATACAGCAGCTAGTCAAACCAATTATACTATATTTAATTAACTAATACACCAAACGCTCTGCATTAATTAATACATAATCCTCTAGTATTGGGTTCTAATTACTAATAGGATAATCGATCACGTGCCTCGGTTTTATCTCTAAATTTGTTCTACTTAAATAAACAATATTGGCTCACAAGATTAGGGTGAGCTAGATTAGTATCTTGTTTGATAATTTGTATAACCTTTTATTAAAAATATTTATGACTTTCACCATTTCCTCGTTATCAATGACGACAATTAGTTTTAGATACTATTTCCTCCGTTTTTTTAATAGGGACGTTTGCTTTTACACGCGGACCAAGGAAAAAGTGCGAAAGTAAAAGAGAAAGATGATAAAAGTAAGGAAAAATTGAAATAGGTAGAGAGTAGAAGAGTAGTGTAATAATTAGGTGGACTAATCTACCATTTATAGAAAAAAGTAGAAGGGTCAAAATTAATAAAAAAACACCCTTAAATGGCAAAATGTCCTATGAAAAAAAACAAAGGGAGTATATACTACGTTATTATCCAGTCTTTCATATCTTATAATTCCTTATCGAACCCACTACAATTTCCAATTTAATACAATCTACTTTCATAATCATTTATGACTCGTTAGGTTAATTTTAACTATGAAAGTAATTCTTTAAAATTATTTTCAATGGCAAAGTCTTGTAAAAGACGGTCTTACATTAAGCTTAATGTAAGACCAGTCCAACAGGCCCATTTACTTCGGATCACGCTTGTCACACACTGCACAAAACCCTTCTCCTTTTCTCTTTTTTCCATCTCTAAACCCATAACATCTTCCAGTTTGTGTTTTTCAACCCTTCCTACTTCCTTTCTCAACCAAGAACTCCATTTCTAACTCGGTTTTCTTAATCATGCTTGTGGAACCGTGATTCTTGTTGGAGAATCCTTCATCCCAACCTTCATTCTCTCTTCATTTCACAATTCGACTGAACTTCTCAGCAGCAACTAAGGATAGAGAAAAGGAGCAAAAAATGGCAGCGTTTGATATTGACTCCGAAGAGTAGTTTGAATGAGGAGGAATTCCAAGCTGCCGACTAGGGATGGCAATTCAGTCCGACTCCAATCCGAGTTCGACTCGATCCGAAGGAAAAAGTCCAATCCGAATCCGAAAACATAAAAGTCGGAATGCAATCCGATAGGAGTTGGACCTTAGGTAAGGTCCAATCCGAATTCGACTAAAGTCCGATTATTACTTGTTACTTCGTCAACTAATAGATTAAAAGTACATTTTAACAGAAATAATAGATTTACATTATAAGAATTAAGTAAAACATAAAAAATTTTATATTAAAGATGTGTTTTGGTTATTTAATGTGGTAATTTAATCCGAATCCGATCCGAGTCCGAAACAATCCGAAGGAAAAAGTCCGAGTCCGAATCCGAGAATATATAGTCCAAATCCTAATAGGAGTGTAAAAATCATAGTCCGCTTGAAATGGAGCGGACTTGGAGATTGGTAAATCCGATCCGAGTCCGATCCATTGCCATTCCTACTGCCGACGAACATCTTTCCGCGCAACAACGACGATTCCCTCCTCTCCTCAAACGCCTCCCCAAGGATTTCAGAGGCGTCAGTTCCTTCGATTTCGACTCCGACAACATTTCCGGCACCTTCATCGTCAACAACAACAATAATCAGCTTCCTTCAGCACCTCCTCACTCTCTGTCAGAAAATCTCACAAATTCCTGGATTATCTTCTTCTAAACCTAAATCTAAATCAAGTCCTACAAAGTTCGAATCAAAAGACGATGATGAGGATGATGATGGAGAAGGTGATTTTGGTAATTTTGTGGTGAAAAACGGGAGAGGTGATGATGATTATGATGACGAAAGCGTGTCTCCCCTTCCCCATTATACACGCGTCTTGCAAGTTTCAAATGTTGACGTTTTAGGTTCAAAAGTTAAGGTTTTTAACCCATTTGTTAATATCATAACCTATTTCCGATTTTTAATTAAAGTTAATGTTTTAGGATAAAAAGTTAATACTTTTGCTTATAAGTTAAGGTATTATGTATTATATATGTATATTCCAAAGTTGATGTTTGAATTTAAAAGTTAATTTTCAGGGTTTAAAAGTTAATATTTAAAGTCTATTTGTTAAACAAGATAACTTATGTCAATATTCAAAGTTAAAGGTTTGCAGTTCAAAAATTAAGTATTTAAGTTTAAAAGTTAGGAAAAATTGCCTAGAATAATGCAATCTTTTGGCGATTCGCAAATAATAATGCAACCTAAAGATTATTCTGGAATAATGCAACCTTTATACCCCATTTATTTTAAACAAGTCAAAACCGGATCATATCAATTTTAACCTGAATAATAGGTTAAGTGGGACACGTGTCGGCTTATAATTGGTCCTAATAAATTGATTTATAAAATAATTTAAAAATAAAAAAACAAAAACAAAAATTCCCACCCCCTCCCCTGACAGAATCACGACCCCCCTACCCCCTCCCCCCACCCTAGCCCCAGCCCACTGCCACAACCTCAACCACCTACAACCACCCACAACCCCTGCCACCCACCCAAAAACACCTCGAAAACGACGACCCCCCCGTGAACCCCACTCAACCCCGACCCCCTAAATCACCCAGAAACACCTCGAAAAACGACGACCTCCCGTGAAAACCACCCAACCACGACCCCCTACCCGGAAACACCTCGAAAATGACGACGCCCCGTGAAAACCACCTAACCACGACCCCCCTAAACCACCCAAAAACACCTCGACAACAACGACCCCCATGAAAACCACCCAACCCCGCCCAAGCAACCCAGCAGCAACCGAGGAGGAGAGGGGAGGAGTTCAGTGCGCAACCACGAGGAGAGGGGAAGCGAAGGCGGGGGAAGGGATTTCGTCCGGTGGTTGGGGCTGGGGTGGGGGAGGTTGGGGCTGGGGTGGCGTTTCGTGGGTGTGGGGAGGTGGGGCTGTGGTGGGGCTGTGGTGGGGAGAGGTGGGGCAGATTTCTTGGGTTTGGGGGGAGAGTTGGGGTTGGGGGGGGGGGTTGGGGGGGGGTTTATTTTAGTTTATTTTTTTATATTTAATTTATTAAATAGAAATTAAAGTTTTAAATAAAAATTACCGATAATTGAAGTTACCGGTCATTTGTCCTGTTTAAAATAAATGGGGTATTAAGGTTGCATTATTCTAGAAAGGTTGCATTATTATTTGTAAATCGCCAAAAGGTTGAATTATTCTAGGCAATTTTTCCTAAAAGTTAACATTTTTAGCCCATTTGTTAAAATAGATTCTACATATATGGTATTAGTTATGAATTTTCATGCACAAGTGAAGGTTTAAGGTTGAAAAGTTAAAAAACGCAAAAGTTAAGGTTTTAGGTCATAAAGTTAAAAAAAATTCAATTTGTTAGGGCTGTGTGTGGCCTGTCTTAAAAGTTGATATTTTAAATCTATTTGTTAAACAAAATAACTTATGTTAATATTCAAAAGTTAAAGGTTTTAGGTTCAAAAGTTAAGTTTAAAAGTTAACATTTTTAGCCTATTTGTTAATATCGATTCCACATATATGGTATTAGTTATAGATTTTTATGCAAAAGTTAAGGTTTTAGGTTGAAATTAAAAGTTAAAAAAAGCGCAAAAGTTAAGGTTTTGGGTTGAAAAGCTACAAAAAATCATTTTTTCTGGACTGCTTAGCGTGTGCGCTCGCAATTAGGCTTCTAATTGGACTTATTGTGCTGGTCTGACGTTAACACTTAACCTAAGAACGTCTTATAGTAAACCTACTCATTTTCAATAGTAATAATAACATATTTTAGAGTAGGTTTACTATAAAACGGTCTTAGGTTAAGCCTTAACATCAGACCGGCCCAAATAAGCCCAGTTACGTGCGCGCCACACGCTTAGCAGTTCCAGACAAATTGATTTTTTAACTTTTCGACCTAAAACCTTAACTTTTACCTTTTTTAAACTTTTCAACCTAAAACCTTAATTTTTGCATAAAAATAAATAAGTAATACCATATGTGGAATGAATATTAACAAATAGGCTAAAATTGTTAACTTTTAAACTTATAAACTTAACTTTTGAGCCTAAAACTATTAACTTTTAAATATTAGCATAAGTTATTGTTTAACAAATAGACTTGAACTATCAATTTTTAAACCTTGAAAGCTAACTTTTAAATCCAACATCAACTTGGAATTTTGGAATATACATATATAATACATAATAAATCTTAACTATTCGACAAAAAATCATAACTTATAAGCAAAAAGAATTAACTTTTCACCCTATAACATTAACTTCAATTAGAAATTGAAAACGAGTTATGATATTAACAAATGGGTCAAAAAGTTTAACTTTTGAAACTAAAACGTCACCTTTTGAAACTAGCTCCAAAAATGGACATCAATGGCGTTAGCAACTACTACCATCGCAAATCACCTTTCGCGGCCCACCCGCCACCCCCTTCACTGCCCAGTTGAAGATTTCTCACCACCACACTTTCTTTACCCCGCCGCATCACCTCTCCCACCATACTCCACCTCCCTCATCAAGAAGGCTTTATCACCTTGAAAAGCAACTGCCCAAAATCAAACAAATCTATGAAATTCAAAAACAAAAACATTGAAAAACCATGAATTTCAAAAAAAAAAAACGGTGACAAACTCGAAAATATAAAACCTTCGGGTTTTGGCTTCGATCCACCGCCTTTTCATGGTAGTTGTTTTGCATCACATGGCAGAAACTTCACCAAAGTGAGAAAAATAAAAATGTTAGGGCAAGTTGAAGATAGATCTAAGTTTAACAATGGAGATTAGGGTTGAGAAAGGAAATAGGAAGGGTTGGGAAAGAAAAACCAGAACAAAACGTTGTAGGTTGAGAAATGGAAGAGAGAGAAAAGGGGAAGAGTTTTGTTCTGGGCTTCTATAAGGCTTGTTGGGCTGGTCTTACATTAAGCTTAATGTAAGACCGTCTTTTATGAGACTTTGCCCATATTTTAAGTGGAAGTAGCCCACTCTTTAGAGTACTAAGTGGTTAACGCTTTAGTCATCTTTCTTCTTAAAGCAAGACCACTCTTTATATCATAAAATTATATAAATTACACATATATTTAAGGAAATTTTGTGAAAAACCACCATAAACTTTGCACTGTTTGAAAATAACCACCAAATACTTTTATTTTTATTAATATAACCACTATAAGTTTTATAAATTTTGTGAAGCACCACTATTTGACGGTTTCTGTTAAAGAATTCTGTTCGGGGGGCCCCACCTACATCTATAAATTAACTACTTTACCAATTCACTTCCTATTCTCATTATTGCTCAACAGTTATATTGAAGAACCCTAAAAATCTCCCTGAAATTATTTAAATTCTGAATTACCACAAACATTGAAGCTAATTCATCAATTCATCGTGTAAATAAGGTATGTTACTCTCATTTTGAAGAAAGTGATTTGTTTTTATGGTTTTTGTTCTGAATTGAACAACAATTAGGGGTTTTTCGATTTTAATGTGTAGAATGGTGAAGATATGCAAATGTGGAATTCCCGCTAATATATATTAAGAGGTTGGACCAATGACAACCCCGGAAGACGTTCTTATGCCTGCAAATTCTCTGATGTGCATGGTGGCAAGGAAGGTTGCCTTTTTTTCAAATGGTTTGATGAGAATACAGAGGAGTGCCAAAGGGTTGTCACCAATGAACTGCTTATGGAGAAAAAGTTTCTAACCCATGAAGTTTCTTTCTTGAAGAGTGAAATGTCAAAGCTTGAACCAGAGAATGAGATGTTGAAGAAGAGAGTGACAATGAAGATAAAGAAGAAAGTGGCATATGTGAGGCCCCCAAACGTAATTCTTATCAGAAACTGTCAAATAGTGGTGCTTCACAAATTTTAGAAAACTTATAGTGGTTAAATTCAAAAAAAAATGTATTTGTTGGTTATTTTCAAAAAGTGCAAAGTTTATGATGGTTTTTCACAAATTTTTCTAATTTAACTTTCTAAAATCTCATATAACTAATATACGATTCTTAACTATACCTTCACTTGCTGATTAATACCCTTGCACGTAATTTACGTTCTGTATTAGCAACTAAGTTTACCTAATCCGTTTCCTGTATTAGCAACTAAGTTAACTAATTTATTTCCTTTAAGTTAGACCCAATTAACTCAATCCTATAAACCAACTTAAATTGTTTCACAATTGTTTCTGTCTAGGACAACTACGATGTGTGGTAATGGGTACTTGGTGGAAAGCGTGGTGTCCAAGCTTCCTTCGTGGTGGTTGCCTGCAAAACAAAGGTGGACCTCGGGGGTTGTTTTCGAGGAATGCCTCTCTGATGCCTAAGTCAGCCAAAGATGAACACAAGGTCTCTAGTTGAGTGAAATGAGTACCAAGTGCAAGTATTTTGTGAGTGTTTGCTTGAGTATGATAAAATGTACCTCACTCATGCGGGCATGAGTATTTATAAGAGACATGGGCTTATGACTGACCTAGCAAGGTAAGTGGGCTTCATTTGGAAATAGGCCAAAGTAATAAGGCCTTTGTTGATTTACTGCCCAAAACTCTGATCTAGAGAGGTCTGTCTTGTGAGGCCTGCTCTGCTCTGGGCGCTCTGGCGTAGTATGGTAGAATATGGTGGCCTGCTGGGTAGACCCCATACAATTTGCCCCCCAGACCCGGTGTTTGGTAATAGCAATACACTGCGTTTAATTGCTCTGGTCTTGCACTCTTCTCATCTCAGGCGTGTGAATTGTTCTTCTGCTAGTTTTTCCTTTCCCTCCCAGAGGGGTTCTGTTTTCCCGCCCACTTGGTGGTGTGTTGAGCAAGAGTCATTAATTGTGTTTGAATTAATGTGTCCTTTCGAGTTCCCAATGGAAGCAATGATGAGCAATTACTATTGATGGGATGTAGCTCGCTTATTTATAGAAGAATTTCACCACTTCCCACACTTTTCCTACTCTCATCTCCTTCGAACTCTCTATTGCTCGTTGCTCTCGCTTTCCCTTATGATTTTTCCTCTATTTCAGCGATTTTCAGTTCCATTTTCACAAATTCTTCACTAGATTTCTTTCATATTGTCTTGGCTTTCGAAGTTGTTGCGCTTTTCAGTTCGTTCCCCAGTTGCTGACTCTTTGTTTTCCAGTTACTTCCTCTTACGAACAGGTATTCTCTTGAAAAAACTTATTTTTATTTATTTCTCTCCTGTTTCCTTTGATGATTTTGCATGGTAGCATCATAATAGACAAACTCTTCCCTTTTTTCCTCTTTGTGAGATTTTTCTCATTGTGCGCTAAAGATTAGGGTTTGCTTTTTGTTGTTGACGTTGTTGGTGTTATCCCTCCATTCATCTAGTTGTTCTTGCATGTTGGTATGTTTTGCTTTTATTCTGCACCTTTGGGCTATGCTCTGTCTGCCTCTTTGATTTGGTTCTTGATCAGTCATATTGATATAGGTCTTTCATGATGCATTTAGGTTGCATTTTAGGATCATTTAGTTGCATTTAAGTCCATAATTGTATATAATTACTTAAGTTGAGAGAAAATTACTCTTGTGTGTATTTTTGGCGTTTTTTGATAGTTTTTAGGTATTAAGAACACAATTAGAGTATTATTGGACAAGCTTAAGCATGAGGAGCATCTAGGAAGGAGCTATGTCAAATGAGAAGTCCAAAGGGCATCTTCGAGTTAGATTGCAACCCAAAACATAGCGAAAACTTGTTAAAAGATATATGAAAATCGAGTCATATGGACTCTTTTGATCATAACTCATCATCCAGTGATTGGAATTGAGTGATTCTAGTGGGGTTGAAAACTAGACTTGAAAATCTTTCCAACGGTGTATCACACGCCCCAATACAACTACTAGTTTGTGAGATATGGTCTTTTCAAGTTGACGCTATTTTGAAGGATGAAAACCGCGCCCGCGGGTTATTCCGTGTAGCTATTGTCGAATAAGGCCTATCTTTTGACAAATTTTAGCTCTATTTTTCTAGTTTTTTTAGGTAATAGAAAGGCATAAGGACTCAAGGGAATTTTTATTATTTCCTATCTTATTTTCCATATTATTTTTCGATCATTAATTCATTTTAGATTAGAGCTCTTTTTCTCTCAATTACTCAAGAACCCTAGTTTTTCTTTTTCCCCAATTTACACTGAATTTTCAATAGAAGCTTTGATTTTGTAAGATTGGTTTTACAATTGGTATTATTTCTCTTCTCTTCTTATTTCTATTCAATCCTTGATTATTAAATTCTTGTCTGCTTATTTAATTATGAATATGTTTTCCCCAATTATGATTGAGTAGTCTATTTCTAGGGTTTAAGGGGATCCATGATCAATTATGAAGGGATGTTTATAAAGTATTGATTTTTGATGATGTATGTTGATTCCTATTGAATGTTTTTATTTCTATTCAATCCAATTTGGCCAGATTTGATTGTTATAGTGTTGCAATATTAGGTTATGCGCCGAGAGGTATAAACTTGATATTAAGGCTAGTTTCAATAGGTAGAATTGATATTAATTAATTGCGAGAACCTGTTAATATCGTTCGATGGTTGATTTTGACTCGAGAGAGCAAATCAACCTATTTTACTGCATTATTCATTATTGATTGTTGTGTTTCATCCTGGAATATTGATCAGTGGTAAACCTATTCCCTAGACTCTTTATTATTGAGATTCTTTATATAGTTATAGTATAGTTTAGTATAATTAACCACAACACTTGTTCCCTATAATCTAGATTTGACCGACAATTAGGAAAAGAACACTGTTTTATGTGGATTCGACCCTACTTCCCTGACTACTATTAGTTAGAGGACTTTAGTATTACTTTTGATTAGGCGATGCGACTTTAGCATGTCAGTTCTACTCTGCCTCTTCGGCTGAGTTCTGACCTGATTGTTCAATATGCTGTACAAACCCTAATTTTGTTGGGTATAATATGGTTTGGGCTTTTTCCTTGTTTATTGATATCACGTATTTGTATAGAGTTTTCTCCCTTATTTACAAGCTAATTTGTGCGTCATCTGAGCTCTTGTGAGCTATTTTGTGCTAACTATCGTAAATAGTTGTGGTTTCGTGTTTTAGTGTTGAATTGAAGGTTTTATGGAGTTTTCTCCTTATTCCCGAGCCTTTTGGAAGCAACCACGACTTTACGAGATGTTATGAGACACGTAGAATGGCTCACGAGCTTTATGGATAGTTTAGGAGGTCCCAAGACCCCTAAACATGAAGTTTAGAGAGCCAAGGAGTCAAAGGAGGTTTCCGTACTCTGATCGGGCGAAGTATTTATGATCGGGTATGAAAGTGGCGGACCCGATTATGCCCGATCTGATCGGGCGAGAAGACTTGCACCAGACCCGATCGGGCACCCTCTGCCCGACCCGATCGGGCTGGATGCTCATAGGTCTTGTTATGTTGCTGCTTGCGAGACGCTTGTGCTGGGCCATAATGCTCCCAGGCCCGATCGGGTGGATGCGTCAGGCCCGATCGGGTGGGCCGCATTTCAATACGCTAGATGCTGGGCTGCTGCGCTGACCACGAGGAACAAAGAGAGGCTCGTGGTATTTAACTCGATCGGGTGGGTGCCTCGGGCCCGATCGGGTCTGGCGCCATTCATCGCGGATTTCGTCTTTTATTTCCTATTTTTAATTAGACTTGAGGGGTATCATAAATACCGTTTTCCTCATTATCTAGAGGGACATCTTTTTTTCATCTTTCATTAGCTTTAGACTAGAGTTATTTCTCATTGTTCTTAGTTTAATTCAAACACTTTAGTATAATTTAGAGGTGATCAAACCTATTTCGATTTCAATAAAAGTTCCTGCTTTCCGTCAATTGGTACTCTTCTCTACTCTTTATCTCTTTAATTACTTTGATTGCTTAGTTTATTTATTTAATTGTTCATGATGCAATTGTTAGGGTTTCATATTAGTTTTGTCGTTATTAATTCGATCATGTCTGAGTAGTCTCTTTCTAGGGTGTTAGATAGGAAAGCCATGTTTATACCATGATTTTGATTTAGACTCTTATTGATTTCTAGGGCTTGATTAGGGTGATTGTGATGTGGTTTGTTCTTTATTGACTAATTAACGTTATTGCGCAGTTTCATTGGTTGCTTGTGGTTAATAGTTTTTTGCACAGATCCGTCTTACGACTAGAGGCCTAGGACACGTCAGTAGTTCTGATTACGTTAGTGAACATGCGGCGTATGTTGAACTATGAGCGTTGAGTCTTAACCATACCTCAACATAGGCTCTAATCCCCGACTCTTGACCTACGTTTTGATAGTAGTTGACCCTATTTGATTGGTATAAGCATGGTGGACCGACCTAATACCCTAGACTTTTATTCCATAGTTTAATCCTCGATTTATTCCGTCTTCTGTAGTCTATTCTTTAGTTTAATTAATTCCTTCCTGATTTCATCTGGAGTAGCTGAATTGGTTGAATATTGATTTAGAAACTCTGTCTCCGTGTGGATTCGACCCTGCTTCCACTGACTACATTAGTTAGAGGACCGTAGGTTTATTTTTGATTAGGTGATAAGACTAAAACCTATCATTTATGGTGCCCTAATTTTATATTTCTCTGTTGTCCTCTTCAATGTCTTTCCCGTTCATTAGGCTCTGCTGCTTTTTCATGAGGTCTACATTGTTTCGTTGCTCTTGTGTTGCAGCTGTACTATTTGCAAGAAAATATCCTATTTCTTGTCTTCCTGTATATGATATATATCCTTGCCCCCAGTCTGGTAGCTCTGTGTGCAAGTCTGAGGTGCTAGACTGTTTTATGTTTGAGTTGGGTCTGATGTATTTTCCTTTATTCTTCAGCGCTGCAGAATGTCTTCCTCAAAGGCTGGGTCCTCTAAAGCAAAGGATATGCCTTCCTTACCAAAGGCACGCTCTAGGTCTGATACAGACGACCATCTGATTGCGGAGGATTCCCAATCTCCATTCTTAAAGTTGGATCTTCCTCGCTGCAAGGAGGAGGTGGTTCCGGAAAAGTGGGAGGTGTTCAACCCCTGGGAGGGATTGCAGGATGAGGTATTGGGTGACGATACCAACATATTTTCCCTCGGTGACGTGTTTAAAACACCACACCGTGATATCGAGTGGCATTATTCTGAGGATGAGATGCGGCTCCCTGGCCTTTATGACAACAAAAACAAACCTTATCTGCGGAAATAAGGCTGCAACTGCTCTGTCTAAGAGCCATGCTGCTTATTATATCGAGTTGGCTGCGGAGATCAAGTCGTTGCGCGACTATTGGGCTGGTGACTCCAATTGCAACTTAGAGCTTGGTAGATGCACCTCCGGGATACACCACTGTATATATGAAGCATCTAGAGTTTGGGATGAGGTTCCCAATCCACTGGTTCCTAGAGAATATGCTCTGCCAATATAGGATGGCACTCTGCCAGGTGAATCGCCAATCCTTAAAGAAGGTTATGGGGTTCATTTGGGTCTGCGAGGCCATGGACTCCCCCTGACCTTAAAACTATTCTGATGCCTATTCTACGTCAAAAGGTAGGGTGGGTCATACGACTTATTTTCGGGGTCGGTCCGTACCGGGTTTTTGATAGTCTACCCGGTCAACACCACTCTGAAGGACTGGAGGGACAATTTTGTTTTCGTACGGGTGCCGATGCAGAAATGGCATCCGTACCAGTACAAGGTTCTGATGCGGCCAGTGAAGCCGAACTTTTTGAGGCAGAAGGACCCCAACGTTCTTAACTGGGACGAGAGGGTGGCTTACTATTATTTTCGGTCTCAGAGCTCCACTGATGGGAAGGTCACACTTCCCAAGTATTGGCTGCCACATCACGCTGTTATGTGTCAAAATTCCTTTATGAGGATAGGCAAGCTATCCCCAGACTACACGCCGGGTAAGTTCCTTCCCTCATTGTCGTTTTTATTTCATTTCTCCATTCTACTGTGCCATCTGACACTCATTATTTGTAATCTCTGCAGCTCCATGCAGAGATAGATTCCTCCATCTTATAATGGGTGGATTATGAGCTTTAAGTCTCACTCTGACCCTTATCTTTTGCGTTGGTCTTCTCTGCAGAATTTATCTTTTTTGTATTAACCCTTCTGTGTTTTATCTTACAGAGACCCTGGGTTCCCAGCTCCCTCGTGAGCTAGGGCTGAGTCAGTCTTGTGATGGCCGCAGGTATCGGCTGGTTCCTAGTGCTGGGTCGTACACGATCCCCGACTTTGTCAAGGAGATGTCCATCACCCCGAAGAATCACACTTGCTTTTTGATCCCTCGCCCTGAGTTGGTAGATAACCATTCTCTGATTATGATGGTGATGAGGAGGCTGAGGAGAATGGGTCTCGGGTGACTCGTCGTCGGGGGCTGTCTACGGGTCCTGCTGGTGGTTATGAGCAGACTGCTGAAGAGGAGTATGATGATGTTTTGGGATCAGGGTCCCCTCTGACCATTCAGCATCTTCAGCAGATCCTTCCATCTACCTCGGATAGGGAATCTGTGCAGACAGGTAATACTTCTTCGGCTTTTGCTTAATTATGAGCCGCCTTTTAAAAGGCTTGTTTATTGTTTTGGTTTCTCAACTTTTGTATTTTTTTGTTCTGTTTCTGATCTGCATGCTTTTGAGGGGACTCTAAATGAGGAGACTCAGATAGCCCCTTCTGATGGTCAAGCTGGTGACCATCAACCTATAGAGGTAGACAAGGAGGTTGCCTCTGTCCCAGGTCTGCACTATCTTCTTTCTTTTCCTGTTCATGTTTTTCTTTTTACTTGCATTATGAGCTAATTCCCAATCCGGTTGTCCTACTTGCCAGATACTGTAGGGTAGAATGTGTCTGTTTCTTCGATAAGATCGGCTGAGGAGGTTTTGGAGCCTCTGCAACATGAGAAGGCGGTGGCAGATTAGTCTGTCCCTGATACTTCCAAGGATGTGGAGGCGTCGATCTCTCCTCAGCCTCAGAGGCCCACTCCTCCCTCTAGGAGGGCTACAATTCTGGCGCCTCCCCCGAAGGAGTTAAAGGACCAGTTGGCTGCTCTGAGTCCAGAGCAAATCGCTCGTGTTGTAAGTTTTTTCTTTCTTGCTTTTATTTTCCTTTTATCATTCTGCGGGTCTTCTGAGATCTCTTTGATTTCCACTAATATGTACTTTTCTCTCTACTCTGCTTTTTCAGCGCGATATCATGTTCAAGAGGGCCCAGGCCTCCCAAGACTACTAATTAGATAAAGTGTTATGTAGAATTGGTGCAGAGCCGACTTCAAAATTCGGTGCCTACCCCTCTGTCTTCTTCTCATTCTCAGAAGAGGACTGCAGAGAGGCAGATCCATGAGGAGGAGCCTCAGCAGAAGAAGGATCGTATGTCCAATGACCCTAATGTGGTCATCGACGTTGAGGTGGAGTAGAGGACCGAAGGTGTGTTCCTCGATCCGTTCCCCTTGGCGGGTCTTAGTGCTGGTCTTTTCCCTTCTGTAGATCTGACTAGGCTTTCCTTTGATTCAGGTTCTCTACAGGGGGATCGACAGGCGCGGGACGCGAAATTCAAGGGCCAGAACACGCCGATGCCCCTGTCTGATCCGAGCGAGTGGCTGAAGCTGCTGGCCAGTCGGTTCTCTGCCGACTACGCCGTTGAGAACCTACCCCTGGTATGTTATTTTCTCTTCACAAGTTCACTTTGATATACACTTTGTGTTTGTGTACACTCTGCTTCTGAGTTTTTTAGAGAGGGAGTGTGTTTTTCTTATAAATTTTCAATTGTTCTTTGTACTCTTTGCTGATAATGTGTCATCTGTGTAGATTGCACGTGTCGTGGCCTTTATCGGGGAGTTCTACCATGCCATCAGCTTGGGCAGGCATGACGCAGACATCCTTGAGCTACAGCAGCTTAAGTCCCAGTTGGAGTCAGAGAGGAGCAAGTATGCTTTCATGAAATCTGACAAGATTCTTCAACAAGAGATGTTGGATGCAGTTACTGAGGAGAGGGACAAACTGAGTATTGAGCCCGACGCTCTGTAGACTTCCAACGCCCAACTACTAGGGTTACTGAAGTAGTCAGCAGCGGTCGTTGCTGAACATTCCAAGCCCTCCTCAGCATTGAAGTAGGCTTCGGGCCGTGCCTCTGCCGCCGAGGCCAACCTTAAGAGAGGTCTAAAAGAGTTGAGTCAGCTTAAGGAGCAGTTCTCTGCTCCGCAGGCTGACCACACTAGATGTCATGACAAGTTAGAGCAGAAGGCCAAGGAGGCGGAGCAAACTTTGCAGGCCAAGGTTGCTTAGATACAGGAAGAGGCAACTAAGGGTTTACAGGCTCGGGAACTCAAAAGTCAAAAACCTATGAAAAACTCGCCCAAAAGGCATTCGGCAAACACACCCAAACATAAGGAACTATAAGACATTTTTCATACTATATTAGATAATAATGAAGGTTAAATATTGGGATGTCTGCAAGCACGCCGTTCGTCGGGTCCTCTGGCATCTTCAACCGGATTTCAACTGGGATGCTTTTGAGAAGGCTTATGGCAAGGGCGTGTATATGGATCCGTCAGCCACTCAGGAGCTCAGAGACTTGGAGCTCTTCTACTCTCTTCCTGCAGAGGAGGGGAGCTCTGAGCCATACGTTGATGGGAGCTCTGCTGGGGATGGCCACTCTGTTCCTGATCAATAGGAACTCAGGCGGCTATCTCTCGCTTCGCCTCATTGTAATAGATTTGTAGCTTCTGCTCTGGCTTCTGATTAGAGCCTTTCTGTAAAACGATATTCATTCTGATATGTAATACATTTGTTTCAACTTTCGTCCTTTGTTTTGTATGTTTTCAATCCCAAAATTTGCTAAATGTTGTCACTCTGACTTTGTATGGCAGTGCTGCATAAATGCCACTCCTTATGTTTGTGAGTTGTAAATTTGTATAAGTGTTTCCACTTTGACTATGTGTAGAAGATCTCCATTGTACCTTTGCTCCTTTTTGATCATTTTTCATTTTGAGTTTTTGTCTTCTGCTCAGATCTATTTGTTTTCCGTTCCTTACCATGCACATTCCCTCCCTTCACAGCCTGTCTGTTCTGCTTTGCATGAGTAGGCAGACTGGATCAGGTGGGATACATAGTCTGGCACGCTGATAGGCTAAAGTCGTATAACCTAATCAAAGATAACTCAGTCCTCTAAAAATGATAGTCAAGGGAAGTCGGGTCGAATCCTCAGAGAGACAGAGTTTCTATGTTTCTAAGTTAACATCCAACCAAATAGTTACTTCAGACAAGATCAAATAGAAATCAACTGAACTACTATTTAGTATAAAGATGGGAATTAAACTATGAATTAAAGGTCCGGGGAATTAGTTCGGTCCAACATGATTATACCAATAAAAAGGGTCAAACAACTACCAAAACCTAGGTCAAGGATCGATAGATTAGAGCACGTGTTAAGCTATGGTTAAGACTCAACACTCATAATTTAACATATGTCGCATGTTCACTAACATAATCAGAATTACTGATGTGTACTAGGCCTCTAAAAGTAGGACGGATCTGTGCAAATAATTATTAACCACAAGCAATCAATGAAACTGCGCAATAACATTAATTACTTAATAAGAACAAATCACACAATAGCAATTCAAAGTAATCAAGGTATATTCAAAGTAATCACACAATAAGTAATCAAAGTAACAAATCTTTGCCAGATCGGGCCATATTTTGCCCGATCAGAGCACGAGCAAACTCTTTTTGGATCTTTGACACTCAATTCTTCACGTTCAGAGGTCTCGGGACCTCGTAAACCATCTATAAAGCTCGTAACCATTTCTACATGCCTCGTAACAACTCGCAAAGCCGTGATTGCTTCCAAATATCTTGGAAATAAGGAGAAAACTCCCTAAAGCCTACAATTCAACGCTAAACCACAACTATGTAGAGTAATTAGCACAAAATAGTTCCGAAGAGCTCCAATGACGCACGATTTAGCTGATAAATAAGGGGGAAAACTCTATATAAATACATGATATCACACACTTGATGTGTGCTCTGAGCTCTTAGATTCTGACCTTAGAGGCCCTTTATTTGCCTGCTCTACTTCACCTACTATTGTGGGTATCGGTGAGCCAAGCAATTCAAAGGTATTTTGATGCCCAAAGTCGCGATGACCTTGAGGCTTTTAGGGGCTCTGCCCATTTATGCCTTCTGCCAACGCCCTCTTTTCGGGGCGCCCTTGGTTCTTATTTTGAACTCCGCTATCCCCATCAACCTTAGGTGTCTGTGACAGATCCTCGTTGCTTTTTGGACCTTTGGCCTTGCAGAACTCGGGGATAGAGGTCTATGACATCGCTAAGTCGGGCCGGCAACCGATTTACTCCACTGGCCCTGGGGCTCTGTGCTCAGAGGACCTCTTTGGTCTCTGTTCTGGCTCATACCTTGTTCTGCCCTGCCAGCTTGGGGGTTTTTTCCCCTCCTAGTCTCCCACTGGTTGATATTTTTGTGTTGTGTTTAATCTGAGGCGGGATGAGGGTTCTATGCAATGTAAGAAGTGTGTAGCTCAAAAGGGTGGCTCAAAGGCCTTTCATTCATGAACTTGTTCGGTACAATTGGGTTTACACAAAGTATTTTTCAATATTCTGGCATTCCAGTTGCTTTTTAGCTCACTCCTATCCATCCTCCTCAGCTTATATGTCCCTGGGTACAACTCTTCACTGACCTGCTAGGGCCCTTCCCTTTTAGCAGACAACTTTCTATGTATTTTATCCTTTTGTACGGCTGCTGTATTTCTGAGTACCAGATCCTCCACTTCGAGTGGTTTGGCCCTCACTATGCGGTTGTAGTATCTATTGATCCTGGCCTTGTAGGCCTCCGTCCTGACTCTGGCTTCAATTCTGAGCTCATCCAGCAGTTCTAGGTTGGTTTTGAGAGCTTCGTCGTTCATGTTTGGCTCAAACAGACTGATCCTCAAGCTTTCAGACCCAACCTCAATCGGCATCACAGATTCTGAACCATATACAAGGTGGAAAGAGGTCTTCCCAGTTGACTCTTTCACAGTAGTCCTTATTGGCCACAGAGTGTTGGCAGCTCCTCCAGCCACTTGCTTTTCTGTTCTTCCAACTTCTTCTGCAGCCCTATCAGTATCTATTTGTTGGCATCTTCAGCTTGGCTATTTCATTGGGGGTTGCAGACTGAGGATAGGGCATATTTGATCCCAACTGTCCCAGCCACTCTGAAAGTGGCATGCTATCAAATTGTCGTCCATGGTCGGAGCCCATCGCTTTTGTGATCCTGTACCTCGTGATGATGCTCTGCCAGAGGAATCTTCTCATTGTCGTCTCTGTGATGGTGGATAGAGCCTCTGCTTCTATCCATTTGGGGAAGTAATCCACTCCCACGATTAGCCACCTCTTCTTGTACTGTGCCGTTGTGAAGGGTCCCAAGATATCCAATTCCCATTGAGAGAAAGGGATGGGCTTATAGATGGGCATGAGATCATTGGCTGGTAGCTTGTTTCTGACGGTTGTCACATTTCTTCACTAGAGCCTCCGAATTCTCCTTCATTATAGGCTAGTAGTATCCTGCTCAGAGAGCCTTATGGGCCGGAGCTCTGGGTCCAATGTACAGAGTCTTTCGTGGATCTCTCTCAGTATATAGTTTGCATCTCATTGTCCTACACATTTGAGTAGGGGTAGGGATAAGGACTTCCTATATAGCTCTTCTCCGATCAGACAGTACAGGCAAGCTGTCAACTTCAGCTTTCTTGCTTTTATTTTGCTCTCTGGCCAGGCTTCAGTCTGCTTGTATGCAACTATTTCCCTAATCCATTCTAGTAGGTCATCTAATTCGAAGACATGCTCTGCGTCTTCGCATATTACGCTGGTGGGTCTGACTTTTACCAGGACAGATCTGTCCAATTCCTGTATACTGCTGCTTCCTAGCTTTGACAGAGCATCTTCTTGAGCATTCTGCGCTCTTGGCACTTGCTCTATCTTGAAGCTTTCGAAATTTGCAATCAGGGACCTCATTCTGGCCAGATAATTCTGCATGGTGGGCTCCTTAGCTTCATACTCCCCCCTTGACTTGATTGGTCACTAATTGAGAGTCAATCTTCAAGTGGATATGTTTGGCTTCTAAGGTCTAGCATAGCTGTAGTCCTGTAATGGCGGCTTCATACTCAGACTCATTGTTGGTTGTACAGAACAGGAACTTCAGACCGTACTCAATGATTTCCCCTTCTGGGGTTCTGATGACCACTCCTGCCCCTCACCCATTAATGGTTGCAGACCCATCTATGAAGACTTCCCAGGTTTTGGGTTCTGTAGCTGTTTCCTAGCATGAGCACTCTGCCAGGAAGTCTGCCAGAGCTTGTACTTTAATGGCGGAGCATGGAGCAAACTTTATTCTGAAGCCTGTTAACTTCAGCGCCCAGTTCATGATCCTTCCTGATCGGTCTACCTTCTCCATAGCTTTTTCTAGGGGCATATTTGTCGTCACAGTGACGGGGTGTGCATCGAAATATGGCCTCATCTTTCTGGTGGTTAAAACTACATCGTATGTTGCTTTCTTAATCAGGGGGTATCTTGTCTCTGCGCCGGTAAGCGTGTGGCTCACGAAGTATATCGGCTAATATTTCTTATTTTCCTCCTTCAGAAGGACTGCACTCACGGTTGCAGCAGTGACCACGATGTACATGTAGAGTGTCTCTCCTATTTTAGGTCCGGCCAAGGTTGGCAGACCAGATAGATGTGTCTTTAGTTTTTCAAACACTTCCTTTTGCTCTGCCTCCCATTTGAACTCCTTGTTCCCTTACATGATCTTGAAGCATTGGAGGGCTTTTCTACTAATTGTGTAATGAATCTGGACAAGGTCATCATCCTGCCTGTTAGCCTCTGTATGCCTCTGATGCTCTTTGGCTCCAGCAAATCATAATTGCTTTTACTTCATCGGGATTCGCACCGATCCCTCTCTCGCTGACCAAATAACCCAGGAATTTTCCTAACCGTACCCCGAATACACATTTCTTTGGGTTAAGTTGCATGTTGTGCTTTCGGAGGTTGGCAAAGGTCTCCCTGAGGTCTGCAATGTGGTCTGCTTCAGTTCTGCTCTTGGTGATGACGCCATCAACGTACCCCTCCAGATTCCTCCGTTTCTGCCATGCGAAGACCTGGTCCATCTACCTCTGGCATCTCAGCTGTTCAGAAGGCAAACACGTCTGCATTCTCCTTCAGCATACTGATCAAGTTCACTTTGGTTTCTGGGTCCATATATGTACCTATCCTCACAGCTCTGCCTCTTCTTGCCCAAGGAGGACCTCTTTGGTCTCTTCCCCGGCTTTGGGCTTTCTGTTTTCATGGCCAGTTTTCGATCGGGCATCGGCCTCGTTGACAGTCAGTATCTCTTTTGCTTTTTCTTATTTCTCGGCTTCTTTAGCGTTTTCATTCTTTCCCTTCTTTTCAGCTTCTTTAGCCTTGTCCTTTTTGGCTTCTTCAGCCTGGACCTTCTTTTCTTCTTTCTTGTCTTTTCTCCTCGTCCTCCTGGACCCAGAGTGGTCAGGGGGAGGTCTTTTGTCCTTCTTCAGGGCAGTTAGGTTGCAAGATCTAGCTGCTCTCTGGTCTCCTCTGAGTCTGCCCACCTCGCTGGACTTTCTAAGGAAGATCATGGTTTGGTGATGAGTGGAGGGGATGCCTTGTACTGCTTCAATGAATTTCCTTCCCATTAGAGCATTGTATGGTGATGGAAGGTCTACTACCAAGAATTCCTACATGACCGTCCTCCTGATTCCATTATGATCTTCCGTAGTCACAACCAGATGTACTTTCCCTTCTGGGATGATGAAGTTTTCGGTGAACCATACAATGGGGGTTCCCCCTATTTAAGGAGTGATTTGTCCAGCTCCATCCTCTCGAAGGTTTCCTTGTATAGGTTGTTTACGGTGCTTCCGCCGTACAACAATATCCTTTGGACATCTGCGTTGCAGATCTCCAAAGTTACCACCAGCGGGTCAGAATGAGGGAAACTCTGCTATGTTTGATCAATGGAATATAGGTTGGGTTGACTGAGCTGTTTCAGGTGGGCTCTCTCTCCTCCCGTTGATTTCCAGCTGCCGAATATGACGTAGATCGTTTTCTTTTTCCCTTCTCTGATCTTAGCTTGCTTGCTCAACTGCTTCTTTCCTTTATTCTGCAGCTATTTCTCTTTGATTCCTTGATTCCAGGCTAGATATTCTTTGAGGTATCCTCTTCTGATCAATCTTTGGAGATCATTCTTCAGAGTAATGCAGTCTTTGGTGTTATGACCTGGAGCCTCATGGAAAGCACATAATTCTACTATGTTTGGGCCTATACTCCTCTTTGTTGTGGGTGGTGGTCTGTGCCACCTACTATCATCTCTATGGGTTAGAAAACTATGAAATAAAGGTCTAGGGAATTAGTTTGGTCCACCATGCTTTTACCAATCAAGGGATCAAACAACTATCAGAACCTAGGTCAAGAATCGATAGATTAGAGCACGTGTCAAGCTATGGTTAAGTATCAACGCCCATAATTCAACATACGCCGCATGTTCACTAACGTAATTAGAATTACTGATGTGTACTAGGCCTCTAAAAGTAGGACGGATCTGTGCAAACAATTATTAACCTCAAGCAATCAATGAAATTGCGCAATAACATTAATTACTCAATAAGAACAAATAACACAATAGCAATTCAAATTAATCAAGGTATAAACATGGCTTTCCTCCCTAAATCCCTAGAAATTAGACTACTTAGACATAATCGAATAAACAATAATAAAACTAATATGAAACCCTAGCAATTGCATCTTGAATGAATCAATAATCAAACCAAGTAATCAAAAGATTTAATAAAGAGATTAAAAGAGAAGAATAATACCGAATGACGAAAAGCAATAACCTTTATTGAAATGAATCCAATGCCCAATCATCTTTAGAACTAATCTAAGTGTTTAAACTAATAAAAGCTCTCTAAAACTAAACTAAATAACAATGAAAATAAATGAATAAAAGATCCTCCCTAAAATAATGAAGTTTAGCTATTTATAATAGTCCATAAAATCTAATTAAAAAACGAATAAAATAAGATAGAATTTCGGCTCCGCGAGCCCCGTACCCGATCGGGCAATAAGCCACCCGATCGGGTCCACACAAAAATGGGGCCAACTTGGTTTCTCTTCTCACGCACCAGCATCAATCAGCAAATAAAGAAGTGGGCCTCCCACAGATTGGATCGGGCGCCACTTGCCCGATCAGGCTAGAAGCAAACATGGCCCAATGCCTTTTTTTCACGTAGCAAAGCAGCAGCAACAGTAATAATAAGTTTGGGCCTGCCCAATCGGGTGTCGTGCACTATGGTTGCCCAACTTCTTTTCTTCTTTTCACCCGATCGGGTCGGGCAATGTCTGCCCGATCGGGCCCCAAACTCCACCACCCGATCGCATAAATCTTCGCCCGGTCGTTCCACATTCAGCTCGATCCGGACACGGGTTAGCTCCATTGGCTTGTTTCTCTAGTGTTTTGGCACTCAATCTTCAAGTTTAGAGGTCTTGGGACCTCCATATTCATCCATAAGGCTCGCAACCACTTCTACGTGCCTCGTAACAAGTCGTAAGTCGTGGTTGCTGTCAAATGGCTCAGAAATAAGGAGAAAACTCCATAAAACCTGCAATTCAACACTAAAACAGAAAACCACAATTATATACGATAATTAGTATAAAATAGAACATAAATGAGGGAGAAAACTCTATATAAATACGTGATATCACATACTTGGAAAATTTAGCTCACCATCCAAGAAAACATACTTGTTCTTATTTGAGGAGATCCGTGGAACCCCTACTTCTCCCAGTATAGATGTTACTAAACAGGCACCTCCACATACTGCTGGGACCGAGACTCCAGATCTCAAGAAGGTTGTTGATTCCTAGTGACGGGTGACGCATAAGAAGGAGAAGAGTGCTCCCACTGCCCTATGAAATATCCTTCTCGCTTAACTCCACGAGGAGGGTTTTTCCTTGAGAGATCTGGCATTGTTCCTTAGGCAGTGGGGAACAAGCTTAAGCATGCTTCTCGATAGAGGTATGATCCATCAAAGAAGCATCCACTATGAAGTTTGCTAGGACTAAATACTGAATAAATCTTGGGTACCTGCTCGTGAATCGAGACATAGTATGCCCAAGCTATTCCATAACAATGTAGTTCTTACCCCTAATCTCCGAGTCGTCAAAACTTTAACACCCTCGATAGGACAAAGATCACCACGTAGTCCCATGGGGTCATATTCATTTCCTCTCATGTGAAATGAAAAGTGTCAGCGGTACCCCAATACCACTTTATTAGACCATGCTAGCATACCCAGTGGTAAGTAAGAGGGCTCGTCACTCTTGATAATTCGAGAAAATCCTCGAGACTCTAGTCGGTCATAAGGTCCCAAGCCACACATCTCGTGTATCCCCAAGAATGTGCCCATTATAATAATCCAATCACCTAAAGGGTGGACCTCATTACCTACTTCTCGGGTTTCAAATCCCGACAAGCAATACACTTAGGGGGCTTTGAACTCTCCCCTATCCTACTGCCAGCACCCCGCGTCACGGGATACCTTTGAAGGCTTCGAGGAATAATCCTCGACAATAAAAGCTCCATGCCTGTATGACCTTTTGTTCTAAAGAATATAATAAATGGAGCTTTCGATAAACAGAAAATAAGTGTTCTAATAAAAGATGACCATAATTTTATTGGAGAAATGCACACTTTCTGCAACTCAAACGATGATCAATTTTCAATCATTTTTTCCTAGTTTGTCAATACAATATGCTAGCCTAAATTCATGCCATTACAATGATATGATCAACATTTTGATATGGAACATATGCAAGGAAAATACATACATCCTTTCTAGGCATAAGGTCTAAGTCATCCCTAAACTTGATTTATACTCAGAAAATGGACTTACAAGCATACATATATGATATAAGGAGCAATTCTACACCATTCATACATAATAAGCTTAAAAAGAAGAATTTATATGGCCTCTAAGCAAATGGGTGAAAATGAAAACAATTTCAAAAGTTCTCCTAAAACATGATGCTAAGTTCTTTCTCTACTTCTGAATTTAAGAATTGCTTACTTGCTTTACGAATCTGACGAGAATTGGTGAGTAAACCATATCTTCAGGCGTTTAAGAGTTCTTTGTTGGAGGAAATTGGAGAAGTGTAGAAGGTAGAAAATTGAATGAAGAGTGAAGAGCAATTCTCCGCCAAAATGAGCAATTGGTTCATTCAAAGACCAAGAAATCAGATTAGGGAAACAAAGAAAAAATTGATCAAAGCTGCACGCGCCAGTCAAGAGGCAGAAGCCTTGCAGCACAAGAGCCGACAAGAGGCAAGCACGTGCAAGTTTTTGTCCGACTAACTATTTTTTTCCGACAGAAGCTGAACTTGAAAAAATATACTAGTTAGAAGAAGACATTAAAGCGGAAGCACAGTGTTTTGCAATGTTGTGTTCTTGAGCAACTTATTGACGATTTGCTTTAAGGATTCTACAGACTTTGTAGTTTTAAGGCCTTGTCCTTGATTTGTTGGATCGTCCATGAATTGTTGATATATGTAGCCCTATCCTATAGGAGGTAGATAAGAGTCGTAGAATCTGTCAGAATGAGGATGCTTCAAAGGCTGTGTTGGACAGCCCATGAAATTGCATCAAGACAAGCTTGTGCTTATGCATAAGTGGAGCTCGTGGAAGTACCAAAGGAACCGTCTTCCATTTCGTGAGTAGTCTAACTATTTCCTTGTTAAGATGACAACCAAAATAGTTATGCTTGTTTTGTTAAACTAGGCCGCATCACATTAAATTGTGTACTGTGGCTGAGTTTTGGTACTAAGAACCCCATATGTCGTTTTAGTAGTAAAGATCCCGGTTTTGTGATGGCTCCAGACCATAAAATCGGGACTATTTGTGTGATGTAGTTCTATGATTGTAATGGTAATAACGCGATTCTGATCAAAATCTTGTAGTACGGGATATATTCCATTGAATAGGATTGGTTTTAATGTAATCCCAGACTTTTGCATTGGTTATTTGTCGGAGAGGGATATAGGAGCTGGCAAGTGATATTGTATTGTGTAACCATTTTTGAGAAAAGGCTGGTACCTTGTGACCATTGCCTATTTTCCAATTTCATACAGGGAGTAATTTGCTTTCGGCTTTGATGAGGCTTTGCACACCCCTAGAAGTTGTAAGAGAGATGTGTTTTTATTGTTTACCGGAGAGAAGAGCAAAGGATCTTTAGAAGAAAAAACTTTTGAAATTAGTAGTTGTGGGTGGGTGGACATACGCCACATTTGTTTCATAAGTTTATAGTCATTGAGAATGCCTAAAGATCGAATGCCAAGTCCTCCTCGACCCTTAGGGAGAGTGGTTATGCAGCGCTTAATCCAGGAGATACTAGTAGAGCCATTTTTCCCCATAGGAAGTTATAGATTAAGGAGTCAAGTTTGTACATGATACGTAATGGTAGGTGGAAGGTGGGCATAATGTGGGCAACTAAAATGAGTGTGGTGTTGATAAGGATGAGTTTTGTAGGAATTGATAAGTGTAAGTGGTTCCAAGACAAGAGTTTCCTAGAGATCTTATCGACGATGGAGTTGAGGTGTTGGGCTTTGTTGCTTGTAATATCAATTGGGATGCCTAGATGTAGACCGATATTGGAGGCTTGGGGCGTGGAAAGAATTTGTTTTCTAAAGAGTTTGAGATTTGATAGGGGTGTTAGGGCTAAATTTTACGAAAGGTTTATTGAGGTTTAAGCCTTGCCTTGAAGCCTTTGGGAAGTTGGAAAGGATTTTGGTGATGGATTGACAAGAGTTTGGAGTTGTTTTAAAGAAGAAAAGAACATCATCAACAAAGAGGAGATGGTTGATACCACTAGAATTCCTATCTAATTTGATTACTTGGAAGAGATTTATGTCTTCCGAAATGGTAAGGAGATGGGACAGAGCGTCCATACAAAGGATGAAAAGATAAGAGGACAGAGGATGGCCTTGGCGTAGGCCGCACTGAGGGGAAAAAGGCTTATCTAGTTGGCCGTTAAAGAGGATTTTATAAGAGATCGAAGAGATGCAGTGGTAAATGAAATTGATCCACTTTATTGGAAAGCCATAAGCATGAAGGACTTGAAGTAATAAATCCCAATTAACACGGTCATAAGCTTTGCTCATTTTAATTTTGTATTGCGACGTAAGAGGTGGATCCTTATTTTCTTTGGTTTATGAAGTGAAGAAGTTCATGACTAAGAAAACTGTTATCATGTAGTTGGTGTCCTTGTGTAAGGAATGCATGTACTCACAAATGAGAGAACGGAAGATTGGTTTCATTCTATTCATAAGAATTTTTGCAATGTATTTGTAAAGAGTGTTGCAAAGACTAATTGGACGAAAATGGGAAAATTTGTGTGGGTGATGAATTTTGGGGTCATAACCATAAGGGGAAAGATTCAGGCCCTCGGGAAATAACCTTTGTGCCAGACAGGTTGTATAATTTTAATAATGGCATCACCTAGAGTGGACCAATGTATTTTAAAGAACTCAACAGGAAAACCATCTAGGCCCCGGGATTTGTTGTGAACTAAGGAAAACATGGCTTGCTGAATTTCTTCTACTGTGAAAGGTTGGAGAAGATTGTTTTCTCTATGGGTGATTAATTTGTGGGAGATTTAGTTGATGTAAGAAGGAGTTAGTGTGAGTTGAGTTTTTTGTTAAGTAGATGGGTGATAAGAGGTTTTTAGTGTGTCGTTAAGGCACTAAGAACCTCTTAGCAAACACAATTTATAAACCTAACGAGCAACTACTAAGCACGTAGTAACGACAAGTCAAGGGTCGAACCACGAGGAAATTGGGATTGAGTTCAGTCCACTAAGTCCAAAACTACCTAAGTGAAGGGTTTTTGGGGGTTTAAGATTGAGTAAGTTACCGACTAATTAACTAGCTAAAGAAAACCGACTAATAAACAAATAGGAGAATTAATATGATAAGGAAGACACTAGAGTTCGGGCTACTCGTATGAACATGGGCTAGACAACGATAATCGACGCTATGGTGATTCACAACGGAGTCAATACAAGGTTAAGTTCCCCTCTAATTTAATTGAGTCCTCTCTCGAATGTTCCTCAAGAGTAATCGATTAATCAACCAACCAAATCCTCTTTCGAATGGTCTTTGGTCCGTTGATTAATAAATTCATTAAGTTCGGAAAACCCCTAATTAAAGGATCCCCTTAATTCCTACCCAATCCCTTGGTCTAGAAAACAAGTCGAAACATGGGAATGACAAAAGGGATTAGAGTTCGATTAAGAACAATAAAGACCCTAAGTGCCCTAGCATAAACGTGATCAAGATCTATCCTAGGGTGTCAAAACACCACAGTCAATGCATAGACAAACAATTGAATCATAAAAAGCATAGATAATCTACATTAAGCCCTTAATTCATACTTTCGCCCAAACCCTAGATAATGAACTACTCACTAACCATGGATTCTAAGCAATTAAGATTCAATAAATTCAACATCATAAACTAAGCAATAAAATTAAAGGAAGGAGATAGAAGAGAAATTACTTGAATTAATTGATGAATTCGATCTTCAATAATGAAACAAAGGAGTAAACTAGTGTTTGAGAGAGTTTTGAGCTAAGAGAGAGTTAATTAAAAACTAAGTATGAGATAATGTCGAGTCTATGCTAAAAAAACTAATTAAAAGAGTCATTAAACTAAGACGGAGAAAACGGGTCAACACCCGAAGTCAGGTCACCACGGTCGTGGTGAAATCACCACGACCATGGCCCCTGACTTTCATAGGATCAGTTTCCAATCTTCAACAGTCTGTTTTGCTTGCTACAGGTCCCCACGACCGTGGTGACCCGCTGGTCAGCGGACAACTCAACTTCGAACGATCATGTCTCTCTCGTCTCTTATCGGAATTGGGCTCATGACCAGTCGTTGAAAAGCTATCGAAACGAGCTAACACCTCCCACTGAAATCACCTTAACCCGATTTACGGATCAAACGTTATGTCCATTTAAAGTTCAACAGTCCACAACTAATATTCCAATGATCATATATGACTTCAAAACCTGTTAGTTAGTCTGAAAATCATCCAAAACAACTAAACGAGTAGTGAAGCAACCATTTAGCTCAAAGTAATCAAAACCATGCAATGCAAGACTAAAATGCTCTAAATCTATATGTATCGACACTAAAAATGCAGCATGGATAGGCACAATAAAGTACTTATCAAACTCCCCCAAGCTAGTCCAATTGCTTGTCCTCAAGCGAACAAACGATAGACATAGGGAAAGAGTTCTATGACCCCTAACAATGATACGCATGCCAAGATGAATAATGTAGACCTTCAAACCTTTCCAACATCGAATGCAAAACACTATCAAGGCTCAAAGTTTATAGCACAAGGAAAAACAACCAATCTTACCACAAGTTCTCCCCCAAGCTTGGCTCAGTCATATAGATAGTAGCTCTCACTTTAGTCGTGCGCACTTCTCTCGTGTATTTAAATAGGTCAAATGAACGCTCAAAGCTCGATTCCATCGACTATATCCTACCATAAGCTTGCATATCATCTCACTCTCCGTCGCATAAAGACCAAAGTTTGCATCAAGAATCAAGAGGACTTAGTCAAGGTTGTAACGTAGGCTTAGGGTGAGGGTGCGGTAGCATTTGGGATCGTGGTGTTAAAGAGGGGAAAGTGAAACTTCCAACTTAGCACCTTTCTAAAAGCTGAAAACCAACCCTACACAAACTTGAACGCTCTAAACAACCTTTCACAAGCTCTCCTCTTATTTTAGCATCTCAATCTCCCTTATTGCTATTTTTGAACATACCATAAATCCTTTCATTCATTTTTTTTTCTATATTTTTTTTTGCTTTTGTGGATTGTAGTGATTTTAAAGGAAGGGAGAAAATGAGAACTTCAATGAATAGTAAGGAGGCGAACTCAAACAATATCCAAACGCAAAGTCGAACACCTACACCAAGTCATTCTCGTAATACCCATCATTATGTTTCACCCCATCTAAGTAGTTTCACAATCCCCTAGGTAAGAAGATAGGTAATAAGCTAGAGAAGTGGTTAACAAAGAAAACAAGCTTAGGATCACAGGGGCTTCAAAGAAGGATAAGTAGGTGAGGGTGACCTTTGGCAATGTAGCTCAAGTAACATGAAAGCCTCAATCACGTTCAAGATGCAAACAAGTCAAGCGTATTCGAGGAGAATCAATGCAAGTTCTAGAGAATATTCATCAAGGAAGAGCAACACACAACAAGCAGATAAGACTGAAAAGATGTCAGTCTATAAGGCTATAAACACATGCTCTCACAAAGGGTATAGCTACCAACATCAGTCGAGCCGCACAAGAGGGAGACCAATCATACCACAACCCAACAATTCCTTGGCCTACTAGAGACTATCAAAGCATTTCCTTTTTCAGGTTTTCAGGTCATCAAGAAGAATACATGCGTACCAATGGCGGAGTTCTAAATTAAATGCAGTATATATGCATCCTAAACACGGTACTAAATGCTAATATGCAATCTAAACATAACACTAATATGCAACTATTGCAAATTATATGCATCTAATGCAAACTATATGCAACTAATGCAAACTATATGCAACTAATATATACATCCTCCCCCAAGCTAAACCACACAGCGTCCTCACTGTGAAAAATCTAATGAAAACAATAGCATGGGAGGGGAAAAATCCCGACTCACTGGTCGGGAGGGGGGTCGGGAACCACGTGAGTCGAGCTTACCCCCTTAAGGTCATCAATCGAGTTCCCAATGACATCTTTATATTTTTGCAATATCTTAATCAATTCTGGTATAGAGATGTCATCAAGAGCCGAGTTAACAATAAGAGTATAAGTACATGCATCATCAAGGAAAACATACTTAAGAGAGGGGGGAAGGGGTTTTAACTTCACCTTAGGAGGAGGCTTAGAACTCTCCTCTTTATCAATGGAAACGGCAAGGACCTTCACTCTCTCAAAACCTTCCATCTCACTCTCCACATGACCAACCCGACAAACTCTCTCTATCATGGGTCTCTTCAATGTTTTAGAGAACTCAAACACAACCTTCTCATTGGCTACCTCAACTGTGATTGTATCATTTTTGCAATTTATTACGGCGCCCAATGTCTTGAGAGCTTCTCTTCCAAGAATGAGAGGAGTCTCCGGATTTTCCTCCATATCCATCACCACAAAATCACACGGGATCAAGTCATGCCCAACTTGTATTGGGACATCCTCCAACTCGCCATACAGGGCTCTCAAAGATCGATCCGCCAATTGAATAATCTTCCTTGTAGGAAGAAGAGGGAAGTTTAGGCGCTTAGCTATGGATAGAGGCATCAAACTCACACTCGCACCCAAATCGGCCAATGCACCCTTAGGCTCGAGGTCACCTATATTCACCAGCAAAGTGAAGCTTCCGGGGTCTTTTTGCTTCTTAGGCATATCTCGTTGCACTAGAGCACTTACTTGGTATGGCAATTTGATAACCTCGTCTTCAACCTTTCGTTTGTTGGAGAGGATCTCCTTCATGAACTTGGCATAGGTTGGCATTTGAGACATGGCCTCAATGAATGGAATGTGTATTTTAAGGCCTTTCATAACTTGGAGGAACTTAATGAATTTGTCGCTCAACTTCCTCTCCACCAACCTTTGAGGATATGGACCGGTGGCACATAGGGCTTAGGCGGAGGAGGTATTGAGAATGGGGCTTTGTCACCAACTTGCCTATGATTTTCCTTATCTTCTCTTCCTTTCTCAACATCAACCTCCCTTTCATCTTCCTCAACTTGATTGTCCTTCTCAACCACCTCTACTTCACTTTCTTCACACTCATTAGGCATCTTAGGGCCCTCATAGTTTGTTCCCGACCTCAAATGGATAGCTTTGACTTGATGTAGGTTGGGGTTAGGAATGGGTTGGCTTTGAAGTTGATTTGTGGGGTTAGAGGGGTTTTTCTCGGCCACTTGAGCCAATTGGGTTTCAAGCATTTTGGTGTGAGCTTGTAACTCTTGAAACCTTTGGTCATGGCTTTGAAGAGCTTGGCTTTGTAGAGCAAGGGTTTGGGTGATGGTTTGGAGTTGTTGGAGGATTAGGGAGGTAGGGTCGGAGGATGTAGTAGGTTCGGGATTTGGTTTAGGAAATGGTGGGTATTTAGGAGCCTTTTGGAAGTTGGATCTTTGATGAGGGGCTTGGTAAGTGTTAGAGTATTGAGAGGAGGATCCACCTTGATTATAGCTTTGAGTAAACCCTTGTTGAGGTTGACCTAAGCCTTGTTAAGGTTGATTCCACCCTAATTGAGGTTAGTTGTAGCCTTGGTTGTAGTTTTGTTGAGGTTGTCTCCACCCTCCTTGTTGATTGCTCCTATAACCTTGGTTACCTTGGTACCCCTCTCCTCTACTATTCATTGCCGCCACATGCTCCGACTGAGATCCTCCACAATAAGAGGTATCGTGGTTTGTACCACCACAAATGTCACAAGAGAAAGCATTCACTTGTGAGGGACTAGATGATCCAAGGGTGATCTTCGAGAGCTTCTTGTCAAGTTGATCCATCTTCGCTTGAATTTGGTCCATTGGGTCCAACTCAAACTTTCCACCCTTCTTCTGTTGAGCACCTCTCCTTCTTCCACCCCATGAGTAATTCTTGATCACTTCTTCTATGGTGGCCTCTAATTGGTCTTGCGGGATCTTAGAAAGTTGACCTCCCGCTCCAGCATTGAGATTAGCACGTGACATAGGGTCAAGGCCATCATAGAAGAACCTCATCAGTAGGTTTTGATTGAACTCATGGTGAGGGCACGAACGAATCAATTCCCTAAACCTTTCCCAAGCCTCCGCAAGTGTCTCATCATAATCTTGCTCAAAAGTGCAGATTTGCCTCCTAATATCTGCGGTCTTTGACTCTGGGAAATACTTCTTCAGAAAAGCCAATGTAACCTGCTCCCATGTAGTGAGGGAGTTAGCAGGCAAACTCTTGAGCCAAGACTTCGCCTTTCCGGAAAGAGAAGACCGGAAGAGATGCATCTTGATGTAATCTGGAGAGACCTCATTTGTTGTTATCATAGCACAAATCTCCAGATATCGATCAAGATGATCAAGGGGATCTTCATCCGACCCTCCACAAAATTGCTCTGCTTTCACCATCCGTGTGAATTGAGGGTGAATGCTGAAATTTGTAGTGGTTGTGGGGAGTCGAATTCCACCCTGTAAAACATAGGACCCCGGATTTCCGAAATCCCTGAAAAGTTATCCATTTTCCTCACCCATGTCTGATTCACTTTCACTTGTAGAACTTGAGATTGGTGAAGCTGGCGCAGAACTCAAAGTCAACCGTTCTAAACCTCCCCGAAGCTTTCGCAAGGTGCGATTGATTTCCGGATTTAAAGGTAAGATGGGTGAACCGTGAGCTCTCCTTCTCATGTAACACAACAAAGCTAAGAAGAGGGTTAGCAAATAACAACACAGTCTAAACAAAAGAAAAAAAAATCACTCAAGCAATATTAAACTCAAGTAAACTTTAATCAATAGCACAATCTCCCCGGCGACGGCGCCATTTTGATAAGAGGTTTTTAGTGTGTCGTTAAGGCACTAAGAACCTCTTAGCAAACACAATTTATAAACCTAACGAGCAACTACTAAGCACGTAGTAACGACAAGTCAAGGGTCGAACCACAAGGAAATTGGGATTGAGTTCAGTCCACTAAGTTCAAAACTACCTAAATGAAGGATTTTTGGGGGTTTAAGATTGAGTAAGTTACCGACTAATTAACTAGCTAAAGAAAACCGACTAATAAACAAATAGGAGAATTAATATGATAAGGAAGACACTAGAGTTCGGGCTACTCGTATGAACATGGGCTAGACAACGATAATCGACGCTATGGTGATTCACAACGGAGTCAATACAAGGTTAAGTTCCCCTCTAATTTACTTGAGTCCTCTCTCGAATGGTCCTGAAGAGTAATCGATTAATCAACCAACCAAATCCTCTTTCGAATGGTCTTTCGTCCGTTGATTAATATATTCATTAAGTTCGGAAAACCCCTAATTAAAGGATCCCCTTAATTCCTACCCAATCCCTTGGTCTAGAAATCAGGTCGAAACATGGAAATGACAAAAGAGATTAGAGTTCAATTAAGAACAATAAAGACCCTAAGTGCCCTAGCATAAACGTGATCAAGATCTATCCTAGGGTGTCAAAACACCACAGTCAATGCATAGACAAACAATTGAATCATAAAAAGCATAGATAATCTACATTAAGCCCTTAATTCATACTTTCGCCTAAACCCTAGATAATGAACTACTCACTAACCATGGATTCTAAGCAATTAAGATTCAATAAATTCAACATCATAAACTAAGCAATAAAATTAAAGGAAAGAGATAGAAGAGAAATTACTTGAATTAATTGATGAATTCGATCTTCAATAATGAAACAAAGGAGTAAACTAGTGTTTGAGAGAGTTTTGGGCTAAGAGAGAGTTAATTAGAAACTAAGTATGAGATAATGTCGAGTCTAAGCTAAAAAACTAATGAAAAGAGTCATTAAACTAAGACGGAGAAAACGGGTCAACACCCGAAAGTCAAGCGGTCAACCACGGTCGTGGTGAAATCACCACGACCGTGGCCCCTGACTTTCATAGGATCAGTTTCCAATCTTCAACAGTCTGTTTTGCTCGCTACAGGTCCCCACGACCGTGGTGACCTGCTGGTCAGCGGACAACTCAACTTCGAATGATCATATCTCTCTTGTCTCTTATCGGAATTGGGCTCATGACTAGTCGTTGAAAAGCTATCGAAACGAGCTAACACCTCCCACCAGAATCACCTTAATTCGATTTAAGGATCAAATGTTATATCCATTTGAAGTTCAACAGTGTCCACAACTAATCTTCCAATGATCATATATGACTTCAAAAACCTGTTAGTTAGTCTGAAAATCATCCAAAACAACTAAACGAGTAGTGAATCAACCATTTAGCTCAAAGTAATCAAAACCATGCAATGCAAGACTAAAATGCTCCAAATCTATATGCATCGACACTAAAAATGCAGCATGGATAGGCACAATAAAGTACTTGTCAAACTCCCCCAAGCTAGTCCAATTGCTTGTCCTCAAGCGAACAAACGATAGACATAGGGAAAGAGTTCTATGACCCCTAACAATGATACGCATGCCAAGATGAATAATGTAGACCTTCAAACCTTTCCAACATCGAATGCAAAACACTATCAAGGCTCAAAGTTTATAGCACAAGGAAAAACAACCAATCTTACCACAAGTTCTCCCCCAAGCTTGGCTCAGTCATATAGATAGTAGCTCTAACTTTAGTCGTGCGCACTTCTCTCGTGTGTTTAAATAGGTCAAATGAACGCTCAAAGCTCGATTCCATCGACTATATCCTACCATAAGCTTGCATATCATCTCACTATCCGTCGCATAAAGACCAAAGTTTGCATCAAGAATCAAGAGGACTTAGTCAAGGTTGTAACGTAGGCTTAGGGTGAGGGTGCGGTAGCATTTGGGATCGTGGTGTTAAAGAGGGGAAAGTGAAACTTCCAACTTAGCACCTTTCTAAAAGCTGAAAACCAACCCTGCACAAACTTGAACGCTCTAAACAACCTTTCACAAGCTCTCCTCTTATTTTAGCATCTCAATCTCCCTTATTGCTATTTTTGAACATACCACAAATCCTTTATTCTAATTTTTTTCTCTTTTTCATTCATTTTTTTTTTAATATTTTTTTTTGCTTTTGTGGATTGTAGTGATTTTAGAGGAAGGGAGAAAATGAGAACTTCAATGAATAGTAAGGAGGCGAACTCAAACAATATCCAAACGCAAAGTCGAACACCTACACCAAGTCATTCTCGTAATACCCATCATTATGTTTCACCCCATCTAAGTAGTTTCACAATCCCCTAGGTAAGGAGATAGGTAATAAGCTAGAGAAGTGGTTAACAAAGAAAACAAGCTTAGGCTCACAGGGGCTTCAAAGAAGGATAAGTAGGTGAGGGTGACCTTTGGCAATGTAGCTCAAGTAACATGAAAGCCTCAATCACGTTCAAGACGCAAACAAGTCAAGCGTTATTCGAGGAGAATCAATGTAAGTTCTAGAGAATATTCATCAAGGAAGAGCAACACACAACAAGCAGATAAGACTGAAAAGATGTCAGTCTATAAGGCTATAAACACATGCTCTCACAAAGGGTATAGCTACCAACATCAGTCGAGCCGCACAAGAGGGAGACCAATCATACCACAACCCAACAATTCCTTGGCCTACTAGAGATTATCAAAGCATTTCCTTTTTCAGGTTTTCTGGTCATCAAGAAGAATACATGCGTACCAATGGCGGAGTTCTAACCTAAATGCAATATATATCCATCCTAAACATGGTACTAAATGCTAATATGCAATCTAAACATAACACTAATATGCAACTAATGCAAGTTATATGCATCTAATGCAAACTATATGCAACTAATGCAAACTATATGCAACTAATATATACATCCTCCCTGGCAACGGCGCCATTTTGATAAGAGGCTTTTAGTGTGTCGTTAAGGCACTAAGAACCGCTTAGAAAACATAATTTATAAACCTAACGAGCAACTACTAAGCACGTAGTAATGACAAGTCAAGGGTCGAACCACAAGGAAATCGGGATTGACTATAGTCCACTAAGTTCAAAACTGCCTAAGTGAAGGGTTTTTGGGGGTTTAAGATTGAGTAAGTAACCGACTAATTGACTAGCTAATGAATACCGATTAATAAACAAATAGGAGGATCAATATGATAAGGAAGACACTAGAGCTTGGGTTACTCGCATGAACTCGGGCAAGACACGACACAAATGCAACTACGAAGTTATAGAGAACAACATGCAAGGTTAAGTTTCACTCTAAGGTCTTTGAGTCCTCTCTCGAACGGTCCTCAAGAGTAATCAATTAATCAATCGTCTAAATCCTCTCTCGAATGGTCTTCAGCCAATTGATTAATGTATTCAATTTGATTGGAAAACCCCTAAATAGGTTCCTCTTAATTTCTACCCAATCTCTTGGTCTAGAAATTAAGTTGATTCATGGGAGTGACTAGACAACAACAATCAATTAAGAGTAATTGAAATCTAAGCCCTAGCATAAACTTGATCAAGGTCTACCCTAAGGTGTCAACACACCAAGAACAATGCATATTAGATATGAATAAAGCAATTACAAGAATATCTACATTAAGCCCCTAATTCATGCTTTCACCCAAACCCTAGATTAGAAACTACTCACTAATCATGGATTCTAAGCAATTAAAATTCAATAAATTAAACATCATAAACAAAGCAATAAGATTAATGAAAGAGATTGAAGAGAAATTACTTGAATTAATTGATGAATTCGATCTTCAATAATGAAACAAAGGAGTAAATTAGTGTTTGAGAGAGTTTAGGGCTAAGAGAGAGTTAATTAGAAACTAAGTATGTCAGATAATGTCGAGTCTAAGCTAAAAAAACTAATTAAAAGAGTCATTAAACTAAGACGGAGAAAACGGGTCAACACCCGAAGTCAGGTCACCACGGTCGTGGTGAAATCACCACGACCGTGGCCCCTGACTTTCATAGGATCAGTTTCCAATCTTCAACAGTCTGTTTTGCTCGCTACAGGTCCCCACGACCGTATCTCTCTCGTCTCTTATCGGAATTGGGCTCATGACCAGTCGTTGAAAAGTTATCAAAACGAGCTAACACCTCCCAACGGAATCACCTTAATCCGATTTACAGATCAAACGTTATGTCCATTTGAAGTTCAACAGTCCACAACTAATCTTCCAATGATCATATATGACGTCAAAAACCTGTTAGTTAGTCTGAAAATCATCCAAAACAACTAAACGAGTAGTGAAGCAACCATTTAGCTCAAAGTAATCAAAACCATGCAATGCAAGATTAAAATACTCTAAATCTATATGCATCGACACTAAAAATGCAGCATGGATAGGCACAATAAAGTACTTATCAATGGGGAAGAGTTTGCATGTGCATGCTACTAAGAAGGTGTATCAAACCCTTCTTCACCCGAAAAGTACTCACTATAAGTACTTGAAGAGTCAAATTCGGGAAGTTCAGGTGTGAGTTGAGCATGTCTATCAAACTGACGATGAACAGGTGGTTCATCTGGCTCATCACGCAAGAGGAGATTGGCTGGTGTGTTTCGAAAACGTGACCTATCAGGCAGACCTTCTATAAGGTTAGTATAGAAAGGTAGGTTGATAGGACCATACAAGATCCTAATTCCGTTTTGTTCCATAGTTGTTGTATGACGCATATGATCTATTTGTCTCAAAGATAGACAAATGACACCAACGAGTGTAATGGCCTACACAACCGCAACGTTTACAAAAACGAAAGACTCCTTATAACGAAAATAAACCCAAACAACTTGCTCTGTGCTAATTAGGAGAAAACAACCATGAATGAGTGGTTGGGAAAGATCGAAAAGCATACATGCTCTTAATTCTAGTTCAGATTGGAGATCATCACCTTGATTCCCATTCAGTAGAGAGATATCCAAAAGGATATCCGACGATGCGTACCCAATGTTGGAAAGTGTTGAAATTGATAGACTGGGAAACAATAGACCAATGGCCATGAGGTAAGGTGATGATACGACCATCTATAATAGCAGTGTGAAGTTGAAGGATTCCTTCAACATCGTATTGTTCTGAGCAAGTGAGAATGTAGTATGGTCCTATTTAAGAAACCGTAAAAGAACCACGACGAGTCCACTAGGTTGTGAAAAGTCCTTGGACAAGTTGGTGGTGGGGTGGATGGGGGCCAAAGAACATGCTAATAATGGTGGCATTCCTGTTAAGATCACCCGCAAAGCGTAGATTTGAGGATGGATCAATTAAAGCACCCATATGAAAATCGTTATTGTTTAAGTCTCATGGATTCATAATTTAAAGTTGGTGGAGTAAATGGAGAGAATAAAAATAAGGAAATATTGTGAAAACTACTACAAAGTTTACACTTCTTGAAAAAAACCACCAATTCCCTTTTTTAAAAATTAACTACTTGAACTTTATAAAATTTTGTGAAGCACCACCTTCTAACAAAATATGTTAAGTTTTGCGTTTGGTCGTGAACTTAAGGGTTACGGTTTCCGTCAAAAGGTGGTGCTTCACAAAATTTTGCAAAATTATAGTAGTTAAATTCAAAAAAAAGAAGTAATTGGTGGTTTTTTTCAAAAAGTGTAAAATTTGTAGTGTTTTCACATAATTTCCCCATTAAGAGGTGGTGCTTCACAAAATTTTGCAAAGTTATAGTAGTTAAATTCCAAAAAAAAAAAAGGAATTGGTTGTTCTTATTTTTCAAAAAGTGTAAAATTTATAGTGGTTTTTCACAAATTTTTCTAATTAAACATAATGACAAAGAAAGGGAGAGAGAATGGTATAAAAGATGGAAGAGAGTGGGAGAGAATGTTGGAAGAGACCGAAAGTGAGAAAGAGAAAAACTGAAGATGAAAATTTTAAACAACTAGCAACGAGAAATAAATAAGCGAGAGCGAGAGAAAACACTTACTGAACTTGGTGTTGGAGTGACAGATGTAGCTCAAGAGCGCATCGACAATAGTGCATGCGCACCAGAAGTTGAAGCTACAAGTAGCTAGGTTGGTAGAGTGGAAGAGGGCATGCAGTGAGGCATCGTCGTTGATTGGGTGAGAGAGTGTTGACTGAAACTTCGAAATCTTGGAAATTAGACTGGTGTGTTTAGAGGCCAATGAGAACGTTTGCATGCAATAGTAAAGCATATTTATTCAGCTCAAAACCGCTGGCAAAAGGTAAAGAAAAGGAGTGGGAGAGGAAAGATTCGACGTGTGAAGTATTGAAAGTTTTGCAGAGGAGAAGATAGTGAAGTTTGGGAAAGAGTAAACTGAGATTTCGGGAATAAAACCTCGCCGGGGACGAGAGCAAACTCTAGGTATTCTAGAGAGAGAAACTTAGGAATGTTTCATTTTTTTTGGAGGCTACTTTCCAACCTTTAATCATTTCCAATGTCATTTAAATGTCTCTTCAATATATCTATGCAATTTTATCCGATTCTTATACGATATACTAACAAGTATCTTATTTCTCCAACATTTTTCTTAACCCTATATATACGCTTGAAAAATATTATGGTGTCTTCTTTTTTGAAGAGGGTAGTCTATTTTAACAATTTTCTTACGCCTATGGTTAAAAGTTATTTATAGCGTCTTCTTTTTAGGAGAATGTTAAACTCTTTTGACGATTGTTTTCAAAATCACCTTATTTCCTTACGCCTATACTTGGAAATATTGCTGGCATCTTTTTTTAGAAGAGCATAAAACGATTTTTGACTATTGTTTTCAAAAGCACCTTATTTTCTTAAGCCTATGTTGGAAAATGATTATGGCATCTCCTTATGACTATATAAAACCCACATGCATAAACAATATCGATCGTGATTTAAATAATCAGATAATTTCGTAAAAATTCAAAACACGTTGTTCCGCCTTTCTAAGGATCCCCAATGACCAAATGACCTAAAACTTCTTCCAGCAATGGTCTTTTAAGTCAAAAGATGACATTGGTGGGGGCTCATTCAGTTCCCTTTCTTAGAATGGAAACCCCTTCATTTTTATCTATTTATGCCTTGGACATATTTTCTAGCGAACTGTGATCATCCTCATGTCAGACTCGATCAAAGTGGGGGCTAATATAGACGCCTACATTTGACCTTTGCCCTGCGAAGCATCTTGATGATGAGTTACTTAGAAATTTCTAACTACTGCCTAAAGGAAGCCCGTTCCCCATGACTTGGGGTAGGAGCCCAAATAAAAATAAATCGTCAAAACATTATTTTTTAAAAGCACAAAAGAATTCTAATTACAAAACCCAACTAAATTCTAAACCATTTTAATAAATCATTTAATTAGTTTTAATATGTTTGTATTATTTATAATTAAAAAAGGGTTAATATTTGAAACATTTATAATATATAAGATTTAGACTAACAGTCCTGATTGGAAAAAAAATGGGGTACATATAAGATTTAGAAGAGTTATATTGCGATTAAAGGGTATACGTGCTTCTAACATCAAAATTGTCAGTATTTACGAAAATGTCATTGATGAATGCACGCGTATCCTCCTTATTATGTTAACATGACGTGAAAACAATTTTCACTGGCTCCTATTCCTATATATATATTATAAATGTTGAATAGGATCTGGTGAAAACCAATTAAAAGGGGTACATAGGAGGCATAAAGGGGTACACTTATTTCATCAATGTCATTTTCAAAAATATTGACAACTTTGATGTTAAAACACACGTACCCCTTTAATGGTAACATGTACATGTACCCTTTTTTTCCAGCTTTCATGATTTTCACCAAATTTGTGGTTTTTAATGGATCCTGAATCTCTCTCTCTACATACATATATATATATTAAAGATATGCCTTTTATTAAAATCAGAAGACAGATCAAAACCACTCGTTCCGATCTAATCTTGTCTTTTGGCAGAATGATATACAACCTCCCGCCAAAAAGATAACACGCGACACTACATTTCAGCACGTGAGTAGCGCATGTCTGTCCCGACCCTATCATGCATAGACGTGTGGCATATTCTCCGGCCACTAATGGAAAAAAGGCTAAGATCCTAGAACGGATTCGTCCTTCTTTAGTACGGATCAGAAAAATACAATGAAAAAAATGGTGCAAAACTAAGAAGCTTAACTATCCGGCCTTGCTTGGACCGGATTAGTTCATCGATTTTTTTAAAACTGGTATGTCTTATTTTTTAAATTTTGTTCAGAGCAACCACAACTACCATTAGCGGTCAATGTAATTGGGTTTATAATGAAAGAAGCGGATGAATGTTGACCTAAATTGCATTAGCGGCTTTGGTCTTAAGAGCACTAGATCAGCATTTTTGCAATGGAGTTTGAAATCTATCGCTAGATTTAGCAATAAAAATCAAAAAAACCGTTGTTAGATTTAGTGATGGATATGAAATTCGTTACTTGATTTAGCAACGAAACTTGAAGTACAAGGTAGATTAGCAACAAAACTTGATATCCGTCGCTAAATTTAGCAACAGAACTAAAATACGTCGCTAAGTTTAGCAACGGAACTTGAAGTTCGTCGCGAATAAAGAACATGCATAAGCATTACTAACATTAGTGGTTGCCTTAGAAGCCAACCACTAGTATTATCATTAACAGTCGCCTTGACGTTCTTTAAAAATAATAAATTACGGCTGTGACGTGGAAAGTATGAAAGGAAATTGTTTTAGAATTCGCGTAAAATAAAAGTTACTTCTAGGAGGAGTCTTATTTAAAAGGAAAATTTCAGTATACTAGTAAATTTTCTCCTATTTAAAATAAAAAGAAAAAAGAAAAAATTAACACACCTTTGGGGCTTTTGTAAGTACCTTGTAAAATAGCATGTAATATGGATGTATCACAAATTCCCGACTACCAATCAAGCACTTACCTTCTTTGCCTAGTCCCACCCAATTTTACCTCCTTCCTAACTTTTCCCATCTTAGTACCCTCCCTCTATATATATCCAATCTCTTCCCCCGACATCTCCTCATCTCTACTTGAAATTGACAACCACAAAAAAGAACAAGCCAACCTCTCTAGCTAGTCTCTAACACACACCACCACAACAACACCAATAAGCTTAGAAAGAAGAAACATGCTCCCTCTCAACCCCTTCGATCTCTTCCTCCTTTTCTCACTTATTTTTTTCTTTTCTTCTTTCATTTTCTCTCTTTTCCACAAAAGTATTCATACCAAATCCCTCCTACCATCCTTATACTCAACAAAACCATGGTCTAACAACAACATATCATCACATGGCCCTCCTTCCTACCCTTTTATTGGCTCCCTTATTTCCTTTTATAAAAATAGGAGAAGACTCTTAGATTGGTACACCGAGTTGCTATCCGAGTCGCCTAGTCAGACCATCATCGTGCGTCGCCTCGGAGCTCGTAAGGTGATTGTAACAGCTAACCCAGACAATGTAGAGTACATTCTTAAGACCAACTTCCCTAACTTCCCAAAGGGTCAGCCCTTAGCTGAGATCCTAGGGGATCTTCTTGGTAAAGGCATTTTTAATGTGGATGCTGAGTTATGGGCTACTCAAAGAAAGTTGGCCAGTCACGAGTTTACTACCAAAAGTTTGAGAGAATTTGTTGTCAAAACATTGGAGGAAGAAGTTGAGATGAGACTCATTCCTTTGCTTCAACTCGCTGCTCACCAAAATAAGATTATTGACTTGCAGGTTAGACATTTTTTAACTATATATTCACCAAACTTCAACCTGCTCTTATTCAATTTAATATAACTGCATTCAATTCATATAAAAGAGTATAAAATCTTTTCAAATGAAATGAAATACTACGATATAATATAAGCTACTTGTATTATTCTATGTTATTCTCTTACTTATTGTAATTTATCGTTATGTTTATTAAATTTTGCGGATCATGGCACCAGAAATCTGTAAAGTCATAATGATGACACAGAATTAATAAAATAAAGATTATAATATCATAGAAATCTAATATATTTGCAAAAAATACTACTCTAGACAGTCTAGAGATCATACCCATCTAATATATTGTCAGGGGTGACCATCCAGCAGATTTTAGGCGGTACTTTAATCTTGTTTTTTAGTCGAACATCGTTGGGTTTGAATTTTGGTTGAAAACTCATATTGAGATTTGACCAATTAGATTAAGAGCTGAGTTGATGAAGTAAAAATCCTAAAATAACTCAATTCGTTAGAGTCTCTTTAAGTCAACTTTTTTCTCAATATAAGTTTTAAGCGAGTAGTGGTTACGAATAGATATGCTTGAGTCGATAAAATTATTAGTCATTCCAATTGATTGTTGATAAAGATAATATAGGGATCGCACCAAATAGAATAATTGACATTTAAAATGATTTCAAAATATTGTCCGGAATATTCTCCAATTTATTTTTGTATGTAAACCAATTTCATTTTTTTAAATTTTGTAAATTGTAATTGTACAATATACTAGATGTACCAATTATGATTTAAGTTTCTACCTTACAATTTTTAATACTTTTAAAAAAACAAAATGAAAGTCTCCTAATTCGAAGAGCAAGAATTATATCTTTTTGTCGTAACATACCTTAGTTATGACCTTCTATGGGTTAATACTTAAATATTCATGCATTATGCTATATGTAACAGTAAGGAATATGTATAAGAATAAATACATTTTCAAAAATGATATTACATTGATATTCCATGTCAAAATGCGTCAATTAATGCTATTGATTAATATTATATAATGAATATTTCTCATTATAACTTTTTATACAAAACCCTTAAAAGTACACACACCATTCTCCTTAATTATATATATTTCACTATCTTCCTTCACTAACTCTTGTAATTTAGCCATTTTAAAATTCCATTGACACTCTTTTTTCTAGTCTTTTACGGCAATATGTTACATGTGTGATGTCAACAAAGGCATGCATCTAGATGAGATAGAGGCATTGAGGAGTCTTAGTTGCAACACACTACACCATTTTTAATTTAATTTGATTACATGATAAGTATATACGTTACACTGTTGTTTACTCATTCCTCATTAAAGTTTCGGTCAATTGTGTTTGCTTTAGTTTTCTTTTTCTTTTCTTTTTTGTTGAGGGGTGGGTGGGTGGGCTGAAGAACAATCAAATGTGGCATAGGAGTAAACAACAACATTTTCTAGCCTTTTGATTATCCCTGAACGTTATTCAATGGTGTACTCCATAGTCCACACTGACATATTATGAGAGGAAAAGCCATACACAACAAATAAAGATGATATTTTATGATAATATTAGATATAGAATATTGTACAATAAGTTCAACCTTTACTTGGAGTTGGAGAGTAAAGAGTGCCTTGCAAAACTAATACAATATCAAACTAAGTAATTAACTTGAGAAATTAATTCACAAGGGCTAAGATAACATTCCCAACGATGTTTGTGTTAATTTAGATTGATTAGTAATTGAGCCTGGGTAACCCAACAAGTAGGAGGAGAGTTTGGTCCACTTATAAGCCCAAGGATGTTCCATCCTAAAACCATATGGTGATATGGTGATAGGAGGGGTAACTCTTAAACTAATATAGTGATTTTGTCTCTCCTCTTTCTCCCATATGGGACACTCACATGTGTTCAACAATGAGGTTCAACACTCCTCCTCACATGTGAGTATCCTTAGAATTCAGAGTTGACTGGAAAGGCAATCAAAAATAATTCTTTTAGTGACTGGACATATTGTCGAGGCAAACCTTTTCCAGTCGCTTAATACCCAGTTTTTAGAAGAGACCCACAACATGGGCTCTGATTCCATGTCAATTTTTAAATTATTCAGAAATTGGGCCTTGGTGACCCAACAAGGAGGAGGAGAGTTCAGCCCATTTACAAGCCCAAGGAGGTTCCATCCTAAAACCATATAGTGATAGGAGGAGTAACTCCTAGGCTAATATAGTGCTTTTGTCTCTCCTCTTTCTTACATATGTTCAACAATGAGGTTCAACAGTTTAACCGTATGTAAAGATAAAAGTAAGGGATGAGAAGTGAAAATTTAACTACACAGTCCAACTATAACAACAACAAAAGAGACCGATTCTATAGATACTAATAGCCACTTTAGATTGTTATCATGATAGGAGTTGTGTTAGAACAAATTTATTATGGAAAAATCGCCAATAATTAAGAATATTCTTGACATTTTACTATTTAGGATATTGGAATAACTTAGAAGAAACCAATTTATTACTTAGGCTTGTAAAAAGACCTGCCTAGCGTTAAATGTGTGTTTCGACTTAAATTTTACGATTCCAATCGAAACTTAATTTCGTTTAAAATCATGATTTGAACCTAATCACATGTGGCTTAAGTTAACATGACGTGAAATCCATTACATTATGAAATTAAGGTACATGATAGTACAACTTTATTCAGCAAAGTACGTTCAACTATTTATTTCTGTAGATTTGACTAGGTATTTGTTAGAGTTAAACATCATTTGTAAAGTAGGATTTAGCTATGAATTAGTATAATTTATTATCACTAGATTTTTGTGACCTACTTTTTTCACATCTCATTTGAGACAATATATAATATATAATTAGGCCCTTGACCCATTGTGTCCATGATATGACGCATCTGGCAAACACCCCAACAAATAACACTTATTTAAATATCAATCATTTCCTTCCCTAAAAAAAATATCAATCATTTCATGGTAAACAAATCAAAAACCTACATGGCATGAAGCACGTGGAACTATTATTTAGTACTTTATCCTAGCTTTTTTTTTCAACATAACGTTCAATAAAAATCAATATACTCCCTCCAATTTTTTCATAGTTATATGTTTTTGTCCAAGTTGAAAAACTTTAAATACAATTTAATTATAATAATATGTATATATATGTTTTTATTCTATATCTTTGATGCCATATGAAGCTGACAATAAAAGATGGCAAAAATATGATAAGAAAATCAAACAATAAAATTTTCTTCAAAATTAACGATCCTAGAATAAAAGTATCACAATTCGGGACATAGTACTTTCGTTGTCTCAATACAATTCTTAAATGTTTGTCGATTAATAACAACTTGTAGCAGACCATATTGATTTGACTGTGAACGATGTATACATTGTAACAACGCATGACGAACCTTTAGCAAAAAAAATCTTATCAAAAATTTTACAAGAGCTAGAAAAAAAACCTTACCAGAAGATTAAAACTCAAAAAAAAAAATCAATAACAAATAGATTGGATACCTAACAAGAAAGGACTCAAAGCTTATGCATAAGGATAATCTTAATTGACTACAATATTATGAGTGAAAAATACAACAATTAAAAAAGAAATTAAAAAATAAGAGCTTAACATTGACAAAAATCTGTTGATGATAGGCCTTAGATTTTTCCAGTAATGGAGGGTAAAGTTCTTTAGAGGAAAAGGAGGAGAATCAACAATATTCTTTAACAATATTATATTTAATCAATAACAAAATTCCATATGTCCCCCGTCAAGAAATGGAAATTTCATTTGGCACCCAAAAAATAAGTTTGTTCCAAATGGTACCACTGAACTTTGATCAAGGCGTAAATAGTGACATTGTCGTTAGTTTAGACGTAAATAACTAAGTTAACTCTCATTATAATCTAATTATAAGGAAAAAAAATTGGTACACAAACCAATGCACGCAAATGGAGGCGAAGCTGATTTTTTTTTTTTGCAAATTTCAACCTCAAATTTGACCTCAAATCTGTCTTTTTATAAAACCTTGATCAGGCTTAAATGAGGTCAAAATTTGCAAAAAAAAAAAAACAATCAGATTCAACTCGATTTGCGTGCATTAGTTAATTTGTGGGTCGAAACATTTTCCTTATAATTACGTTAAAATGAGAGTTAAATTAGGTTATTAACGTCTAAGTCAACGACAATGTCACGGTTTACGCTTTGATCAAAATTCAATGGTACCGTTTGGAACAAACTTATTTTTTTAGTATCCAATGGAATTTCCAATGCTTGAGTGGTACCATTTGGAATTTCCCTAATCAATATTGGTCAATCTCTTTTAATGTTCATATTTAGAAGAACAACTTTGTGAATTATGAAAAATGCGTAACCATCATAATAAAGGGAGCATTAGTTTATGCAAAAGTTATCAAAAGAGACGGTCTAACTTTATAATAAAATCAGACTAATTCAATCCCTCTTTTATAAATAAAAAAGAAGGCCCATCACTTTATTCAATATGTTTCATTCTATTCTTTCTATTGGGCTTAGGCTATTGCCTAATTTTAAATCAAAATTAGGCGGTTTCTTATAGGACCAACTCTAGTTTATGTACGAGTGCAAAAATTGTTATTAAGTGTTAAACTAATCTATCCATTTTATGTTAATTGTTTTGCAGGAAGTGTTGAAAAGATTAACCTATGATACGATTTGCAAAGTCTCCTTGGGCATAGATCCAAATTGTTTAGACCTTTCTGTTCCTATCCCACCTCTCATTGCTGCCTTCGAGAGCGCAGCTGCAATATCCGCGAAGCGAGCCACGAGCCCCATCTACGCCATATGGAAGCTAAAGAGAGCCCTTAACCTTGGCTCTGAGAAGCAACTCAAACAATCCATTAACATTCTGCATGACCTTGTCGAAACCATCATCTCTACTAAGCAGCAGTCTCTTGCCGATTCAGACGGTAAAGAAAATGAGGACCTCCTCTCACGCTTCCTCTCCGCCGGCTACGACGGGGAGCTAGCTAGAGACATGGTAATCAGTTTTATTATGGCCGGCCGCGATACCACCGCAGCGGCAATGACTTGGCTCTTTTGGCTTTTATACTCCGGGGACCCTACCCCTCGAAGGACCATAAGGAGCGAATTGGAATCGGGAGCTAATAATACAGACCCACTAAGTTATGAGTCAGTAAAGAACATGAGATATCTGCATGCTTGCCTATGTGAGGCTATGAGATTGTATCCTCCAGTTGCATGGGACTCAAAGCATGCGGTTAAAAACGATATTTTACCTGATGGGACTACAGTGAGAAAAGGTGACCGTGTTACATATTTTCCTTATGGTATGGGGAGGATGGAGGTTATTTGGGGGGAAGATCGATTGAAGTTTAAACCAGATCGTTGGTTTGAGAGTCATGGAGAAACCACTAAAGATAATAACAACTCCTACAATATGAGAATCTTAAAGAAAGTAAATCCGTATGAATTCCCCATTTTCCAAGCCGGACCTAGGGTGTGTCTTGGGAAAGAAATGGCATTTTTACAGATGAAGTTTGTCATGGCTTCTATAGTAAGCCGATTTGATTTTGAGCTGGTAAATTGTGAATCTCCGATATTCATACCTCTTTTAACCGCTCATATGGCTGGTGGTCTCAGGGTAAGGGTGAAAGAAATCGTGCAAAAGTAATGATAGTATTCATTTTGCTCATGAGTATACCCTGAAAAGGTAATGAGTAAGAAGTTGGAATTTGAGTATATCATGTTTGTTGTAAGCGTGAATGTATAATAAAAATTCTTAATAGTGAATATGGGATCTTTTTGGTATTGCTAGCTACTAATAGTAAGACATCAGCTAGATAGATTTTACATCTAGTAGAAAAATTATGTTAGATAATTTGCAGACATGTCAAGTGTTTTATGTATTTCGGCATGTGGTAGTGGTACTACATGGGGCAGCTACATGGGGTTGTCTTATGTGTGGAGGAGCTATGCCTATGGCTCAGGGTGCTTAGCCTTGCATAAGGACAATTTAGCTTTCTTTTCCCATGTCAACTCTACTTTTAGATATTATGGCAATATGGCATTCTCTCCCCCCAAGATTATTTCTACCGGGGTTTTTCTATGCCATCCTGGTTTGATTTTGCATTTGGTTAGCACTTTAACAATGATATTATCGTGTATTTGAAATCACATCTATTGGACGGGCATGATTAATAAGGTATTTATTAGATGATATCTTTTGTTTTTTCCTACTTATTTACTCTAAGTATTAAACTTTTAATTAACTATTATCAAACAATCTGTAACGCTCATAGTATTTCACAAACATGCGTTGAGATGAATATTATGTTTCAGATACTAGTCCAAAAATAATTGTCCAAAATATATGAATGATGCCAAAGCAAACTGATGATACCATTGTAAAAGTAAAAGCAATATGTTTTTTTTCAAAAATAAATTTCTCGTTGTTGAGTGGCACCGTAAAATCATGAGAATAAATGATATTGTCCGATTCTTGTTTTTTTTTTGAAAAAGTAAGAAAGATATATTAGCTCAAACCAATGAGTACAACCTAAAGATTTCCAAGAGAGAACGAACCATCTATGATGGACCCCTCTATTACAAGGAAATCAAAACAAACAAACTATAAACTAATACAAATATCATCCAACCAAACCCTAACAGAACTAGAAACTGAATTAGGAACACAAGCCTTGATTCTATACTCACATCAAATTGAATCTATACCCTACATAAAAGAGACTAAGAGATTACTATTCTAATGAATAGTATCTCTCAAATGAATATTGTTTCTTTTGTTTTTGTTTAAATATTTTGGATAACTTTTTATTTTGTTTTGTTTCTACTTTTCGTTTTTGTTTTGTTTTGGCTTTGGCTAATTATTCTTGCATAAGCAACTCCATAGACACGAAAAAAGAGCTACTAGTCAAATAAGTACTTCATTATTTTAAATATTAATATCTACAGTTATCAGCAAGTACTTCCTCCTTGTTTGCACAATATCCAATGCAATACTTTGAACCTTAATATCTCTAATTATTGATAAGTAAAATTTATAAAAAGTTGATATTATGAAATTATACATTAAGACGAATCAAATAAGACCCCACTTGACTATATTTTTTCCTTATACACTTGAGAAAAAATATAACATAAGATGTGCACATAAATAGAGGTTACTATCCTAATGTTGCAAGTATCATGAAACGGAGGAAGTAGAAATTATAAAAAGTTGATATTAAAGAATTCACATTGAAATGAATCTAACAAGATCCCACATAACTATGTTTTTCCTAAAATATAAATCACCAAATCTAATTAAAGTCTAAATTGTATGTGAATAGTAGACATGTACACTATGCAAATGTGTCACTTATTTAGAAATGGAGGATGTATATTCTAATGATATGTGCCAACATTCACTAATAAGTCTAAAGGTTAGGGTATGTTTATTGGGAGTCTTAAGGTGGAGTCTTAAGATAAGACTTTGTATAGTCTTATCAAAGACTCCCAATAATCATACTTTAAGATTTGGGGAGTCTTAAGGGTATTCTTAGAAATCCAAGACTCACCTTAAGACTCACCTTATAAAAGAGAACCAATGGTGCGTTGTCACGTGTCAATATAATATGATCAATTTTTTTTGAAGAGTCTGAAAGGCAGTCTTAGGGATAAAGATCAGAATTGGAATGAGTCTTATGTGAGTCTGAAATATTAAAGAATTGATAAATTTAGTGGAAAGCTGATATGACAGAGTCTGAAATATGGGAGGGAGTCATATGGATAAACTCACCCTTAGTTCTAATCTAATGTTTGTCGAAATGAAAATCTGACCTAGAATTATATGAGTCGTTTTTTATCAGACTAAACAAGACCTTTGTTTATTTTTCTAGAGTTTTGGAAATATATTTTTTTGGTTATGGTTTATTAGTTGAGATATAAATTATTTTATGTTGGTTTAGTAAGGATGTCAGATTTTCTCTGTAAGCTCAAAAACATTACCTTGTAAAAGGCTTACAAAGTAGCACAACTTCTTTCCTATTATTTGGTTATTTTTTTGAGTTATGAGAAGGGGGGAAAGGAGAAGACAATGGTTCCGCTTTTCTTAATGATGTAAGGGGGGCGAGGAGCCAGATGGAGAAGGGCAAAGCGAAGGATCACTTCAAGAAATACGTGGAACCAAATCTGCTTAATGCAAGCCAATAAAAAGGTGTAAAAACTACAATCCATAACTACATCATCTAATTTATTTTTTACAAACTTCGGAGGGCGCGTGTGTTAGGACGCGCTCTAACAACTATTATTCCTAATAAGAACATTGTGACACTAACTCTCCTATTCCAGTGAGCATCATTGCTAATCCTTCAAATAGCATTTACAGCAACAGCTAACGCCATTTTCTTAAGTCACCCAAAGATATGTCCACCCATCTGATCCTCATCAAAGCAGCTATCGATCTGCTACTAAATATGTATTGAAAAAATAAATGAGTATGAGATTCACAACACACTGCACAAATAGGACAATTCATAGACGAATTGACTCCCTAACCATACATCCTGTCATTTCTATTATGCCTCTCCTGGATGTTAAGCCAACAAATGAACCTATGTTTAGGAATAGGTAATCTACACCAAACAAACCTATCCCAATGGCATCTCTCAACCACCCCAACTAATAGCTTATAAATCTATTTCACCTGATACACACCCAAATTAAACTCTGCAATCTTAATTCATTCATCTCAGAGTTCAGGATTTCATTAGCTTCACAAATAGTTTTCCAGTACCAGCTAGCAGATTTAGGTGGCTTATACTCCCACCAACTAGCATCCTTTATATACACATTTTTAATCCACCTAATTCAGAGAAAGTCTTGTTTCTTCGAGATAACCATACATGTTTACTTATGGCAGCTTGATTCCAGATCACAATCTTTCTGAACCCCAGACCCCCATTCTGCTTAGAAGAACAAACTTGTTCCCACTTCACATTTCCAGCTTTAGAATAGAAATACTCTCCACTCCAGAGAAAGGCTCAACAAATGTTCTCAAAAATTGTTAATAACCTTCTTAGGATGATAAAAATCTGACCCCAATAGATGTGAAGGCTCATTAGGACAAAATTAATGAGTTGGACTCTAGCTGCATCGGAGAGATGCCTTGAGCTCCAAATCTTTATCTTACTTGTCATTTTCTCATAAAGAATCTGACATCCAACTGAACTAATCCTCTTATAACAGATATGCATATCAAGATAAGTGAAAGGAACAGATCCCTTAGTGAAACTTAAAACATCTAGGTTTCTCTGAATTTCACTCTCAGACATACCAACTAAATAAACAAGTGTTTTTTGTTTGTTTACTCTCAAACCAGAAGTATTTGAAAATAATTTGAAACCCTGAAGCATAAGATAGACTGAAACAAAATCCCCTTTGCAGAACATAAGGACATCATTAGCAAAAGTAAGGTGATTGAGCTGAATAGATTTGCATCTAGGTGAAAGTGAAATCTATCTTTCATACTAGCAAACTTCATGATTCTAGAAAGGTATTCCATGAGGAAAAATAGGAGCACCTTGTCTGAGCCCTCTTTTTTACTCAAAGAAACCATGTAGACTATCATTTATCATCAAAGAAAATCTTGGAGTGGAAACACAAGTCATGATAAGCTCAATAAACTTCAAAGGGAACTTTAAGAAAACCAACATCTCCCTCTAGAAATTCCAATCAATTGTATCATAGGCCTTTTTTATATCCATCTTAATCATACAACTTGGATTAGAGTTTTTCCTACTATAACCCTTTAACATATCCTGGCAAATTACAATGTTATTTACAATACTCCTAGCATGAATCAAAGCACCCTGATTATCAGTTACAATATTAGGCAGAACCCTTTTTAAGTCTCATACACATGACCTTAAAAATTGCTTTGTAAATAACATTACAGCAAGTAATAGGTCTAAAATCAGCTACAGAACTAGGAATCTTACATTTAGGAATCAAAGCAATAAAAATAGCATTAATTTATTTCAAGAGTTTACCTATATGAAAGAAAGCAAAGATAGCCTAAGTTACCTGATTGCCAATAACATGCCACATATCTTTGAAAAAAATGTGCTTTAAAACCATCTAATCTAGGTGATTTTTCACCAGTAATAGAGAAAAAAGCATGCTTCATTTCTTCATTAGCAACTAGAGCCAATAGACATGCTTGGTGTTCCTTAGAAACACAAGGACCAAGATCAATAATCTCTTGAACTCCATTCTTTCTCCCATTCATTTCAGTGCCTAAAAGATCCTGATAATAATTCAGGAAAGCTTCTTTCACCATACTATAATTATCAATCCAGTTTCCATCCTTATCTCTAACACAATAGACACTATTCTGCAGCCTTCTCAACTTTGTGTTCTCTTCCCCATCTTTAATTCATGAAGCTTTGTCTTTCTCATTCCCATCTTGTTTACTCTTCTATATTCCACAGCAACAACACTCTCTAAGTCTCTTAAAGCAACATTCTGAATATCGGATAGGCTAAAGTCGTATCAGCTAATCAAAGTAAATCCTAAAGTCCTCTAACAACACTAGTCAAGGAAGTAGGGTCGAATCCACAGGGAGACAGGTTTTCAAAGTTAATATTCAGTTAAAAAGCTACTTCAGACAAGATCAGGGAAAAATCAGTTGAACTACTAATTAAACTAAAGAAAGCAATATAAAAGTGGGATTAAACGATGAATTAAAGGTCTAGGGTATTAGTTCGGTCCACCATGCTTATACTAATCAAAGGATTCAAACAACTATCAATACCTAGATCAAGAGTCGAGATATTGGAGTACGTGTTAAGCTATCGTTAGGTATTAACACTCATAATTCAACATATGTCGCATGTTCACTAACATAATCAGAATTATTGGTGTGTACTAGGTCTCTAAAAGTAAGAGGGATTTGTGCAAACAATTATTAACCACAAGCAATCAATGAAACTGCGCAATAACACTAATCACTCATCAAGAACAAATCACACCATAATCAATCTATTCAAAACCTAGAAACTAATAGCAATTTAAACATGAATCATGGTATAAACATGATGGTCCTCCCTAAAACCCTAGAAATATGACTACTCACACATAATCGAATCAACAATAATAAACCTAATATAAAATCCTAAACTTTGCATCATGAACAAACTACATAATCAACTAAGCTATCAAAGATTAAATCAAGAAATTAAAAGAGAAGAACAATACCAAATGACAGAAAGCATTAACTTTAATTGAAATAATCCGAGGTTTGATCTCCTCCAAAACTAATCTAAAAGTATTTACCCTAATAAAGCTCTTAAAACTAAAGTAAGAACAATGGAAAATAAAGTGTCTCACAAAATAAAGGAAAAAATGATAGGAAAGGTATAAACTATTTGTCATCTTCTATAAATGGTATGTACTTGACACGGTCGTTGCACGTGCCAAATTAAATACCTAACTTAGCCTAATATAGGGTAAGAAAGGGTCGTATCCACGAGGAAGCAAGGATTAATCAAGGTTTGAAAGCGATTAAGCAAGCTAAGTCTATTAGTTAACCTATTAATGATTAACTAAGAAAAAGTGAACGAATTAGCTAACGATTAAACTAAATGATTGGGTTTAAACTATAATAAAAATCACTAGGGATAGGGAAATCACTAGTTAACTATTAGCTAACCTATTAGTCAAGCCAAGGGGAGGGTCAATTAAAGGACTAAGTCACTCAAATGTTTCCTAATTACTCTATCAAGCTAATTAGGAGGACTTAATCAACCAATCTTACCTATTCTCATGATAAAATCTATCAACCAAGTATTTCCACAACTCATAGTGATTCAATTAAGGTCCTAGGAACTCAATCACCTATTCTCATGGTGAAGTCAACCTATTGACTAGCCTAAGGTCAATCAAAAGTTTCAATTCTCAATCCTTCACTTTTGATCCCCAAATCAAGTTCAAATGGTGATCAATCAATTAAACAAGGCAATAAAATAAGCTAGACAACCTAATTTCACCTAGGTCATACCCCCAAGCTTGACTTTTAGGGTCAACTAATGATCACCTAGGTCATCCCTTTCCCCTATCTAGTAAACTACTCACAAGCCATGAAAAGAATGAAATAAAAAGTTTCAATCAACAATGATAATCCAACAATGGTAGTAATCATACTAAATAAGCTAATCATCAACTAATTACTACTAATCAATATTAAATCAAGGTAAAACAAGTATAAAAGCTAATAAAGTAAAGAGATAGAAGAAATACTCAAAGATGGATGGTAATCAAATGCAAAAACTCCATTAAAAAGCTTCAAAACTTCAATATTCAACTTCTAGATCTACTTTCTCTCACTAGGTTCTACTTCTCTCTCTAAAAATTGTCTCTGATTAAAACTAATTAAAATTCAGAAAATAAAGCTTCTCCATTATTATTACAAAAATGAGTTTTGACGGAGCGATACAAAACCGTCCAAAAAAACCGATACAAAATCGAAATCGACCGATACAAAACCGAAACCGACCGAAATAGCAAATCTGGGCAAAGGAGCACCCGCTCCTGGAACACTCTTGGGCCGCTCCAAGCTGCTGCTTCTTCTCTTCACTTTTTCTTTGACGGAGCGCCCGCTCCCCTGTTTTGGAGCCTCTTCCTTGTAAATCTAACTTTAAACACTTCAAGAAGAGATTAGATGGGGGAGGGGGATGCAAATGCACATGTAATGATCTATATTACAACCTAACTACATGCAAATGAAACAAAACTAAATGCAAATCATGTGACTATGAGAAAGGATGAAAAAGGGGAAGAAAAGGAAACTATATGACCTAAAATGCATCTAAATGACTTTAAACTAAATGCAAATAAGTGAACCTAAAGTCCACTTATCAAATTCCCCCAAGCTTGCCAATTGCTTGTCCTCAAGCAATTAATAATCTCAAGGAAACAAATGCATGAACTAAAACTAGAAAGGGCATCACACAATCAAGGTAGAGGTGTCAAGGCTAATGGAAATCTCGACCAACTTTCGGAGCTTATAGTCGTCCTTCCTTATCCACAAGTTAGGGGTAAAAGGGGTGGTCTAAGCTAGCGTGCAAAGGAAATGATCGTCCTAGAGGTCCCTCAACTATCACACAAGCCCTCATTGATCCCAAGTGAAACCTTTCCCCACAAAATGGAAAAACTCGCTCAACTTTGTACCAATCACGCCCCACAAGCTTTCCAATTCCCCCAAGCTAGCCTTTTTATTATTGATTAGTTACTAGACTCCCCTTTTTGTTGCAAGGCCCTAGACTACCTCCTCATGCAGTCTACCTCTCACTCGATAGTCATGTTTCTGAGGCACGGTACCGAGCACTCGGTATGAGACGCGATAAGAGGGTAAGGTAGCTCATACCAAATGCATTGCAGCATCTCTAGAGGCCAAAGCATGATTTTTTCTTATAACTATAGGCTACTAGCCTTGTGGGCTCTTATGCACCACTTATTTGATCCAATTGGCCAAAGGGGTCTTTTTCTTTCCATTTTTCCATTTTTTTTTGTTTTTGTTTTGCTTCCTTTCTTTTTTTTAAAAAGGCTAATAGCCTTGCATTTTCTTGAGCTAGAAGGGCTTATGCAAGGTCAAAGGAGAGAGTAAAGACTTTTTATAGGGAAAATAGTGACACTAATTCACGCTAAAGGCAAGTCTCGGACAATCAAGGGGTCTATTCGTAACAAGACCTAGGCATCCAAGCTTAAAGCACCCCTAATACTCCTATCGAGCACATAAGACACTCAAGTTAATTCACCCCTGCTCAAAAGCCAAGTTCCCAACCTCTAACCTCTAAGATCGTCATATAGAGTCATTCCTTGACTAAGTGATGCAAAATCTTTTTGCTATTTTTGAAATTTTTTCTTATTACCCTAAATGCAAGCTAAATGCAACCTAAAAGGAAAATGAACAAACTAAAATTCCCTCTCCCCCAAGCTTAAATGAAGTGTTGTCCTCAATGCTTCAAACAAGTCAAAAAGGCAAGGGGAAGGGGGGAGGGGGGGGAAGAAAAGAAAATAGAAAGAAAGGAAAGGGGGGGAGAAAAGAATGAAAATAGAAAGAAAAATAAGAAAGAAAAAGGGGAAAAATATTTACAAAGAGGAATTGAGGTGTCTAGTAAATAACACCTCAACGATCGCAATGACTTCTCATATGCAACCGCACACAATTTCGAAAAGACCAAATTGGCAATAGCAAGAAGCCAAGCATGCACAAAGTAATACATTACTATATGCCTAAATGGGGAGAAAAGCAAAAAGGTGGGGGAATGAAAACAAAAATCAAGAAAATAAGAAGAATCAAAACCAAAATAAAAAAAGAAAAAGATAATGAAGAAAAACTATCACTACTATACACCTTTGCTCTCATGAAGTCAGCAAGAACATCCGGAGGGTCAAGAGAGATGGGAGACTCCTTGAGTGATTGTGATTTGGGAACAAAAGGAAAGGAAATAGGAAAAGAAGGAATAAGATCTAGCCTCCTCGAAAAAGGGGTGTGAGGGGGTAGAATAGGAACAACTTCCACACTTAAAATCTCACTCACATCACATAATTTCTCCACATTGGCCCTTTCACAAGCTCCCTCAACTACATGTTCCTCTCCTTGTTCATCATTGACATTTCCAACCACAAGTCCACAAGCAAAGGCTCTTCTCTCACAAAGGAATCATAGTCTTCGAATGATTGAGGTGGGAAGGAAGAAAAATAAAAATTGGAGTCAATCGGGGAAGAAGGCGTAAAAAGGGAATCAAGGGATTCACAAATGTCTTCACAATCCTCACCTTCCTCCTCGTGAATTGGATTAAACTAAATTAGGTTTGACTTATCCTCATCATCATTACTCCAAAATCCATGAACATAAGGCACATGAGTCTCCCTAGATGCATTTTCGTTCTCTTCATAGGAAGAATCACCATCATCCTCAATCAAAGACCTAGATTTGTCGACATCATTTTCACCCTCTTTTTCCTTTTCATCTCTTTTGGACTCTTCACACTCATTCTCACATCCTTGAGACCGCTCTAGGGCATCTTCCTTCCACCTAGATTCAAAAGAGTCACGTCTCCTCACCAACTTCTTAATTTGATCAAATAACTCACAATATTTCTCTCCTTCCTTCTCATAATACTTGAGCTCCTCAAAACTAGCCTCAATAAGATTATCATATTCGACAAGCATTTGAGGAATAAAATCATGCAAATTTGGGCTAGAATCAAGTAGAGAAGAGCTTTGGTTATTAACAAGGGGAGAAGCGTCATTGTAAGTCCCAACATTAAGCATATGATAATTCACATCATCCCAACTAGAAGAAGGAGGGGGAGTATCATGACTAGGCATGTGAGAAATTGAATTGCAAGCAAAAGAGTTTTCATTGTGATTAATGCAATTATTAGATAAATAAGAATCATAATTCAAAGAATGCATTTCATCACAACTAGGAGAAAGAGGTGGAGGCATACCTTGGTCCGGTTGAACTAAACTAAGATTCGTGCCCATATCCCACTCATACGTGTCTTGAGCTAGCCAAATGTAATAATCCCAAGCTTCATTCAAGGAAAGAGCTTGAAATTCTCCATGATGCATATCCTCAACCACGCATCGAGTGAAATCATTCAAACCGGCATAGATTACTTCACAAACCTCCCATAGCTCACAACTATAGTTGATTGGAAGAGAATATTGCACCCTAGTGTAATACCTCTAAAATGACTCGTTCTCGAATTGAGGAATCGAGAAGCGTGTCATTCTTGCAAATGTGCCCCAAGATGCAATTGCTTACAGAACCATAGCTAAGCAAGGGGTTAGCAATAACAAGAATTTCATCATTAAAGGGGGAGGGAAAAAGATAAAGATAAAAGAAGGATAAGGGGTGACTTAGACTCGAAAATCGACATCCAAATCAATGTAATTCGTTGCTTCCCCGGCAACGGCACCAAAATTTTACACGGTCGTTGCACGTGCCAAATTAAATACCTAACTTAGCCTAATATAGGGTAAGAAAGGGTCGTATCCACGAGAAAGCAAGGATTAATCAAGGTTTGAAAGCAATTAAGCGAGCTAAGTATATTTTTAGTGGTTTTTGAGATTAATGATTAACTAAGAAATAGCGAACGAATTAGCTAATGATTAAACTAAATGATTGGGTTTAAACTATAATAAGAAAGCACTAGGGATAGAGGAATCACTAGTTAACTATTAGCTAACCTATTAGTCAAGCCAAGGGCATTCAATAGGGTCAATTAAGGGACTAAGTCACTCAAATGTTTCCTAATTACTCTCTCGAGCTAATTAGGAGGACTTAATCAACCAATCTTACCTATTCTCATGATAAAATCGATCAACCAAGTATTTCCACAACTCATAGCGATTCAATTACGGTCCTAGGAAGTCAATCACCTATTCTCATGGTGAAGTAAACCTATTGACTGGCCTAAGGTCAATCAAAAGCTTCAATTCTCAATCCTTCACTTTTGATCCCCAAATCAAGTTCAAATGGTGATCAATCAATTAAACAATGCTATAAAATAAGCTAGACAACCTAATTTCACCTAGGTCATACCCCCAAGCATGAATTTTAGGGTCAACTAATGATCACCTAGGTATCTCCTTCCCCTAGCTAATAAACTACTCACAAGCCAAGAAAGGAATGAAATAAAAAGCTTCAATCAATAATAATGATCCAACAATGGTAGAAATCATACTAAATAAGCTAATCATCAACTAATTACTACTAATCAATACTAAATCAAGGTAAAACAAGTATAAAAGCTAATAAAGTAAAGAGATAGAAGAAATAATCTAAGATGGATGGTAATCAAATGCAAAAACTCCATTAAAAAGCTTCAAAACTTCAATATATTTATCAACTTCTAGATCTACTTTCTCTCACTAGGTTCTACTTCTCTCGCTAAAAAATCTCTCTAATTAAAACTAATTAAAATTCAGAAAATAAAGCTTCTCCATTATTATTACAAAAATGGGTTTTTATACCCCAAAGTACTAAGGGCAAAGCCATAAAACACAAAATGGAAACTGTCCAAAAAAACCGATACAAAACCGAAATCGACCGATACAAAACCGAAACCGAGAAATAGAAAATTTGGGCAAAGGAGCGCCCGCTCAAGGAACACTCCTGGGCCGCTCCAAGCTGCTGCTTCTTCTCTTCACTTTTTCTTTGACGCAGCGCCCACTCCGCCTCTTTTGGAGCACCCGCTCCCCTGTTTTGGAGCCTCTTCCTCGTAAATCTAACTTTAAACACTTCAAAAAGAGATTAGATAGGGGAGGGGGGATGCGAATGCACATATAATGATCTATATGCAACCTAACTACATGCAAATGAAACAAAACTAAATGCAAAGTATGTGACTATGAGAAAGGATGAAAAAGGGAAAGAAAAGGAAACTATATGTCCTAAAATGCATCTAAATGACTTAAAACTAACTGCAAATAAGTGAACCTAAAGTCCACTTATCAGTACCATTGATAATCCACAAAAGGTATGAACTATTACCCCAATTTGACAAAAACGATCCCATTGACCGGTTTAGGGTAATAGTCAGCCCTGTTATAATAGGTAAACCGGTAAATGGGATTGTTTTTGTCAAATTAGGGTAATAGTTCAGCCCTTTTATGGATTATCAAAAGTACAGACCTTTTATAGAAGATGGTCAATAGTTTATACCTTTCTTATCAATTGTTCCTAAAATAAAAGACACTAACTATTTATGCTAAACTCTAAACTAGATAGGAGAAGGGTTACAATTTAGGCCCAAAAAGGTCTAAAAGGAAGCCTTCGGATAAAGGGGCCGATCGGGCTAAAGCTCGCCCGATCGCGCGAAAAACTAGCGAAACTGGGTCAACTTGGGAAGGCTGTATCTCCTAAACCATAAGTCTGATTGGAGCGTGTGACCTGTCGTTGGAAAGCTCTTGAATTCTAGATTCCAACCCAATTGAAATTTCTTGATTATCAATTTTTATCAATAGTTTTGATCAAAATAGTGACATGTGTCAACTTTGGCACTTCTTTCACTAACTCTTTATTTCATTCCAACTCAAAATTGTCCCAAACGGATGCATTGTGATCCTTGTGCAAGCTACCTTCATCCTTAATCATTAATAGGCTAGATCCTTGATAATCATGATCAATTTGTATCAAAATTACCTGAAAATCATTGAAACACACAAACAGGGAGTAGTGGAGCGCAACTTATATAATTCATGTCATTATGAAAATACTCTAAAAAGAGTTCTAAATGCATCTAAAAACTATATATAAATTTGATACATCAATATCATTATGCAACTTCTTTTGACACTCAGCCAAATACTACGAGGATCTAGCATCTTGAGCCTGAATATCTAAATAGTCTCTCTTGAGCTCCTTCATAGCACACTTAGTAGCTTCCAACTTAGTAACAGCAGCAAACATCTTCCAAGTATCCAGCATCCTCTAATTAAAACCAACCAGATCCTTCCACATTCTAAAACACCTAAAAGGCTTCCTAGGACATGTATCATTATGAATCATATTAATATGCATTAGAGTGTGATCAAAAATACCTTTGGGCAAGAATCTCACCTCAGATTCAGGAAAAAAATCACACCAAGCACTATTAATTAACACTCTGAGCAGCTTGCAAAAACCCTATCCTCACCATGTTGCTTAATCCTCCAAGTAAATAACTGCCCCACGCCTTTCATATTATAAAGCCCACAAGAAAAATAAAATCTTCTAATATCCTCAGTCTCCCTTAGAGAGAAAACAGACCCCATCCTTTCATCTGATTTCATAACACAGTTAAAAATCCCCAGCAACCATCCAAGGAAAATCACAAAAACCAGAAATCCTCACCAAATCATTCCACAAAACCTCCCTGCTCAAGGCTTCATTGAAATCATACACTATGTACACCTAAAAGCCTCATTCCTATTAAGGATTGGAGTGACCACACAATGCACCAATTGACTTGTGAGCAAAACCAAATCCACAGAAAAAGACAGAAGGTTCCAAGCAATAACTATCCTTCCACCCTTATGACCATAGTTGTTAGAATCCCGATTCGAATCGTAGAATGTACGATTCTACGATTCAACTTTAGTCATCCGATTCGATCTACGATTCTATACGATTCTAGTAATTACTTACTACTTACGAGAACTTTAGAATTATTACTTAATCTAAATCATGACAATAAAGGTATTAATCAATATATATTGTCATTTATTGCCTACTTATAGTGTAAACATCTATTTTCTTTAATTAATTTCTTTATAAACTTATGATATGATCATCTTCCAGTGGCAGTTGGCTATAATATCTTGACTATGCGTGTTTGTAGAATCGCACGATTCTACGATCCGATCTTACGATTCGATCCTAAGAGCCCCTTCCGATTCAAAGTAGAATCCCGATTCTAATAACATTGCTTATGACAACTAGAATTTGTATAAAACACCACCCCTAAATACATTAGAATAAAGTGAGCCCATGTTAATTGGCTTCACTTTAGTTTCTAAGAGGCACACTATTCCCAAAGCAAGAATTTTTCAGAAAATTCCTAACACTCACCTGCTTTTGGAGACTATTTATGCCCTCACATTCCATACAATACTATTCATTTGGAATAGGAGAGTTTCCACCCCCTGTTATCCACTTCATTTTAAACAGCATAAACCACATCGCATACTCCTAGTGATGCAAAAGAATTAGTAACAGAAACAAGATTAGGAGCAACTAGAGGGTGTTTCAGTGCCCTAAGAGGAGCACTAAACTCAACTTTAGGTTAAGCCAGTGTAACATTCTCCATAAACACCTTCATCCCCAATCTGATCAGCCAACTCAACCATATCAGTCTTATTATCTCTCTCATTCAAAGAAACCTGCTTCAAAACAGGTTGGTTGGCTTTTGGTCTCAAACTTGTTTCACATTTTGATTACCAACTTTTTTTCCTGCAATCATCAATTCAGTGCCCCATCATAACACACCCAGAGCATCTCACAGGTTTCCATTCATATTCCACATCTACAAGCACATCAAAATTGTTCTTGATACAAGTCAAGAAGCTAAGTCAACCCTTGGAGATGAACCTATTTGCTTGGTTCTTGAAGCCTTTGGATTCAAGCTCAATTCCAATGCTTCCTTTGTGACCATGATTGCTTGGGATGATGATCCTAGTTGTGAAGACTAATATGGGGCGCGTCCATAATTAGTTATTTGGAGTCATTTAAGAGTCTTTTGTCATGTTATTTTAAACATTTAATTAATGTGTTGTTTTAAGTCCATATGGCTGAAAATATGGTTATAAGTTTGGTTATATGAAGAGTCCTAGTTGAGTTGTAATTCATTTTAAGATAAGAATTGATCTAGCTAAAAGATAAGGAAGGATAGGCGTGTAAAATAAGATTGAAAGGACGAAAATCCTATCATTCTTATTAGATTATCTTCCTTATGTTTATGTTTATCTTTATCTTTTCCTAAATTCCAGGGATTAAGATTTATATGCTTTCTAGATAGAGTTTGGTTTCCTAATCATACTAGAACTTGTACTAGTATATATAGGCGCCTGTTTATTCAATAAAGAAGTAAGTTTGATTCAGATATAATTTTCGAGTGAATTATTTGTTTTTATACAATAATTTCGGCCATTCATAATATTCAGGAGTGATTATTATTGAGTGTTAATCTACTTAATTCCAGGTGATGGTTTAAGGGAGATTAAGAGTTAATTAAATCTTTCAGGAATGCTTGATTTAATTATCATATCCATAAACACATAAACACATAAAAATTCGGACTTGTTCATCTAGCTAAGATCCTTTGCTTTGGAGTTCTTGAATGTTACTTCTCATTAGAGTTGCATTCATATCAATTGGTATCAGATTTTTCCAGGAGGGTGAGGAAAGAAAGTGTCCGACTTTCTTGGTAAGCTTTTTAAACTAGTTCATTCTAGTTCTTGATCCTTGATTAGGCTTGTGTGGTTCTTTGGCTACCATTCTTTTTGTTGGCGTGTGATTTGTGTGTGTTGCGTGCCATATTTGTTTGTTTTAAGCTTTAAATCATGTCTAGTGTGGAGAAACTTGAGAAAATGATGCATGATTTACTTGTTGCCACTGAGGAGGACCGAGCTAGGGCTAGGAGGTTAGAAACCGCTCATATTGCTCTAGTTGATGTTGTTAAAAGGAAAAATGACCCTAATCATGTTGACTATGAATCTGATCATGATGTTGTGCAAACTGTGAAATCCACTTATGATAATGATAGGAGAATTAAATTGGATGATTTTACTGGTGATGCAAATCCTGAAGATTTGCTTGAATGAATTCGACAACTTGAAAAGATTTGTGAATATAGGGGTTTTGATGATGAAAAGAAGTATAAAATTGCGACCATTAGACTAACTAAATATGTTGGAATTTGGTTAGAGAGTATAAAGTAAAAAAGGGCAAAACTTGGAAAATCTAAGCTTAAAAGTTGGGAAAAGTTTAAGAAGAAACTTAAAGAAAGATTTATTGCAAGTGGTTTTATTCAAAGGCAATATATGAGAAAGCGTGATTTAACTCAAGATTCTATGAATATTCATGACTATACTTTGGAGTTTGATAGATTATGCTTGCTTTGTGGTAATGAGGAGGTTGAGCAAGAAAAGATTGCTAGATTTATTGGAGGTCTTCATAAATCTATTGCTAGAAAGATTGATATTGCCAATTATAGTACTTTTGATGATGTGTGTCAATTGGCTTTAAAATTTAAACGTCATGAACTTGAAGAAAAGAAAGCCTATGCGGGGGAAAAGCACCACTTTTAAAAGCCCTAATCCTATTTACCCTTCTTCTTCTAAGACCTTTGAAAAGAGAGAATTTCCTTCTAAGGGGGATCACAAGGGGGAGCGCCCTAAAATGTTTATTTTGAGGGAGAAATATGATGAGACTCGAAAGTGTTTTTAGTGTCAAGGGAGGGGTCATATTGCTGCAAATTGTCCTGCTAGAAAATCCCTCACTATAAAACAATACATGACCTTGGAGGAGGAAGAGAGAACTTATGATTATGTGCTGGAAAGTGACCGTGAAAGTGATGAGAATGGAGATGAGGATGCCTATGCTGAAGATGACACTAGAATGATTGGAGTTATTAGGAGAACCTTGCATGTTAATCACTCTCCTAACCATGAACAAAGAGAGAACTTGTTTCATACTAGATGTAGAGTTGGTGAGTTTTCTTGCAATGTGATTATTGATAGTGGATCTTGCACTAATGTGGTGCCATCTAATGTGGTCTCTAAGTTGAATTTGTTGGTTAGAGATCATCATTGTCCTTACAAGTTGAGTTGGTTGGATTATAAAACTGGTTTGACTGTTAAGAAACAAGCCCCTGTTTCTTTTTCGATTGGAAACTACAAAGATAAATTGTGGGGTGATGTTCTTCCTATGAGTGCTTGTCATATTCTTCTTGGAAGACCTTGGCAATTTGATCGAAAGGGTATTCATTAGGGGGAGACGAATGTGTATTATGTTTTGATAGGGTCCAAGAGGATTTGACTTATGCCCTTGTCTCCTAGTAATATTGCGCTAAAGAGGGTTGAAAGCAAGCAAAGTTTGTTCCTTTCAGCCAAAGAGTTCGAGAAAGAGGTCGAAATAGAGGGTCATGGTTATGCTTTGTTTGTTAAATGTACTTTAACTAATGATGTTTCTATGAAAGATCCTAACATTGCAGCTTTGTTAGAGGAGTTTGGGGATGTTTTTCCCGAAGAGTTGCCTCAAGGGTTACCACCTTTGAGAGGAATTGAGCATGCTATTGATCTAGTGCCAGGCGCACTTTTGCCTAACAAACTGATGCATAAAGCATTTCATAAGCAAGAGCATTCGTTGGTTAAGAACCGAAGAATCAGTTTTGCTTCAAGCCTTGTTGGAACCGTACCAACAACCACCACTTTCACTAGCCTTAGAACCACCAAACTAGGCCACCAATGTCAAAGAAGAACTCTTGGTGCAACCTTGCTTTGTTAAATTAGTAACTAATCTACGTTAGTTAGCTAATTAACTCAAAGACTTGAATTAGGACAAACTGTCCAGTTTTACTCTAAGCGCACAGCTCAAAGAAATGAGTATAACTCTTAATTCATTCAACAAAGTCTAATGAAACTTCTTACATTACAATCCTAACATATAAGGCAGTAACATACCAAAGAATCACGTCATTTGGTGATGTTTTGCTTAGGTAACAAAAGCCATCTTAAACTATTACAAAATCTGGCCAGTTTTCAGTACCTAGGTGCAATGATTAGGATTTTCTGAGAAACGAAAATATCCTACTGCAAAAAGGAAACTAAGGTAATAAAATAGACATTCTAAGAAAAATATCCTCAAAAAATCAGCTCCAAAAGCTTAAGAAAAGCGGCTGCCCAGAACTGATGAAAAGGGGCCCAGAATGACGCAGGGAGCTGCGGTTTTGGACACTTCTTCATGAAGCTCTCGTTTCCTATTGATTCTTGCCTCCAACTCTTCACATGCTTGTTGGTGATGTATGTAAGCACACAGGTGAGTCATGTATGGTTGCCTTAGCCAAGAATAAAGCTCAAAAACGTGGCCAAAATACTCCCTAAACCAACCGTATAAAACCTGTTCTTCCAAAACAGTTTCACTAAGCTTACTTTAATGACTTAGAACTAATTAATTAAGCTATTTAATCATAATTCAAGCTTGATTACTAATACTTTATGATGTTAAGATGATCATAAGCATTAATCAACAAGGCTTAAAAAAGATTAAGAAGGTGTTAAGCTTAATTAACAATTCGAAGTACTTGTTTGTTCGAAATTGGATTAAGTAAGCTAATGAATTGAATCTCCTTCACCTTAATCTCTTCTTGATGACTCTTTGCTAGGAGACTTGGATTGATCATGGATGCTCCTGCATCACAAACCAGCATATAGATGTGATCCTATGGCTTCTAAGGAGCTACAAAAATAGATTGAAGAGTTGATTGATCGAGGCTATGTGAGAGAAAGCATGAGTCCATGCACCGTTCCTGCCCTTCTTGTTCCTAAGAAGGATGGTACATGGAGGATGTGCATTGATAGTAGAGCCGTCAACAACATCACAATAAAGTATCGTTTTCCTATGCCAAGATTGGAGGACATGCTTGATGAGTTACATGGAGCCTTGGTGTTTTCGAAGATTGATCTAAGAAGTGGATATCACCAAATGAGAATTCGAGAAGGAGATGAATGGAAAACAGCTTTCAAGACCAAACAAGGTCTATATGAGTGGATGGTGATGCCCTTTGGTCTTTGCAATGCTCCTAGTTCTTTTATGAGACTTATGAATGAGGTACTACGTCCCTTTCTTAACAAGTTCCTTATTGTCTATTTAGATGATATCCTTGTGTATGGTACTAGTATTGATTCTCATTTAGCTCATTTAAGACTTTTATTTGAAAAAACTGAGAGAACAAAGATTGTATGGAAAGATGCAAAAGTGTGACTTTCTTGTACCTAGTATTGCTTTTCTTGGCTATATTGTATCTAGGGATGGAGTACATGTTGATCCAGAGAAAGTCAGAGCTATTTCCTCGTGGTTGGCGCCAACTAATGCTCATGAATGTCGATGTTTCCACGACCTAGCTTCCTTTTATAGGAGGTTCATTCAAAATTTCTCAACAGTTATGGCTCCAATCACTGAATTGATGAAGAAGGGAGAGTTTTCTTGGAACTCTCATGCTCAAAGATCGTTTGATGAGGTGAAGAAGTTACTTTGCCATGCTCCTATTCTTGCCTTGCCAGATTTCAACAAATTGTTCGAGGTAGAGTGTGATGCAAGTGGAGTTGGAGTTAGCGCAATGTTGATACAAGAGAAGAGGCCTATTGCTTATTTTAGTGAGAAATTGAGTGGCACCAAACTCAATTACTCCAATTATGATCGAGAGTTCTATACTATTGTGAGGGCCTTAGATCATTGGTCCCACTACTTGTGGCCCAAGCCTTTCATACTCCATTCAGATCATGAAGCACTCAAACACATCCATGGACAACAAAAACTCAATCATAGGCACGCCAAGTGGGTTGAATTCCTACAATCTTTTACTTTTTCTTCTAAGTATGAAGAAGGAAAGAGCAATGTTGTTGCTGATGCTCTTTCTAGGCGATCATATCTCTTAACCATGGTTGATGCTCGAATTTTAGGGTTTGATCACTTAAAAGAATTGTATGTAAATGATAATGACTTTAATAGTTCTTTGAAAGACCCTAATGGCTTGTATGTAGTTCGAGAAGGATTTCTATTTAAGGGGAACAAGCTATGTGTTCCTAAGAGTGGCTTGAGGGAGTTACTAGTGAGAGAATTCCATAGTGGTGGGGTGGCTGGTCATTTTGGCATTCAAAAGACCTTAGACACTTTGAGTGAGAGTTTTTATTGGCCTAGCATGGTGAAAGATGTTCATATGGTGGTTAGTAGGTGTGCTAGTTGTCAAAAGGCTAAGAGTACCTTTCATAAAGGCCTATATACTCCATTGCCAGTCCCTAATTCTCCTTGGGATAGTGTGAGTATGGATTTCATTGTAGGATTGCCTCGAACTCAAAGGGGAACGGATGCTATCATGGTTGTGGTAGATCGTTTCTCTAAGATGGCTCACTTTGTTCCTATGCATAAAACTGATGATGCTTTGCCTGTGGCTGATTTGTACTTTGGGGAGATCATTCGTTTGCATGGTATCCCTAGAAGTATTGTTAGTTATCGTGATTCAAATTTCCTTAGTCACTTTTGGAGGAGCTTATGGAACATGGTGGGAACTAAGTTACTTTTAAGTACTAGTCATCACCCTCAAACAGATGGCCAAACTGAAGTAACTAATCGAACTCTTGGAGATCTATTGCGTGGCTTGGGGAGCAAGACACAAAAGGATTGGCGTTATGAAGCTAGCACATGCTGAATTTGCTTACAATCGAGCTCATTCAACCACTACTTCTGAATCTCCATTTGAAGTGGTATATGGTATCAATCCTTTTCTTCCTATTGATTTTATTGTTCTAACCAAATCTAAAATTCATGTGGATGCAAAGAAAAGGTTCGAAGATTTCAAGAAGAAATGTGAGCAAGTCAAAGCTAGAATTGAGAAGATGAATACTCAATACAAGGAGAGAGCAAATTAGCATAGGAGGCAACCTAAGTTCAAAAGTGGCGATCTAGTATGGATCCATTTGAGGAAAGAGAGGTTTCCAAGCAAGAGGAAGAATAAGCTCATGCCTAGGGCTATTGGTCCATTTGAGGTTCTTGAGGTGATTGGTGATAGTGCCTACAAGATCGACCTTCCAAGTGAGTATGGAGGTGTGAGTGATACATTCAATGTTGTAGATCTTAGTCCTTACTATAATGATGCAAATTTGAGGACAAATTCTTTTGAAGAGGGGGAGAATGATACAAGTCAAGAAGCAAAGTCAACCCTTGGAGATGAACCTATTTGCTTGGTTCTTGAAGCCTTTGGATTCAAGCTCAATTCCAATGCTTCCTTTGTGACCATGATTGCTTGGGATGATGATCCTAGTTGTGAAGACTAATATGGGGCGTCCATAATTAGTTATTTGGAGTCTTTTAAGAGCCTTTTGTCATGTTATTTTAAACATTTGATTAATGTCTTGTTTTAAGTCCATATGGCCGAAAATATGGTTATAAATTCGGTTATATGAAAAGTCTTAGTTCAGTTGTAATTCCTTTTAAGATAAGAATTGATTTAGCTAAAAGATAAAGAAGGATAGGCGTGTAAAATAAGATTGAAAGGCCGAAAATCCTATCATTCTTATTAGATTATCTTCCTCATGTTTATCTTTATCTTTTCCTAAATTCTAGAAATTAAGATTTATATGCTTTCTAGATAGAGTTTGGTTTCCTAATCATACTAGAACTTGTACTAGTATATATAGGCGCTTGTTTATTCAATAAAGAAGTAAGTTTGTTTTGGTTATACTTTTCGAGTGAATTATTTGTTTTTATATATTATTGATGAAGATGTGGCCTACCTAGATGAGAAGTGTGCTGAAGGAGTGCAAGAAGAATCCAACGATGAAGATATGGACATAGATGTAAATGAGTAGATGAAGAAGAAACGTAGCAGAAACTGCCTCGTATAACCATACAATCAATGAGCAACAAAATCTAGAAAAAGGTGTCAACTTTTGTGTAAATATCTTTTGTGTATGCCTTTTACTTCTTAGGTAGTGTTAGTTTATGGTTATATGAACCGTAGGTGAGTTTCTTTTTAGGTACTTATGTGTATGCTAAGGCAGTTAACATTGCTATGTGTTCCTTTTGCTTGTTATGGTAATGTAGTCAGTTATGAACTGCTCAAAGAAGCTCCACAGAAAGCAACAATTTCAATAGAAGAACTCTAAACTTGAAATGCCAGAAACTGCTCATCATCTCAATCCAACTAGTTCTTTGATAGTTAACATTTGACAGAGTACAATTACATACAACATCCAAGAAGTGACCACCACAAAAAAAAACATTCACAAATATGGTACACACAATTTAACAGTGTCATGTAGCTAGTTCACCAATTCATCAATTCACCAAATAATACTCCAACTTTATATGCGAGGTGTTTTACTTCGCATGATCAACTAAACAATTTTTTTGTAAAAAATAAACAAATTTCATGAAAGTACTTGTTTCTATGTTCAACCAAGCCACAACTTATTAACATCCTCTGACCCATCATGATCTTGACACTTAATTTAGCCTAAGTTATAGAAGCATAAGACAAGCTACAGATTATTACAACTAAAGTAAGTTAGTGGTAATGCTAAAATTTAGCCTAAGCTATAGAAGCATAAGACAAGCTACAGATTATTACAACTAAAGTAAGTTAGTGGTAATGCTAAAATTTAGCCTAAGCTACAGATTATTACAACTAAAGTAAGTTAGTGGTAATGTTAAAATTTAGCCTAAGCTACAGATTATTACAACTAAAGTAAGTTAGTGGTAATGCTAAAATTTAGCCTAAGCTATAGAAGCATAAGACAAGCTACAGATTATTACAACTAAAGTAAGTTAGTGGTAACGCTAAAATTTAGCCTAAGCTACAGACAAGCATAAGACAAGTAATAGAGAATTCTCCAACTCAATAATATCCATGTGATTACAACTAAAGTTAGTGGTAATGCTAAACTTTTAGACAAATACTAAGTGTAATCAAACAACATATTATTAGAGAAGTTAAAGGACCTATATATTAAGAGTACTCAGCTGATAAGGTATGATAAGGCATTACTATGGCCACATTTAACATATGTTATCGATTTAATCAGTAAGTTCACTAATTGATATACTCCAACAACCACATTCAAATAAGCACACATATTCTATACAACAACAATAACAGGGAAGATTATACCTTTCTGCACTCCTATGGTGACTGAAATCACCTCTTTCTGCCTCTCCTCCTCACTCCCAGGTTCACGTATTTGAATCCCTTTCCCCGACGACGAGGTGGTTTCCTCCTAAGTGGCTCAGATATCATGATTCCCCTCCCTTTGTATTTCTTTGTGAACTCCTTTGTTTTTTTACTCATCTCCAACCTCTTACGGGCTCGAAGTTGGGCTTCATACTACGCTGCATCCCTTAGAATCTCCTCCAAAGCTATGAGGCTCTTTTCACTCAGACACTGCTCAGCTTCCCCAGAATCGTACAACTTTCTCGCATAGGGGCTACGATCTTGGATGGAAGTGACGAGATGTCTACAAAACAACATCTCGTCCTTCGTTTTGGCTTCAAAACCAGCCTCCATTAATGGATTGGTGTTTATTTCAACATTACTAGAGTTTGAAGAAGAGAGATCTGACATTTTGGGTGTTGTATTTTCGATCTGGAGATCGAACCAAAAAAAAAACTTTCGATCTGGAGAACGTGTTGTATGACGAACAGAATCGCCGGAAAGTGTGAGATTGAGTGAAGAAAAAATTTGGGTGAAATAAAATTGAGTGAAGAGAATCGAAGGAAAAGGGTGAGATGAGAGAGAAAATTAGGGTTCATCAGATGAAAAGGGGGGAGATGAGTGGTTTGAGTTTAAAGATTTTGAGGGTAATTAATGATTCTGATATGAATCATTTAATTTGGGTGGTTGGGTGAATGATTTTGGTGGGAATCATTATTAAATTAATCAGCTTTATTGTCAATATATTTATGTTAAATGAGTTTTATTTATGAATCATGTTTATTAATGAAGGGTATTATCGTCATTTCATGTGATAAACTTTACCAAAATAAGAAAGATGGAAAATTGTTGCAAGTAATATGTTACACCCATTTTAGGAAATTGTTGCAAGTAATATGTTATGGAGGGAGTAAAATAATTTCGGCCATTCATAATATTCAGGAGTAACTATTATTGAGTGTTAATCTACTTAATTCCAGGTAATAGTTTAAGGGAGATTAAGAGTTAATTAAATCTTTCGGGAATGCTTGATTTAATTATCATATCCATAAACACATAAACACATAAAAATTCAAACTTGTTCATCTAGTTAAGATCCTTTGCTTTGGAGTTCTCGAATGTTACTTCTCATTAGAGTTGCATTCATATGAGTTCTCATTCACAAAAGCAAGCTGATCGGAAGCTCATGATTCACAGACATTTCAATGAGAATCCTAGCATAACCCAACCTATCTATGTTCTTAGTAGCCTGGTCTACTTTAATAAACTTCCCCAAAGGCTCTACAATCTTATAAAGGCTTCTTTCACCCTAATATTTGAAATCCACGTTCAATCTGATCCCAATAGGAACCCTCTTGAAATCGTATTTGTTAATCATAAGATCATGAGACCAATCTTTAAGAAACAAAGGCTTATTATCAAAAAAAGCAACCGCTCTAGAAAGGATCACATCTCTCTTCTCCATAGATTTAAACCTAATAAAGAAGAAACCATTTATAATATGAACCACCTTATCAACACCATCATTTTTCCAATTTCTCCTACAAAAACCATCTATGACACCAAGAGGAAGGTTGGCACCAACAACAAAACCTACCACAACAAAACTCCAGAAATCAATCTCATATTGAATATCCTCCATATCAATTTTGACAATTTTAGAAACATGATTCAAGTAATCATTGTAATTCCCCGTAAGTTTATGAATTTTATAAATATATTTAAAGTATATTTATAATCATTTATATATTTATTTCATTTAATTATCTAAGTGTTGACTATTCTGAAAGTCAAATGATTGTTAAACGTTTTAAATAATCATTAATATTTGTTGGGTTGATTTTAAGTATTGAATATTTTATTAAATATTTTAGGTTGTGTTTAAAATGGTTTTATTATTGAGTTGAGGAGCCCAAACCTTTTAATTAGGGTTGGATGATCAATCCAAAGCCCAAACCTAAGCCTAAATTAATTGCCATAGGTTTTAGGCAAACCTATAAATACCCCTGAAACCCCAAGCTTGCGCACTTTTATATTCTCTCTTTTCTCTCTCCCCAACCGGCCCCTTCTCTCCTCTTTCCCTCCCCGTTTTGCATGCGCCGACCACCACTCATACTCATTCACTCTTGTTTTTCCGGCGAGCCACCGCACACCCTCGCCTCCTTCTTGATTTGCGTGTTACGCCAGCCACGCAGCTCTCACTCTCCCCTCTTCGGCCGCAGCAGCAGCCACGCAGCCGCGTGACTGCCACGCGCCACCCAGCGACAGCCACACGCTCCTCCCCGCGCGTTTTTCCTCCTTTGTTTTTCCGGTTTTTCGTGGTTTTCTTTGATTATTTATTAACCCTTATCCTCTATTTAATGTTTAACTAAAGATTTTACCCACTAAGTCCAGCTTTCTTGTGAAAGTCGCAGGGAGGGTCCTTTTAAGTAGATGACTTGTCGGGTTGTTCAAGTAAGTGAATTGGCATTACCTTGCCTGCACTAAGGTTTAAAAGAATCTTTGTATTAATGTTAAAGTTATGATTTTTATGAGATTTAATATTATAGTTGTGATTTTTAGGAGTTAATATGTTTAATAAATAAAGTTGAAACTTTATTGTTTGAATTATTAAAAGAATCTGATTTTTATTTATTATGGATATAAATTATAATTTCAGATTTATTATTTATTGTTTGAAGTGAGTTTTAAGTATGAAAGTAATGGTTTTTGAGGTTTTAAATCCTAGACTTAAAAGTATTACATTAAAGGTTATTACAGGTTGAAACTTTTATGTTTTTAAATTATTTTAAAATGAGATTTGAAGTGTTTTAAAATAAATTATATTGTTGTGAATTAATTAGGATGTTATTTCATTGTTATGTTATTATTTTGGTAGGCGGAGAATTTACTTTAGGCGACTTCTAGAGTTTTAAAGAGGCCTCTCACTTTATCTACACAAGGTACGTACATGTCCTTATGTGTTAGACTAGTATCATGTCCTAAGGATTAGGATTATTTATAGTATCATGTATAGGGAACCCTTTTATGGTTCATACGTGGCTATTGAATTGGAAGTGTTGTTGAGCATATCAATTGCCTATATGTTTATTACATGATTGAATGGATGTTTGATTAAAGCATGTTGTTGGAAGTATTTATATTTTGATCCATCGTGTGATGTGGATTAATGATATTTTATTATTGGATTATGGAGTTTGGTATTGCTTCGCTTAATGGATATTTTATTACTTCTCAAAGGCTGAGGACTTTGTGGGTAACTTGGATTATTATTAGTTATGGTTATTTTACTACTTTGCAAAGACCGAGGGCTTTGTAGGGTATGTATATTTATTGTCATTGGACATTCGATTGTTGGTTTAAGTAAACAAATAAATTGGAGGATTAATTCTTGGTCAATTGGAAATGTTTGATCACTTATTTAATCCTAAGATAAAAGAGGAATATTTGTTGTATTCATGTTATGTGTTGGTTGCTTTCTTTAGAGTCCAACATCGAATAACTTATTAATACTTAATATGGAAGTGAATAGCAATAGCTTTAGACTTGTGCACGTCTGAAATTCTGGGCTAGTATGAGTTGGAGTTACATGGCGGTAGCCCATGGCTTTTCTTGCGGTCGGATTGATCACCGTACCATATTTTATTTTTTAAAGATTCCTCGATATCGTAGGTCAAGGGATTACGAAGTCGCGCCCGTAATTCGTCATCTATTTTGAAAGCTGGTTTTGGTTAGACAACTCGATCCATTGTTTATTCAATTTACTAAATGATTATCATGTTGTATGTCTTGTGAAGTCAAGTCTTATTTTACGAGTTGAAGTCTTGAGGTATCTTTATTGATCATGTTTTGTGGTTCAATAGTATCATGTTATGTTTCGTGTTTTATTTTATTTATGTATGTACTCATCTTTGCTGATTATGTGGTTTATGTGAGTCGATCATGGTTGTGCCTATTGATTCTGTGATGACCCTTTATTGGTGAGCAGTTTTCAATTGAGTATTTGCCTACAGGTTTGGGAAGATATGATGCATCGTCTCAATTACTCATTTGGGACTTGGGAAGCATTGATAAGAGATCGCTTTCTTACTTTTATTGCCTCTTGCATTTACGTTACTTTTATTAAGTTGTTTTGTGGATTATTTATTTTAAATGCTTTAAGTTGGTTTTGAATTACCTTTCGAGGTTTGGATAATGATTTGACAATTACTATGGTTTAAGTATTTAATAAAGTTTTGTTTAATATTTTTCCGCTGCAACATTCTGAGTAAGCCGATACGTTTTCAGACAGGCGATAATGCCTTGATGATTCTCTATTTTAGTTGGGAAAATAATTTTTTATAAAGAGAGAATTGTCGGGGTGTTACAATCATTACCAGATGCATTCAATTTATCAAAATTCCGCTTATCAGTAGGAGTAACATCATCATTGCATTCATTCTCAGCAGGCCAATGTAAGATAGGAATTGGAGAATGAATCTTACCTTTAGAACTCTCAACAACATTTTCATCCCATTCAATTCGATTTTCAGTTTGCTTTCAGATGACAAAAAGCCAGTTGCTGAAATTATGCTTAAGTGTTGAATCAACCATATACTCTTGTAGCGATTCATCCGGAGTCTTCAACTTCTCGACATCATCCAATCGCATCAATCCATCATCTAATCGCAAATCCCCAACTCCAGTTACCTCATCAACAAATTTCTTTCTAAGAGCCTTCGAATCAGTGTTTAGCCCTCGAGTTTTACCAACGCTATCTGTCCTAATGCCATCCTTCTTTGCCATGGCGTCATTTTTCAAAAAAACGAGAGAGAGGCTATAGAGAGAAATGGCGTCATTATTTAACCAGGTCTTTAATTTGAATAAGTGGAGTTAATCAAAAAATATCAAAACGATTTTGGATTTTGAAGAAAAGTGATGGGTTTATGCTGGGGTGATAACCTCTGTCTAGGATTAGGAAGTCTCTCTCCAACGTTGTGGGTAACTTCCTTACCTAGGAGCTAAAATCAACTTGGCAATCACCCATCAACTAAGAATTACAATTGTTGTAATTAGTAAAAGAGTTTACTTACCTTTCAAACCTGATTTTAAGTAGAGGCCAAAGTCCACTTAGAAATCATGTTTGATAGGACCCTAGAATCATTTGATTCAAAAGGGACACTTTGAATTTGATCAACTGCATGGCTTTTATTTTAGGAAAATTTGTGAAAAACTCCGTGCAAGTTTCCATTTTTTGTGAAAAAACCTCTGCAAGTTTTTTCTATGAAAATAACGCCCAACAAGTTAGGAAAGATAGTCGTTGCACCCCTTAAACTCTAACTCTGTTAAAAAAAACTCCATTTTATGGGGCCCACCTGTTCATTTCCCCTTCTAAAACACTGTGAAATTACATTATTACCCTCTAATTAAACCCCCAACTAATTTCCCTCTCTCTCCTCCTTTCCTCCAATTTCCCACCTTTAATCTCTCTCCTCTCTCCTCTCTCCTCTTTCCTTCCCATTCCCACTTCTAATCTCTCTCCTCTTTCCTTTATTTTTCTGTCATCTTCATCCTCTCTTCTTCACACCATTTTCATCTTTGTTATTCTTCTCTTCTTCATGCCATTATTTTTCTTCCTCTCTTGTTCATTTGTTCTTTTGAATTCAAATATTCCATGTTGATGACATGCGGTTATGTAGAGCATACGGGAACCCAATTGCTTATCCTGTTTCTATTTCCTTTTTTTGGTTTCTACGAGGTGAAAGGTTTATCTTATTTCTCCTCATAGATATCTTCTTGTTTCCTTTAATTGCAGACTTTAGATGTACCAGATTCTTTTCCAAAAGTGGCTGATGTTGGCAGAGAGATTGGTAATGAGGAGGGAGCTAATGCTGGTTTTTGTGAAGCTATTAATTTGTTGGAATCCTTGAAGATAGACTCTAGTGAAGTAGCCCTTGAACAACATGTATGGCTTCTTTTTCTTGACAAAAAGAAATAAAATATATATTATGGTCAAAATTATACAACCTACCAAGAGGCAACACTCAACACTCAAGGCATAGGACAAACAGCATCAAAATAAGAGAATCCCCACCTTCTAGGAAGGGTTGGAAACTCTTACTCTTCATATGCCCCTAGCTCAAGAGAGGGAGAAAGCACCTACCAAAGAAGAGATTTAACTTCTCTTTGGCATCTACTAGCAACCCTAAAAATAACATCCTTCACACTCCTATCAACACTAGCAATTATCTTATGAAAGACAAGCCTATTTCTTTGACACCAAACCTGATACAAAGACTTAATAAAGCAAGCTACATAAAGCTTAGCACTAGCAGATTTCTTCCTACTAGCCTTCCTAGCTAAAATAGCTTCCTGCTGAAAACCCAACATAGGTCTCTAAATCTTCATCACACCAAGAACTTTCTGCGAAATTTGAGAAGCATATGCACATTCAAAGAATAGATGCTGCACAGACTAAGAAGCTAAGGCACATATGCCACACAAACTGTCATCAGTCACCTTCCAGGAAAAAAGTCTATCCTTGGTAGCTAACCTGTTTTTCACAGCCATCCATAGTATAAACACACTCTTGGGAGAAGCAGAATTATTACAACAGAACCTCTTCCAATCAAAAACACTAGAGTTCACAATCAATCTGTTATAAGTTTTAGCAATAGAGAACTTCTGATGATGCATGAAATCTGCCCAACTAGCCCCAACTAGCAACCTTCTACTTTGCATAATCTTTCTCAACATCCAAGAGCATTGCTGAGAAATATCCATGCTAAGTAGATCTCTATTCTTCACAAAGTACATATGCACCCATTTCACCCAAAGATTTTCTTTTTGGAAACAAATAGTCCATAGGTTCTTCAAGATAGCAGCTTTATTCCACTCAATCATATTCTTAATGTTGAGCCCCCCAGCAGCTTTAGGCAAGCATCAATCTTTCCAAGCAACACAGGCCTTCTTGGAATCAATCAAGCTACCTGTCCACAGAAACTTTCTACAAACATTTTCAACTTCTTTAACAATTTTTTTAGGCAAAGGAAAAATGAGAGCCCAATAATTCTGCATGGAGCTCAAAATACTTCTGATAAGCTGAACTCTACCAACATAAGAAAGCATATGAGCAACCCAAGCTTTTGCCCTTCCTGTAATCTTTTCAACCAGAGGTTGAAACTGTAAGTAGGAAAGTTTCCTACTAGCCAAAGGAACCCCTAAGTATCTGAAAGGCAGACTACCCATAGGAATCTGCAACTTAAAGGATCCAAACAAACACTGAAGAGAAGAAGAATCAGCTCTTGCAAACATTAATAAGTCATCAGCAAACATTAAATGAGTCCGCCTAAGTTTAGCACATTTAGGATGAAACTTGAAAAAGGGATTATGAGATAACTGGCTCAGACTTCTACTCAAATACTCCATGCATATAGCAAATAAGAAAGGAGAAAGAGGATCTCCTTGCCTCAAACCTCTTTTTGCATGAAAAGGAGCAGCAGGATAGCCGTTCACCAGAATAGAGTATGAAACAGATGTCACGCAACACATAATCCACTTGACAAACCTCCCAGGAAAACCCAACTCATTCAACATACTTTCCAGGAAAAGCCAATCCACAGAATCATAAGCTTTCTAATATCAACCTTGATCGTAGCTCTAGGAGACATATTTGCTCTAGGAGACATATTTGCTCTAGAGTACCCTCTAATGAGCTCAGTAGCAAGCAAGATGTTATCAGAAATATGCCTCTCAGGAATAAACCCAGATTGAGCTTGACAAACAACATCACCAATAACTCTCTGTAACCTTCTAGTCAAGATCTTAGAAATAATCTTATACAGCATAGTACAACAAGAGGTATGGCTTCTTTGTCAAACTTTGCTATTGCCATATTTGGCTTTCTGTCGAAAATTTCTTTTTCAGCCTTGTTTGAAGCCAAGGCCTTCATCTTCTCAGATTTCACCTGCCTTCATCCTAGTCTTTATGGCTATTCAACCAGAAAACCAGATGGGCCGGTGGGATGGATTAAAGTTTAGGAGGCTAAAATTAAAATTTTGGAATTTGTACCCTAAACTTGGTACCTCTTTTAAGCTTTTTATCAACTAATAAGTCACCTCACGTGGAAAATATTAATAAAAACTCAAGCATTTGAACTTTCAACACATCGTCCTACCTGTGGAATCACTGAAGTAGTTGGACCTAGAATATTTGGTCTCCTAGATTTTAACATTTTCAGTTCTTAAATATTTTACTTCAATACAGAGATGAACAAGAGAGGAATAAAAAAATGGCATGAAGTAGAGAAGAAAAACATAGATGAAAATGGTGTGAAGAAGAGAGAAATTATAGAAGATGACAGAAATATAAAGGAAAGAGGAGAGAGATTGGAGGTGGGAATGGGAAGGAAAGAGGGGAGAGGAGAGAATTGAAGGTGGGAAACTGGAAGGAAGGATGAGAGAGAGGGAAACTAGTTGGGAGTTTAATTAGGGGGTATTAATGTAATTTCACAGTGTTTTAGAAGGGGAAATGAACAGGTGGCCCCACAAAATGAAGTTTTTTTTTACAGAGTTAGGGTTTAGAGGGTGCAACCACTAACTTTCCTACCTTGTTGGGTGTTATTTTTACAGGAAAAACTTGCAGGGGTTCTTTACAAAAAGTGGAAAGTTGCAGCGTGTTTTCACCGTAGTTAGTTAAAAACGGTACGGGAATTAATCTACCAATCGGTGGTCAGAGGCTCTGAGCACGATAACGATAGTGAGTAATAACGAGAAGTCATTAACAACTGAGAATGCAGGGTGAACTCAACGTAAGAGATGATAATGGCGGAAATAGGGTTGCAATTGCAGATCTGAGATTTTTTTAAAAATTTTAGAAAGGCGTTTTTTTCCAAAAATAAGCGTTTTAAAAGTTTTAAACGTTTTAAACGGAGAGGGTCCGTTTTTTTGAGTTTAATACGGTAAGAGCCCAAAAATACGTTTTTTACCCGTTTCGCGTTTTAAACGCGAATTAACTAACTAAGGTTTTCACAAATTTTCCTTTATTTAAGATGTTTCAAATTTGTTAAAAGCTATAATGATAAACACGCTTATTACTTTTGCATCTTCTACGTAGAAATCATGTCTGGTAACAACAATAATTCGCCTTTTAACTTACGTTCAATCCTTGAGAAGGATAAATTGAGCGTGAACAACTTCTTGATTGGGAAAGGAAGCTAATGTTCTTAGGTTCGAAGGTCGAGAGTATCTGAAGGGGCTTCTTCTTCAGGCTTCTATGTCATTGACATTAATTTAGCAACATCTACTTCTTGGGTATTTGATACCAGTTGTGTTTCTCACATTGTTTCAATGTTCGAATTCTAAGTAGTAGAACCTTGGCTAATGGAGAGGTGGAACTGCGCGTTGGAAATGGTGCAAGAGTTGCGGTCGTTGCAGTTGTGACTTATAGTCTACCTTTGCCTTCCGGATTAATATTAGAGCTTAATAATTGTTGTTGTTCCTGCTATTACTAAAAACATTATTTATGTTCCTGTTTTGGATAGTGAAGGGTTTTCATTTACAATTGAGGAAGGTTGTTTCTCTGTTTAATTGAATTCAATGTTTTATGTCATTGCTAAAAGGTCTAATAATCTATATTTCCAAGACTTAGACAAAGATGTCCTTAACATAGACAACAAACAACATAGATCAAGCGATACTAATCCTACATATGTATAGCATTGTCGTTTAGGACATATAAACATGAAAATCATTTAGAAGTTACATAAAGATGGACTTCTAACATCCTTTGTCTTTGAGCCATTTGATGTGTGTTAATCATGTTTAATGGCAAAATAACAAAGCCACCTTTTACTGTAAAAGGGGAAAGGGCCAGTGATCTTTTGGGCCTAATACATACTGATGTGTATGGACCAATGAGCACAAAATCTAGGGGAGGGTTTGATTGCTTCATCACTTTTACTAACGATCTAAGTAGATATGGATATGTCTATTTAATGAAGCATAAGTCGATATCATTTCAAAAGTTAAAAGAATTCCATAATGAAGTCCAAAACCAACTTGGCAAGACAACCAAAGCACCACGATCTGATCGTGGTGGTGAATATTTGAGCTAAGAGTTTATTGATCACTTGAAGAGTTGTGGAATTATGTCACAACTAACTCCACCTGGAACTTAGTTAAATGGTGTATCTGAAAGGAGGAACCGAACTCTACTTGATTTGGTTAGGTCTATGATGAGTTTTGCTTACCTTCCAATATCCTTCTGGGGATATGCTCTTAAAATGGTATGTTGCTTTCACGCTTAATATAACTCCATCAAAGGCAGTAGAAAAAACACCATATGAGATATGGAGTGGAAGAGTTCCAAGCTTGTCCTTTTCTACGGATTAAGGGTTGCGAGGTCTACATAAAATGTTTACTCTCAGACAAATTCGCCCCTAAATCAGATAAGTGTTTCTTTGTAGTTAACTCTAAGAAACCAAGGGCTATAACTTCTACAATCAAACTGAGGGCAAAGTGTTTGTTGCTCGTCGTGGTATCTTTTTGGAAAAAGATTTTATTTCGAAAAAGCAAGTGAAGGTAATATATTTCTCAATGAAGTTTAAGAAGAGCAATTAATGGATATAGTTCAACCTATGTCAAAGTCAAAAACACAATTACTAGATGTGGAGCTTGAAGTAGTTCCTCCTTTGGAGAATCTTCTCCCATAACTAACCAAGTGTTGGAGGACGTGTTTTCCATACACGAATCTTCTACTGTCTCACCCGAATCTAATTCGTGCGAAAATTCTCAAATTGTTGAGAAGAAAATTTCTTATGTTACAGCCCTTCGTAGGTCTAGTAGACCAATAATACCAAACAAAAAGTTTGTTGATTTCTTGTTAACCGAAAGTTCTGAGATAATGATTTTAGAATTTGAGCTACATACTACTTACAAGCAAGCATGATGAGTGAAGACTCCGAAAAATGGCTTGAAGCCATGAGTCCGAAATTGCATCCATGTATGAAAATCAAGTATGGGACTTGATGGATTTGCCCAATGGGGTTACACCCATTGGCTGCAAGTGGGTTATCAAAGTGAAAATAGGCAAGGATTGCAACATTCAGGTTTACAAAGTAAGGTTGGTTGCAAAAAGATTCAAGCAAGTTTATGGTATAGACTATAACGAAACCTTTTCACCAGTAGCAATGCTTAAGACCATCCGAATACTCCTAGCGATTGCTGCCTTTTATAATTATGAGATTGAGCAGATAGATGTCAAGATCGCTTTCTTGAATGGGTTCTTGAAAGAGGATGTCTATATGTCACAACCACAAGGTTTTATGGATCTTGAATATCCTAGGAGGGTATGTAAGCTTCAAAAGTTCATTTGTGGATTGAAGCAAGCATCCCGGAGTTGGAATCTCCAATTCGACGAGGCAATCAAACAGTTTGGTTTTCTCAATAACGGAGAAGAGTGTGGTGTTTACAAGAAAGAAAGTGGGAGTAACATAATCTTTTTGGTGTTGTATGTAGATGATATACTTCTCATAGGAAACGTCATTCCCATTCTTGAGTTCAGTCAAGGAATGGTTGAAAAGATTTTTCTCTATGAAAGACCTTGGAAACGCGCTGAGTACATATCCCCGATCAAGATCTATAGGGATGTGTCTAAGAGGATTATTGGACTTAGCCAACGAACTTATACAGATAAGATCGTCACTAAGTTCAACATGGAAAACTCTAAGAGAGGCTTTCTTCCCATGCAACATGGCATGTCGCTTAGTAAGACTCAGTGTCCTTTTGGACCTGATGAGATTAAGCGAATGCCTAATGTTCCTTATGCTTTAGCTACAGGGTCCATTATGTATTTCATGATATGTACTCCCCCAGATGTTTCAAGGCATCCAGGTGACGTACACTGGAGTGCAACTAGGAATATCATAAAGTACTTAAGAAGGACTAAGGATAATTTCTTAGTGTGTGGAGGTGAAAGTAAGCTAATTGTTGAGGGTTACAGAGATGCGAGCTTCCAAATTAACAAAGATGATTTCCGATCCCAATCTGGTTTCATGTTTTGTCTAAATGGAGAGGCAGTGAGTTAGAAAAGTTCAAAGCAAAGCACTGGCGCAGACTCTACACTAAACCCGAGTACATTGTTGCAGTAGATGCAGCAAAGGAAGCTGTTTGGATGAAGAAGTTCATTTCTAAGCTAGGAGTAGTACCTAGCATTTCAGATGGCATTATTTTACATTGTGATTATAATGGTGTCATTGCTCAGTCTAAGGAACCAAGATCACATCAAAGGTGTAAACATGTAATTAGGAAGTTTCATCTCATTCGAGAAATCGTTGAGAGAAAGGATGTAATAGTTAGTAAAGCTCATACGGATCAAAATGTTGCCTCATCTCAAGCATTAGAGTCACACGAGGGTTATAGGGGTTAAGCATATAGGAGAGTGAGTTTGATTGTGCGTTATTTACTTTTAAATTAGTTCACAATTGCAATTGCTCTTTAGAATGATTTCATTATGTGTATCAATAAAAGGTTATCTTATTTAATCTCGATTTAGTATTAAATAAAACTTTCAAGATATTTTATAGCATTTGATAGGTTTGTCAAATGCGTGACTTGACAAATGAAATCCTATCCGGTGAACAGGAGTTGTAATATATCTAAGTCCCTAGTCCGAATCATTAGGTTGGACGTAAATAATTCAGTTTAGAGGACCAGATTGTATGTTGATTGGTAGTGCAGTTTCATGGGATATGGGGACATTGAGATGTCTAGTAATTTACATAGACATGTATAATGGATACATGCCAGACAAACCCACAGAGAGTTCGTGTTTTGAGAATCTCGTTCTTATATTTAGTGGATCCCTTTACCATGAGTATGACATTATTCCCGGATTTCCCGCACAAGGATTAGTATATTTATGACACTACAAAACGTCGCGCCGTAAAAGGAGGTCATAAAGGCAGTGATTGGAATTGCTAGGAATTAAGTGGAAGTATTGGTTATGCAAGATTGGATAAGTCCTCCTAAAGAGTTAGGAATGGTGTCTTGGCTTCTTGAAGAGCGAGAACTGGAAAAAAATGCATGGTCGTGCTCAAATGAATTAAAGAGTTCATCATTTGTTTCGACAATTCGAACTCGGATTTCAAGAATCGACTTGAACACTTACGCGGTTAACATTGGATGTTATCATATCATCAAGTTGGATATTAAGTGACTAAAGGAGTATGACTCACACACTTGTTCTTAGACAATTGGGGGATTGAAGGATTTTGTCCTCGAACAAGTGTAATAATCTAAGTATAAATGTACAGTTTATAATGATAATATCTAATTATATTAGGTGATCGTAACGTTTTGCAAGAAGCTAATTACGGTTTGTTGGACTAATTAGATTGGGCCAACTACTAATATTTATTGGGTCATATGAAGTTACTCGTTGTAGCATTTGGTTGGATATTAACCAAAATCATTTGAGAAATGGGTTGGCCGGGAATATTGATGGATGGAGGAATTTGTAACTCATGAGGTTAATGTCTTAAATGTATGACATTATGAGACTAATAAAGCCTCGTGATGCCACACCTTGTAAAGTTGTAACCCCTCTATATACTTGATGTAGAGGTTACAAAGTTGTAACTATTGTGGTTATTAGCTTCATAATGTATGACATTATGGGACTAATAAAGCTTCATAGAGTATGGCATTGTGACCTAATGAAGGCACAAGTAACTCCCTTTGTAACTTCACTATTATATAATATAGAAATGGCAAATGTGAGATACACTTGAGTTAATCATCTTTTATCTACAAAAGCTGATTTTTGAGAGTTTCTTATCTACTCCATCTCCTCCACATTTTTGTCCCTATTCATCAGAAAAAGCAAGAGAGTGAAACTTATTCATCTCTTCCGTACTAGCATACGTGGTGATCCATCTATTCCTCATGGACCAATACTAGAGTAACAACATTTGATGTTCTCAAAAGGATCTACACTAGATGGGCTTAAGTACGTAGAAATCACACATCAAAGGTATAATTCTATATTTTGTTTCGATTCATATTAGTTAATACAATTTGGTCTTGGGATTGATGTTCAATGTATAATACTTGAAATTCCGCTAAGTACATCTATATTCCTACAGGTGGTGGCTAGTCTGGTCAACAGGGGTTTGGCAACGACCAGGTGATACAAATTTTAAACTAAATGTGACGATAGGATGGTGGATTCGAACGAGTGTGGTCTTGGCTTAGGGCTATGCGAATCGAGATGGAGATGGCGAGATGGTGGTCAACAGAGACTCAAGGCATTGGCTATAAGGTGGAGGTTGTGCCCTTGAAGTAGAGTCTGATTATCCAGGCCCTTAAGCATGGTGATAGAGGAACGAGCATTTTTCATCTAATTATTAAAGATATTTTAGAGTTTTCTCTTATTTTCTGCTCAATTGGTTTTTAGACGTGATGGTAATAAGTTTGCGAATTGCACACGTTTTGGCCCATCTTCCTACGACGGTTGAACAATGCTTATGGACTGGTTATTTTCCTCTCAACCTTGTAAACATTTGCATTTGCATTTGCATTTTCTAAGTTGATATACATTCACCAAGTAGTATTTGGTCTAGTGGAAAGGAGTGTACTCTTTCAACCTCAAGGTTGGAGGTTCAATCCCCACTAGGGGCACTTTGAGGGTAGGGAAAATTTCCCTTACCCTTCCCCCTACTCTCAAGTGTCTGGCCCAATAGGACCCGAGCGAGGTCCGGGCCACTTCTTACCAAAAAAAAATTAATATACATCCAAATAGAGCGTTTGACCACTTTATCTGCAATTTCAGAAAGAGAAAGTATTATAGAATTTAAAAATGACCAAATTCGGAGTTCAAGTCATCAAATCATGGCCATCAAGAGAACAAGTGTCAAAACAGAATAATCCTATTGTTATGAAACTTGGTTTATTTAGCATCCGTTTGTTTGGTGGAAAACCAATTCTTGGAAAATGATTTTCCTCCATCTCTCATTTTCCTTTGTTTGTTTTGGTAAGAGGTGGAAAACAATTTTCCTAAAGGTGGAAAGTACTCCTAAAAGAGGAAGACCAATTTCATTTTGTAAATAAGGTATGCCACATTTTCCTTTCTACTTCTTACTCCTCTTTGTTCTCTCCTTCCAATCTTTCTCTTTGCTTCAATTACCTTTTCTTCCATAAGTTTTCCTCTGCTCAAACAAACAAAGGAAAACATTTTCTAAAATCATATTTTCCGGTGAATATTGTTTTCCTTGAAAAGTGATTTTCCTATAAATTGTTTTCCATTAAAACAAACGGAGCTTTATTACCTTACACTTGGTTCAGCGAGCTATTTGTCTGTACAGATCTTGGACGAAGATGCACAAATATGAGGCTACTTTCATAAAAATCAGTGCTTGAACAATTAGGGCTTTGGACATCCTCAAAGTGCAATCATTCGTGATACAATTTGTTTTTAGAGTACAAGGCACCCACAGTCCTAAAATATGCGAGCCTATGATCATATTGACATGGTACCTACTCTAAAGGCTTGTAATATTGAGCAAAAATATCTCAGGTGAAATATTTGACGAAAATGAAAGGGCCAACAATCAGAACTCAACAAGCAGTAGCTGTGTGCCTATTTAGATATCAATACCTTCAGGCAATCCAAATCACGTGGTTCCTGCAGCATCACCTCCACCTCCAGGATTGCGATTCAAATAACGCATAACAGCATCTTCGACCCTATGATAAACATTATAAAAGCTTCAGAACAATGATCAAGCGAACAAGTTAATTAGAACAAAGAAGAAAGCCTCAACGCAACTTGCTTGACCGCAAAGGCACTTTCTTTTCATCTTTTTCCTAACAAGCAGGTTGAATTATAGTAGGCCATTTACTCATAAACCAAATGCCCACTAGATGAACCAACCTAACAGGAATTTCTGTCCGCAAAAGAAGTCATTTCAAAGCAAGATCCGAGCAATGTTTGAAAGCGAACGAATCTTTCTATGTAACCTCGACTATAGAATCATCCCTCAGAGCCTAGGCACATTTGATCTCAATCACATCATTTTCCTTCACTATTACATATCTTGCTCAAAATTACAAACATTTGTTCATGCATAATTATATAGAAAGCGTAACAAAAAGAACATAACTCAGAACATAGGACTTCATATGAGACATGATATCCTTTTTTTCACAGGTTGACGTCTAATCGGTATTCAATCAGCCACCGGCAGTCATCACAGACGACTCACCAACACTTCAGTTGGCCACTGCCTACTGTTGAACTGTTCACTGCAACAGTTATCTATCTTCCTCTTTTCACTTCCCAGATTTGTAGTGCCATTTCTCTTACCTCTCCTGTCATCAGCATTCAGCAAGAAAAAACCAAAAACGACCTTTCTAGTGCTGAGCTCATGACAAAGGAGTCAACAATTAATGGTGCTGCCTAATTTTGCATGGGAAAGGGAGGGAGGGGAGAGAGGAAGTTAATGGGCAAACTTTTTCCCTTGATAATCCCAAACTCGAAGAAAGGAAAATTATGCTTCTCTACATAGATTCTCTAGGCATTTCTTTCCCACTTAATATTTAGTCCCCGCCCCCCAGTCAAATCCTCGAGATTCAGGAAGCCATTGGTTGACAGTTGACATTACGTCGAAACTGTTAATACTAACTATATCACTGTATGACCACGAGAAGAATGAAATACATTGTTTCTGTCACCACAAAATTTCTACACAAAATTTGAACAACTAGGTAGTGCATACTAAGGAACTTGAAAGTGATGAATCTATGAGAAAATAATAGAAAGCAACAATATGCCCATCCAAGATGAGGGTCAAATAAGGTCTGCCTATGTCAGACCCCTTTCCCCACACCCCCAAGAACCTAGTGCTTGCTTACTTCACATAGGTATTAACTTACTATGGGAAGTTCCAATTGATGAGAATTTATTGCCCTTGTGATATTCCTAGAAAATGACCACCTCATGTTTGGCAGGCACTTTGACATATGCACTTCCTAGGAATTGGTAGGAGTTGTGAATTAGCAAGGGGGAAGGCCAAGGGGGTTAAGCAACTCAATCGAAATTCCAACTTTCCAAAGAAGTCTCACTTCCCTAATTTCACTTATGTTATGCCAACCAGACAACATGTCAAATACGAAGTTCCTAGGAAGTCTCACATCCCCCTCTATTTGCTTGCGAACGAATAAGCACCTAGACAAGGGCATCATTAGAGGCATTGATTTGGTGGACTTTGGTGTTGTTGAGGGGTGCATGATCCAATATTAATTTAGGAAAGGAAAATCTGGTGATAATCTAAGGCTTTGTTCTATTAGCCTAATTTTTACTGAAACTGTTTATAAGGACTAAACTAAATGGTACAGATCAAAACAGAGTTTGGCAGATTAAAACTGACTAAAGCTAATTCAAGAGCATTTGATTCTATATGCAAATATTGGTTAAAGCTTTTTATGATACAATAACTCTTGAAGTTCCAGAGAAGAAGGCCTAAAAAGATATGCCTCTTCACATGAGATACACTAAAAAAAAAGTATAGGAGGTGATAGAATGCATATGCTTACATGCCTACAGTTTCTTAGTTATGTACTAGTACTAGTTTAAAACAATGCAACAAATCCCAGATCGGTAACAAAGCACCAAGGATCCTCATACCTCCACCATGCTTATGTTCCAGTATTCTTCACATTAATTTATTGTAAAATAAAAGCAACAAAAATCCTCCACAAAATTCCGCCAATTGACATCACCGCCTACTAGTAAAAGAGCAACTATGTGTCCCGCCATGGTGTCCAAAGTTATTATGTTATGAAGGATGAAAGAGGAGTTGAATCAGGAATAGGGTTGTTGACATGATCGCAAAATCAAATTAAATCCGAGCAACAATCAAATAAGAAATGGAAAATTCAACGCAAGACTTCCATCGCCCACTAGTACTAGCACAAACTCTTAATACATAGCAAGTCATTTTATAGCTCTTCCCCCAACGGCACTCAATGTGAACAGTGAGAAGTCGAGGACGCATGGGAACTTGTGCCAAACATTAAAAGTTGAGAATAATTTCACCACAATTAATGCGTAGTTTACGTATACCAGCAGTATAAATATATGGTTGACCAACTTTTCAAATATCCTACTCATGGAAGTACCTCGAACTGACTAAACAGCATTCCATTTCAAAATTCATGTACCACAAACAACACAGGACTACAACCACCTCCCAGGAAAACTACCTCGGGCAGATTAGAAGAAGAACAATGGCGTTAATCAGGCTAGTACCTCAACCTTGACAAGGAAAATGTCTACATTAAAGGTCTCGAGAGACATACATTAGCCGGCCAAGGATGTTCTTCGGGCAAAAATGATTTGAAATGTTCTCTAAGTATCAAGGCACCACAAAGGGCGCCATACCTCAATCTTGACAAGAAGATCCTACCTCCGAGGAACATATAAGAGGCTCATTAGCCCCGCTCGAGGGAATTCTTTAACCATGAAAAGATACCTCGACACAATTAGCCAGCCTTAGTCATGAAATGACTCGGCTCAGTCTTAACAAGCGTCACATAATTCACTAACCCCCCTACGAATTGCGACCTGGAAACATCGAATTATGGTCGGTTTTAGTTTATTTTTTACTCATTTTCAGCGAATTTTGAATATCGAATTATGTGACCCTGGTCTTAACACCTAACACGTACAAACAATAAACCAGCCCAAGTCTCAGCAATGACTCGGCTTGGGCACAATGCTGAGAATATACCTCCACCGTTGTGAGGGAATTAACAGATTCAACCAACAGATGAACATGGCTCGGCTCGAGCAGTCCATGCTTTGCTATGGCATACGGTTTATAAACATGACAAGCAGTGAACACTGCCTTGACCGACCCATGCTTTGTTATGGCAAATAGTATACCAACATGACTTGGCTTGGCTAGTGAAGCACTACCTCGACCACTCCATGCATTATTGTGGCGCATGGCTTATTATTGACTCGGCTCGGCCAATGAAAGTGCCTCGAGCAATCCATGTTGTGAACCATTAAACACTGCCTCGAGCAGTTTACAACAAGGCTAATACACATAAACACAAAGTTGTTGTGAAGTGCCTCGACGTGTGCTCAAGATACTCGACTCGGCCTGCTTCTCCTATGCAAGGGTATTCTTGAAAAACATCACCAAAGACATCACATCATATTCAGTACTACGTATGAATAGTAGTGAAACCTAATTTGTCATGTATGTTTTTGGATACGCAATCCTAGACATTAGAAAGCAATATGCTAAGTTTTGCAGTATTTGGAATTAGCTTCGATCAGACTAAAGTATCGGAGGGATGTTCCCCGTACAACCTCCGGGGTAGCTCACCATCTATTTTGCATGATATTGATGATGTTCGGACTCTTATTTGACTGCCCTTAAGTTGCACACTTGGATCTCCCGTATACAAATTTATTTTGTTTCTTAAGACCCGGAACAAGGAGAATTCAGAACATCTCATTCATGAGTAGACCAAGTGAGCTCACATAAGTGCCACAAAGATAGTACTCCGGAGAGGTAAAAGGAATTTCACGTTTTAATCTAGTATATACCAAAGATCATGGCATATATTGACACCACGGAACGCACTCTAAGCTATGTTCCTTCCTTGGCTAAGGGTTTTTCATGAACTTAAGTAAAACCAGAAAATCAATTCATAGCAGAAACTAAGGGGGCGTTTGGTTCGGGGGTTATAGGAAAGGGAAAGGGAATTATCTGATTCCATTCCCTTAAAACTTGTTTGTTTTGGGGGTTTTGCTATTCCCTTCTCCTCCAATACCCTAAATCTCTCTACTTTGATTCCCCACTACCCACTTCCACTTAGAATTGGGGGAATGGAAAACCCTTGACCATCACCTTTGACCATCCAACCCGTTTATAAACAACCACCTCCACCACCTCACCTCTGCCAATCTCGTCCCACCATCACCACCACCCTACCTATGCCACCACCAAACCACCGCTAACCCCCTAAAACCATTGGCACACGACCGCAGAAACCCGTCCTGACACCATACAAAGAACCCCGCCCCCTGCCACCACCGCCAACCCCCTAAAACCATTGGCATCCGAACCTCACAAATCCCACCATAACACCACGAAAGAACCCACCCCTGCCACCGCTAACCCGTCAGAAAACCACCCCACCACACGGAAAGCGAATTACAGCCCCCGAAGACCACCTTAACACCACGAAAAAAACCCCACAACTAACCGCCGGAGAGAGTGGCTGATGATATAACCCGCATCTGCCAATGGGTTGCAAGGCCGTTTCCTCGCCGTAAAGTGAAGGAGAGGCAGCGGAGAGAGTTTCCGGTGATGGAGGTGAAGGACGTAGGAGAGAAATCAAAACCGCCGGAGAGAGGCTGCCCAGACTTGCAAGAAGAAGAAGAAGAAAGGGGGGAGGGAAGTTTTTCAAACCACTCCCTTATTTTGACTGCAAAACATGTGTTTTAATTGGGGGGTTTTGAACTCCTTTCCTCGCCTAACCCTTACTTAATTCATTTCCCTTTCCCTCTTCTCAACCAAACGCCCCCTAAGTATATTGCAACTTCATAACAGTATCAAGAAATATTGTTGAGAAACATATTTGCAGACTGCAAGCCAATTCAGGGCTCCAAAGTTAGTGAATACCAAGTCCATAACTTGCTACTGAAATAAACTAGCTTTGCATAGGAAGCAAAAACATATGACAAAGGGCTCCATGACATCCAATAATAGGAGGTGTGGCTTGTGTGTCGTCCATCAAGTTTAGACAGTTTAAGGCATTATTATTGACAAAATTAAAGTTTTTGGGGGCTAAATTTGGAGTTACAGAAAAGTTTTAAGGAGTCGTAAGACTTTTTTGGCATATTGACTCATTAGTTATTAGTTAACAAAAACAAAAACAAAAACAAAAGAATACAAGTTATATTTAGAAACATGAAACGTGAATTAACGATAAATAATTGAGATTATGAATATTTCTCATGCTTTCACACTTGCATCCTGTGATCTAAAAGGGTGCATGCCCACATTCAAAAAGTCAATGTAGTAAAAGATATCGTTAAAACAAGAATCATTATCCTCCTCTCGCAGCATTTCTCTTCACTTTCTCCCCATAAATTACTCTCTAATATATAATGCGGTAAATGGTGATGTCAACTAAAGAGCTTGCTACTTCCTCCTGTCATCCATCCATCCCCTCTTGCCACTGTTATACACCAACACCCCCTGAGGAAGCCACCTATCCACTTCACTTATGCTAGACATTTAGAAAAGGGTGGGATGGAAGGATATATCCCAATAATGTTATAGATTCTTTTCATATTTCCTTAAGGAAAATTGTCTTTCTCCTTATACTTTCATGGAGCAGCCGACCAATCTAAGGTATGAGGTCGTGATGGTGTTTCATAGCATCAATATTAAAATAAACTATCTGTAACTCTATCCTTCTTCTTAAATTGTACTTCGGTATTTCTTGCATGTTCATCTATTCTATAACCATTAGAGACATATAATATCTTTCAACAAGCCATTTTACTTCATGGTAGAAAATCCATTTCCGAAGCAAATGCCTTGCATAAATTTCTTTTAACAAATTTCAAGTTAAACGGTAAGATCCACCCCTTAACATGTTTACAAATAACCCCCCCTATCCCGACTCCCCTATCTTGTTCGGAAACCCATGAGATCTATGCGTGGGAACTTTTCCAATCCTCCAGGCTACCACCCCCACCCCCCTCCCCCCCCCCAAGAAACAAAGAGGAGAAAATATTCTTGGGCTCAGAGAAGTGGGTTAGGAAAGTGCAGTATTTACCCAAAACAAACACTAGTACTCTTGTTATGAATTATGCTATCTACATGATGCTATTTAAATGTAGTAGTTACAGGCATATATTCCTAACACGCAATAGCAACCAATGGAGAGACATTAAAAACGGTCCTTACCATGGTTGGTTGAAAAATACACTTCGACGCTCTTTCTCAACATTTCGTATAGCATCACCAGCAACAACCTTCAAATCTTTATCTTGAGAAGCAATCAATGTATTAATAAACTCAGCAGGTGACTGACTAAATCCGAGGAAAAATGCACGTCTTTGATGATGCTCATTGATCTTCTTTATAGCAGAAACAATGGCACTATCATAATCATCTATCTCTCTGCATTTGTCCATCCTTTCTAAAAAACCAGACATATCCTTCTCTAAAACAAGAGGAACATCAACTAGCACATCATAACACAGGTTTCCGCTAGGATTGTTTCCGGAAAGTTTAATCCTGTGCTCCAAATGTATAGGTTGCAGAGGAGATAAATGTTGTGTGAGCTTCTGTGAAGCCACAGAAAACTTGACCTTATCTTCTCCAAACACTTTCCTTAGAGCTGGATCACATGTAAACAGAGCTGGATCAAGTGGGTCTTGCAACTTCTTAACCTTAAGATAATGCCACAATGCAGCCATAATTTTAGGACGTGTTTCGACCTCAACTCCAAGAGCTTGAGTAAGAGCAGGTGATAATTTAAATTTATCAGAACATAATTCATTTCAAGCCTAATAATAGCATTAAATTCCTTATCTCCTTTCCTCTTAACCTCAAACCCTTCATGAAGCACAGGAGAACGAGAATTCTCCCATAAAATCACATGGTTATCAGGGTAAAGTGTCTGATCCAAATAAATAGTAATTTTCTTAAAGAAGAGAATTTCGGGTTGGAAACACAGATATTGGAATCCCTGATCATCAAATATACTTCCAATAATCTTAAGCGTCCAAGTGGGTGCTTCAGAACTATTACTTCCACCATTATTATCAAGTGGTTGATTAGCAAAAGTATTAAACACATAAATTCGAAGAGTTTTGGGAACAGAAGCAGGGGGTTTCAACAGAATCTTGAATGTCAATTTTCTTTCTAACAAGGGCAGAATCTACCTTAGCTTCCAATTCTAACAATTGGGTGTAGAGAACACTTTCTGGGAAAAGGGCAGACACTTTATCAAGTAGTTTGTTGTCAGAAACCTTTGTTTTCTTCCTCCTACGAGACGCGGGAGCAAGCTCCATTGTTTTGGGAGGGGGAGTAGCAGTAGCAGCAGTGGAAGTAGGATTTTGAGACTTGTTAGGGTGTTTACTGTGAGACTTCTTCTTGGTGTTTGAACCAGAAGGAGCAGGAGCAGGAGCAGGAGCAGGAGCAGGTGATGGAGAAGAAACTACAGGTATAGGAGTAGACCCTTGGTTTGGAACACGGCCGTGTGACTGGCGTTGAACTTTGGCAGGTTGAGGAGTCATTGATTGAGGCTGAGTTTCAGACATAGCTAATATTACCCAACTCACACACTACTGTTCTGATTGTTTGGGTGTAAGAGAAACTGAGTTTGATTTTGGTAGTTCACAACAATGGTGTAGCCAGCTGTGGGCTAAACTTGATGCTTCAATAAAATCTTTCAACCTCTCACTCTTTCAATTTGAGGACGGAAAGGAAGTTCCTTCTTTTTTTTAGATGGAATCATGGAATGTTGAAACGACGAATGTCGATAGAGATTTGTAAATTGTTACCGAGGGTTTTTGACGGGGTGTTACCGAGGTGTTTTTTGGACGGGTGTTACCAGGGTTAGAGGCAGCCAGGCACGGATGTGGAAAAAAATTTCCGAATTTCATTTTCGTATTATTTGATTTGATTTTTGAAATTAGGATATTTTGTATTAGATATTTGATATTGAATCCGGATAATTCGATCGAACTTCAGATAGATTGTTATTCGGATAGTCCAAGCTCGATTTTGTTGTGAAAAGATAAAGACGGGAGCCGAAATAAATAGTCTGAAAGTGAGAGAAATACTGAGAGAGGTTTTTACTCGGTGCGAAATTTTACGTTCGCGTTGATATATATATGCGTATAATTTAGTGTACAATAGCAATCAGTAAACATATTTAATGATAGCATTAAATGGGCATTCACCCTTTTACATTGGTTCTGCGCTAAAACTTTAACTCACAACAACTCCCCTTGAATCTAATCTTTTCGATGATGATTCATATCGACTTATTTCCTTATATCTTCAATAAGCTACCCCATTAAAAAACATCAGGAAAAACCCGGTGGGGTAAGACCTGTCGAAGGGAAAAAGAGTGCAGTGCATATAAGTACGATAATACTCCCCTGGAATGCCCATTGCCTTTTACCCATCAAAAACATGGTGCAACTTTATTATATGCTAATATTTACTGCCTCATAAAAAACTGTCAGAAAAACTCAGTGGGATAAACCCGATTGAAGGGAAAAGAGTGCAGTGCATATAACTTCTCCCCTGAGTCTAACGTAGGTCACTGAAGTGGCGCATTCCGTCTTGTGCCCAATTGTTTGAGTCTCTTTGAAGGAAGGGACTTGTTAAACAAGTCTGCAAGGTTTCACTTGATTGAATTTGTTGAATAATGTCCATCTTTCCTTCTTTCTGGAATCATGCATGAAGAAGAGTTTCGATGATAAATGTTTGGTTCTTTCTCCTTTAATATATCCTTCACCGACTTAGGTGATGCAAGCGGTATTATCTTCATAGATCAGTGTTGGATTATCGTAATTGAATTCATCCCGCATTCTTCTTGGATATGGCTAATCATTGTTCTGAGCCAAACGCATTCTCTTCCAGCTTCATAGAGAGCAATCAATTCAGCATGATTTGATGATGTGGCAGTTAATGTCTGCTTCGTTGATCTCCATGATATTGATGTGCCTCCATAAGTGATAGATACCCAGACTGTGACTTGGCCTTTTGAGGGTTGGATAAGTATCCAATCTGCATACCCAATGAGTGACGCCTTTGCTTCGGTGTGATGAATGATAGGCAATCCAAAGTCGTGTGTTCCTGAGATAACGAAATAAGTGCTTAATGCCGTTCTATGGTGTCTCTTTGTTGGCCCATTACTGCCTTCGCTAAGAGGTTCCACTGAAAAAGCTGTGTTAGGCCGAGTATTATTAGCTAGGTACATTAAAGCGTCAATTGCATTTTAGTATGGTACTTTAGGACCGGGGATTTCTTAATTTTGTTCTCGAGGTCGGAATGGTTCGTCTTTCACATTCCAAGACCGCACAACCATTGGAGAATTTAGTGTGATGTGCTTTGTCCATGTAAAAACGTTTTAAGACCTTTTCCTTATAATTTGATTGGTGAACAAAGATCCCATCTTTCAAATGTTCCATTTGTAAGCCAAGGAAAAATTGTGTTCTCCAGGGTCTTTCATTTCAAATTCTTTCATCAAGTATCTTGCGGTTATTTCAAGTTCTTTATAAGTTCGTGATGTTCAGATCATCAACCTAAACTGACATTTATAGCAAATCCTGATTTAAATCGTTTAATGAAAACACAAGGACTGATTTGATTATTTTTGAATCCTTCTTTCATAAGGTATTCACTGAGATGATTATACCACATTCTTCCAGATTGTTTAAGTCCATAAAGCGATCGTTTTAGCTTTATAGAGATCATGTCTCTAGATATGTACTTTTCTGGTATTTTTAGTCCATTAGGGACTTTCATGTAGATGTCAGTGTCAAGTGACCCATATAGGTATGCAGTCCGACATCCATTTACTCGCATTTGAAGGATTTTCGAAGACGGATAAATTCACCAGAAATCTTAGTGTAGTTGCATCAACTACTGGAGAATACGTATCATAATAATCAATCCCTGACATTTGGGAGAAGCCTTGGGCGGCGAGCCTTGGGCAACAAGCCTTGCTTTGTATCTAACGATATCATTTTTCTGGTTTCGTTTTCTGACAAATACCCACTTGTATCCCACTGGTTTTACACCTCTTGGTGTATGAGTTATTTGCCGAAAACTTCTCGCTTTCGGGAAGTTTAGTTCTGCTTGGTTGCTTCTTTCCATTTTGGCAATCTTGTCTGCGGCGACATTCATCTACGGTTTTTGGTTCTATATCATTCGCATCAGATACCATTTCAACCGCTATGGAGTAAGTAAAGACTTCATTTATGACAACATTTTTTCGACTCCATTGTCTCTTTGTACAAGCATAATTAATCGAAATTTCATTATTGTCGATACTTTCGTATTCCTCGTTATTTGGAACATCTTCTTCTTTGTCTTTGTCTTATCTTTTCTCATTTTGAATTTCATGATTTTCAATTGAAGGAACAATCATTTGTTCCTTTTCTATTTCATCTCGCCTTTTATTTTTTCTTGGTTTTAGAGTCTTTCGGGCCAGGTTGCCTTCCACGCTTATGGCGTGCCATAGACTCTTTTTCAATTGCCTTATTATCTATGGGAATTTCAATTCGTGGGGGAGCATTCTTTGCTGGTATATGTGACTTTTTTCACTTTTTTACTATCAACGAATGCATCAGGCAATTGATTTGCAACACCTTGTAAATGAACAATTTTCTTAACTTCTTGTTCACAAGAGTTTGTTCGTGGATCAGAAAAGATAATTGTGTTGCATTCATGTAATTTCTATATCTTTCTTGCTTGGGCCCACTTTCTCTCCCCTAAGGCTTGGAATAGGCTTTCATTAAAATGACAATTGGCAAAACGAGCCGTGAATGAATCACCTGTAATTGGTTCAAGATATTTTATAATTGATGGAGATTGGCAAAATCAACATATATTCCCAGCCTTCGTTGTCGACCCATCTTTGTGCGTTGTGGTGGAGCAATAGGGACATATACATCACATCCAAATATTTTCAAATGTGAGACATTTAGTTCTCGACCAGAGACTAATTGCAGTGGTGAGAATTTATGATGGCAGTTGATCTCAATCGAATCAATGATGTTGTATGTATTGCTTTATTTAAGCAAATGATGGCAACTTTGAGTTCATCAATAGTGGTCTTGCAATCATTTGCAATCTTTTTATTATGATTCAGCAAGACCATTTTGTGTATGAACATGAGCCACTGGATGCTCGTCATCCCAATGGATATACAATAATCCATTAAATGTTTGGGATGTAAATTCCCCAGCATTGTCGAGTCTTATTCTTTTAATTGTATAATCTGGTAATTGAGTTCTCAATCGAATGATTTGAGCAAGAACTTTTGCGAATGCACTATTTGTTGGTTGATAAAAGGCTTACATGTGACCATCGTGTTGAAGCATCAATCAACCATAAGTATCGAAATGGTCCACATGGGGGATTAATTGGCCACAAATATCTCCTTGAAGTCTTTCAAAAAATGTTGGAGGTCAGTAGCAATTTTATTTATAGAGGGCCTTGTTATCATTTTCCAAGTTGAGCATGTTGCACATGCTAACTCATCTGTCTTTTGGGATTTTTACATTCTTATTGAATGCCCGATTGAGTTCTCAATGATCCTGTGCATCATTCCTGTGCCAGGATGCCCTAAACAGTCATGCCATGGATTAATCAATATCTTATTATCTAACTTCTGGTTAGATATCATGTTTACTTTAAACGAGCTTATCAACACTGTATAGTCCTGAAGAATATGCTGGCAATTTCTCACATATATATTGTTGCAACATACTAAAAGGGGACACGTGGCCCAATGAATTGGTGACCCGTGGCTCCCCTCATCGACACTTGGCAGCATGTTAGGGAGCTAATGATGTCGTGAAAACTGCAAACAAGAGGCCAATTATTCCCTAAGGGGAATAATCTAGCCAATTCCCTAAAGAGGAAGAAGGTGATTGGATAAAAGGCTCGGGCAATCAGACCATGACAAGTGTCGCTCTCCCATTGCCTAACCAATCACATTCCTTAAACCATTCTAGGGTGCTTCTTTCTATACATAGACACTATAAATAGTTCCTCCTAATCAGGTAAAAGGGGACAACTACTCTCCTTAAACTTACTCTGTCCAAAATTCATTCCCAGCTTTTCTCTATTGAATACTGACTTAAGCATCGGAGAGGGAATCAAACCCAAACCTCCGGTTTGGTTTCCCCCTTTTGCAGGTTCGGAATGAAGCTTAACATTTCTGCACAAGCACTCCCAATCTATCAACCACCTGTCCATCATCGGGACTAAAGCTGGTACTTTCAGAAGTTTACATAAAACATTTAGCGCGTCTGGAAGGCGCAGGAGATGACAGATTGCAATTCGTCCAACCGAGGACAAAGGATGAGTCCCTATGTTCAAGTTAATGATACCGTCGACGATGAACGTCCCGCTTGGGGACGGGACGGACGACGACACTATTGATCCCATTGGAGCAGTCTTGGGCTAACCCCTGCTCTCCGGTCACGAGCTGCTCATTTGGAAAATGCCCTAAATGATTTTCAACCAGGATGACTGAGTTGTCCAAGATCAGATCAAGAACAACATGTTATTCTTCCGAGTAGGATCAGCCGGATTCTAGGCCTGCTCCTAGGAGAGGAGCTTCTCAGGAGAATGTAGCTGGACCAAGCGGGGCTAGACCGACAGAAGAAGCTAGAAGAACGTCCAGAGAGGCATCCCTGCTCGTGGTGAGCAACCACGTCGTTTAGACTGGAATCAGGTGGTCACCAACCCAGTGAACAGACCAGTGGATGGTCGAAGAATGGAGACAGACGCTCGAGAATACTTGCATGCTAAAGGGTAGCGGCTCAACAGAGGTCGGCTACCGGATCGACGCCCTTCTTGCCACGGGACCCCAGTCTGAGGATTCGGAGTCACACTCTGGAGCATGGAAGGACTTCGTCTATTTATGAGCCCTCGTCGGGATAGAACAGTAGTTCAGGCTAATGTTTACCGAAGGGCCCGATCTCAGCAGAATGTGTATGGCGAGGTCCCAGGAGGTCAGTTCATCAAATCCAGTCTTAAGGGAATGTCGGATGAATACAGCCCCAACTGATGCATGTTTTAGGGAGCTGCGCATAGATTGGTCGACGCCTTTCTCAGCCAGAATAATGCAAGCCCCTCCATGTGCTAAGGTTAAGCTACCAACCATAGATCCGTTCGATGGCACTACTGATCCAGATGATCATCTTTCTGCTTACAAACATCAAATGTACGTCCAGGCAGTGGACGACGCTACATGGTGTAAGAACTTCAGCCACTCTGAAAGGAGTAGCTCAGAAGTGGTTTAACAACCTACCGGCTGATTGTATCAGCTTCTACCGAGGTTAAAGTTATTCATTCATAGTCACTTTGTCGCCACTAAGAACTGGGAACAGAAGACTAGTATTCATTTGGGAAGATCATCCAAGCCCCAAGGAATCCCTGAAGTTTTGTGAAGAGGAGTTCAATCTCGAAGCCCTTCAAATCCATGACTTAAATGCCGGTGTAGCCTTCGATGCATTCATTCAGGGACTGCGCCAGGAATCTTAGAGTTTGATTTGGTCAGAAAGTGAATACATTGGCCGAAGTTTTGGGGAGCCAAGCTTTTATACATGAGACGGAGGTGTGTGCTGAAGCACCGCACTCAGAGTCCAAGAACCCGAGGAACCTATTCAAAAACTAAGAACAATCCTAAGAAAGGATGAGACTTGGGTAGTGTCTTCAAGCACAGCCCCGTCAAGAAGAAGAGAAAAGAAAGGGTTGTCTCAGCTGAACCCATTGAGTTCAATAAGGACCAGTATTCTATCCTTGGAAATCAAGGATCAGCATGAACTCAGAGCTCCGGCCGAGATGAAGCGCCCTTACAAGAACAAGGATAGGAGTAAGTACTGCCACTTCCACAAAGATTATGGGCATGAGACAAATGAATGCAAGCACCTGAAAGGCTTTTGGAGAACCTTGCAAAGCAAGAAAGATGAATCAATGCGTCTCTCGTGAAAGTCATTTTCAGAAGAAGGATTTTCGGCAGAGTAAAAAGAAAAAAGTGCTAGTACGTGAGGCCGTGGTTTTGGTTATCCGGCGGGTTTGCAGCCGGAGGACCAACTTTAAGGGGGCACAAAAATTATGTCGGGGAGCTTGGCCAAGTGTTGCTGACGGGGAAAATCCAAAGTGGACCCGTTTCCCTTGGTGACGGTGAGTGAAGGAGACCATGGACAGATAAGGACTCCTCCATATGACCCCCTGGTTGTAGAGATGAAGATTACCCAATCTAAGAGTGCGAAGGATCCTTATCGACACTAGCAGCTCAAGCCCTGACATTATTAGCGCTGATTGTTTTGTCAAGTTGAAGTTTGAGGAAAAGATCTTCTTCCAGTCCATCATCCTATTACAGGATTTGGAGGTGGAATCATACATCCGGTCAGCACAGTTTCGTTGCCCGTCCGAGTCGGAGAGAAGGAAAAGAGCAGAACTATGTTCATAAAGTTTTCGGTTGTCAAGGTTGTGGCCCAGCATACAACGTCATTCTGGGACGTCCTACCCTTAATAACATTAAGACGGTCATCGTTGATATCACGTATTTATATAGACTTTCTCCCTTGTTTACAAGCTATTTGTCGTCATTGGAGCTCTTGGGAGCTATTTTGTGCTAACTATCGTTTAGAGTTGTGGTTTCGTGTTTTGGTGTTGATTGCAGGTTTTAGGGGAGTTTCTCCTTATTCCCGAGCCATTTGGAAGCAACCACGGCTTTACGAGATGTTACGGGGCACGTGGGAAGGCTCACGAGTTCTATGGGTAGTTTTAGGAGGTCCCAAGACCTCTAAATGTGAAAATTGAGCAAGAGTCAAAAGGAGGTTTCCGTACTCTGATCGGGAAAAGAATTTATGATCGGGTACGAAGTCGCGGACCAGATCGGGCAAGCTGTGCCGATTGGATCGGGCGAGAAGACATGCACCAGACCCGATCGGGCACCCCTGCCCGACCCGATCGGGCTGGATGCTCGTTGCTCTTATTTTAAAGCTGCTTGAGTTGCGGCTGTGCTGGGCCATTTTGCTCCCAGGCCCGATCGGGTGGATTGCCTCGGGCCCGTCGGGTGGGCAGCAATTCTCGTATGGTTGCTGCTGCTGCTACGCCACAAGACGCCAAAATGCTAAAGTTGCTGGGCACCCGATCCACGACCCGATCGGGTGTGTGATGGGTGGGGGCCCAGTTCGCCTATTGCCTGCTGGGCTGCTGCGCTGACCACGAGAAACAAGGAGGGCTCAGTTGTATTTGGCCCGATCGGGTGGAGGCTTAGGCCCGATCGAGTCTGGCGCTTAATGACGCGGACTTCGACTTTTAATTCCCGTTTTAGTTAGATTTGGGGGGTATTATAAATACCTTTTCCCTCGTTAGTTAGAGACATCTTTTACCATCTTTTATTCTAGTTTAGACTCTAGTTATTTCACATTGTTCTTAGTTTAATTGCCCGATCGGGTCGGGCGAGAAGACATGCACCAGACCCGATCGGGCTGGATGCTCGTAGCTCTTATTTTGAAGCTGCTTGAGTTGCGGCTGTGCTGGGCCATTTTTCTCCCAGGCCCGATCGGGTGGGCCGCAATTCTCGTATGGTTGCTGCTGCTGCTACGCCCGCAAGACGCCAAAATGCTAAAGTTGTTGGGCACCCAGTCCACGACCCGATCGGGTGTGTGATCGGGTGGGGCCCAGTTCGCCTATTGCCTGCTGGGCTACTGCGCGACTCGAGAAACAAAAGGAGGGCTCATTTGTATTTGGCCCGATCGGGTGAGGGCCTCGGGCCCGATCGGGTACGCGCGCTTAATGACGCGGACTTTGACTTTTTAATTCCCGTTTTAGTTAGATTTGGGGGGTATTATAAATACCTTTTCCCTCATTATTTAGAGACATCTTTTATCATCTTTTATTCTAGTTTAGACTCTAGTTATTTCTCATTGTTCTTAGTTTAATTTAACACTTTAGTTAGATTAAAGGTGATTGAACTTATTCCGATTTAAATAAAAAGTTCCTGCTTTCTGTCAATTGGTATTCTTTCTTACCCTAATCTCTTTTATTACTCTTAATTGCTTAGTTTATTTATTTAATTATTCATGATGCAATTATTAGGGTTTCATATTAGTTTTGTTGTTGTTAATTTGATTATGAGTGAGTAGTTCTCTTTCCCGGGTGTTAGATAGGAAAGCCGTGTTTATATCATGATTGTGATTTAGATTTCTATCAATTTCTAGGGCTTGATTAGGGGATTGTGATGTGGTTTGTTCTTTATTGAGTAATTAATGTCAGTGTACAATTTTAATAGTTGTTTGCACAGATCCGTCTTACACTAGAGGCCTAGGACACGTCAGTAGTTCTGATTACGTTAGTGAACATGCGGCGTATGTTGAACTATGAGCGTTGAGTCTTAACCATAGCTCGAAGCACATGATCTAATCCTCGACTCTTGACTTAGGATTTGATAGTAGTTGACCTTGTTTGATTGGTATAATCATGGTGGACCGACCCTAGTACCCTAGGCTTTTATTCCATAGTTAATTCCTCGATTTATTCCGTCTTCTGTGGTCCAATCATTAGTTCAGTTAATTCTTCCCTGATTTCATCTGAAGTAGTTGAATTAGTTGAATATTAATTTAGAAACTCTGTCTCCCTGTGGATTCGACCCTGCTTCGTGACTACCGTAGTTAGAGGACTGTAGGTTTATCTTTGAATAGGTGATACGACTAAATCCTATCAAATTTTGGCGCCGTTGCGGGGACGGCTAGTTTTCTAATTTTTATTTAATTATTTGGTCTTCTCCGTGCCCGTTGGAACTTCATTGTTCCAATTGGGGTACGTTTTCTGCTTCTTCTTGTTTCTTTTGTATGCCCAGGTCTCAAAAAACGGTTCCCCCATTCCAGCGGATCCCGATCTTACTAGGGACAATCAGGCGGATCCGAAGGAAAATCAGAAAGAAAAGCAGCCTGTTCAGCTGAACACCTCTGGAACAGACACCTTGAGTTCAGTCGTGTCAAAGTCACCGAAGTCATATGGGGTGCCCAACCCAGATGGTCTCTCCACTGGACCTACTATGCCCACCATTGCCGCGGCAAATTTCGAATTAAGCCTGGACTCATCAGCATGGTCCAGCAAAATCGGTTTGGTGGGCATCCTACTGAAGACCCGGGAAATCATCTGCAGCGGTTTCAACGACTTTGTCGAACCGTTCCGCATGCAAGTCACTCCAGATCAGCTCAAAGTCCTTGTTCGAGTTTTCATTAGAGATAGAGCCCAGAAGTGGTTGAACGATGTGAAGAAGCTGAATGGGTGAGATTTCTGCTGCGTTTCTGAGAGAGTATTATCCACCACAAAACCAGCAGAAATCAGAAACAAAGCTAACCACGTTTTCCCAAGAGCCTGATGAAACATTACTGGAAGCGTGGGCTAGGTTTAGGGACTTACAGAGAGAGTGTCCACACCACAACATGGACAAATGGTTCTTGACACAGACATTTACAATGGTCTGCAGCCTCAGACAAGAGTATTATTGATTCGTCTGCAGGAGAAGTTTTCTGGATAAGTGGATGTAGGCTACCAGTTTCTATCAAACCTCGCAGCCAATGATCATTCCACTTCTCGAAGCCTCCAGCGAAGGTACTGGTGGTAGATGCCATTGCATTATTGACTTCGCAGATGGCGAAGCTGAGTCAGCAGATTAACACCTTCGTTCCTCTTCCTCAGCAACACCTTTGAGTATCAATGCTATATCTGCAGTAGCACCCATTACCTCGTATTGCTGCAGGTATGTGGTGTTCAGGGTCACTTTGGGCATGACTGTCAGTTCAGTCAACTTCAGATGGAGCAGGCGAATGCCTTTTCAACAAAGACCACAAACCTTCCCCCGCTTCATCACTGCAAAACCCGCTAAAACTATCAACCTCCACCTCCAAAAAACTATCCTAAACCCTCATACCATCAAACCCCACAAAATTTCCAAAAAACCACCACCACAAAACTTCCACAACCCTGTAAGTTCCAAACTCCACTAAATTTTCACCCCCACCTCCACAAAACAACAACCCACAAAGCCTCCCATATGCTGAAGTGATGAAACTGATGTTAAGCATGCAAAGGCAAATGAGGGAGCACAAAAGCCAAGGCGACAGATGCTAGCCATGCAAAGATCTAATGAGGAAGCACAAAGAGCCCAACGAAAGCACATCAAACTTCTCGAAGCTCAAGTTGCACAATTAGCACGCTCTAATGCTCAGAGGCGGCGAATTGCTAGGGGCAACCCGTTCAGGAAAACATGTGAATGCCATCGGCTCTTCGTAGTGGCATTGCATATGATGCCTTTGTTGCCCGTTGATGAGGTTACCCCATTTGCAGGGAAGAAGGGTGGCAGAGGAAGGAAAAAGGAAGAATTCGACGTCTGAAGTCGTTTGTCTGCAGAAGCTGAACAGACAGGAAAAACGAGTGAAGGTTTCTGAAACGCCTTTTACACCAAGGCTACCTTTTCCTCACAGGATGCAACAGTCCAAGGTCGATCAGCAGTTTGGTAAGTTCTTGGCTATGGTCAATAACCTTGGGGTAACGATTCCCTTTCACAGATTTAATTACCCAAGTGCCTGTTCATGCCAAATTTCTGAAAGACATGATCACTAAGAAAGAGACTTTGGTGGGGTAGAACGTGTCGCTCTTACTGAAGAGTGTAGTGCTTTTATCCAAAAAAACCCCACCAAAGTTAAAAGATCCTGGTAGTTTTTCTATACCCTGCCATCTTGGACCGATTTTTATTGACGAGGCTTTATGTGATTTAGGTGCTTCTGTTTCTGTTATGCCATTATCTGTTTTTGAGGAACTGAACATGGGAGCACTTAAATGCACACAAATAACTTTCCAGATGGCGGATCGTTCTATAAAATACCCCTAGGTGTTTTAGAGGACGTTCCTGTTAATGGTTGGGAAATTCTATATCCTTTTTGATTTTGTGGTATTAGATATGGATGAGGATGCCCAGATTCCTATTATCTTGGGTAGGCCATTTTTATTAATGCTGGTGCTGTAATTGATGTTAGAAGTCTGGGTCTTTAACTCTTAGTGTTGGTGATGATAGAGCGATGTTTCCACTATCCAGTGCTGTTAAAGCACCTATGCTTGAACAATCTTGTTGCAGGGATGAAGTTTTGAATGAGTAGGTGTGGAGAAGACTCCAATTCCACCTAAGGTTGCCTCACAGTCTGGAGGCATTGTCAAGAACATTTGGAGAAGAAAGGTATTTGATGAGGGTAGCACTCGTTGCCAAGCCCCTCCTATTTGAGAGATGGAGGATTATGGTCGTGCGGGGCCTTTATAAACCAGCGCTGTGCGAGAGGCAACTCGTATTTTTCTTCCCCCTTTCCTTTTCATTTTATTTTTCTTCTTTTTGTGAGCAGAGTGAGGGCACTAACATTGTTTTTCCTCTTGCATAGTCCTTATCACTTTTTGGCATTGAGGACACTGCCAAGTTCAGCTTGGGGAAGGAGTTCTGTTTGTATTCTCTATCTCATTTACGCTTTCTAGGATAGATTTACTGCTTTCGAAAAATACTGAAAAAATAAAAAAAATGTGGTTCCATGACTGGTTTAGTTGCCTCCGTGTGCCTGTTGTGCTCCATTTGAAAATGATTTGACTTTGTTTTCTGGATAGCTGGGCATTTATGATCTTGCGGCTATGATTTGATGTTTGATTGCTATGATTTCGAGCATTTTTGGATTATATTAGACCACTTTTGCTGCATACCTGGAGTGGTTAGACTGTGAGGCCTCTTTGTAGCCTATTGGATTCATATTATTATCCAGTCTTTTCTTGTGTGTTAGTTCCTCTTTAGTGGATTGATCTTCACTTTGACTTCGTACTTGTCTGTTTTTCGATGACTTGTAGCATTTGCTGTGATAGAGGCGTTCTTTTATCTTATTCTTGAGCTTCAGAGTGAATTTTTGATATATTTTTATCCTCCTTAGCCCATTGAGCCTAATGACTTGTTTCGTGCTACTTAAACCCCTATTATGAGCCCAAGGCCTTCACTTGATATTATTCCAAGCCCTAGCTTGGGGGAGCTTTTATGGGTTGAGTTTGAGATCTGTTTCTTGGTTTTAGTTTGGGTGTTGAGGAATTTAAAAGTGTATTTGTTGTGGCTAGAGGGTGAGAAAAAGAAAAGAAAAGCAAATTCGAGTTGCGTGAATGAAGTTTAGAAAAGTGAAAGAAAAATGAAATAAAA
>CANSGD010000121.1:0-77500 GCA_947645195.1 Patellifolia procumbens
CTAAACCAACTTCAAAAGATAAGCTTAGCTAAGTTAAAGCGAAAGTTCTCTAAAGTGATGGAGCTCAAATCTAACTCCAATGATACGTGGAAATACTTTGCAGCTGGAAGTTTTGCTGGGTTGCTTCTCTTAATGCTTTTAGCTTATCAAGCTCATCCTTATACTACTCTTTTGGCTGCACAAAACGCTGTCGTCGAATTCGCCTCGTTAGGCGATTACCAAGAATAATGCAGCTAGTAGCGTGACCAAACCCTTAGAGATCTTTGATGATATTACCATTAATCCTGAGAAAGTGAACGTCACATTTGAACAAGAAAGCATTAATGTAAAAAAGTGTAATATGTTTGAAGGGAAATGGGTGTACATGCCAGAAGAAGATCTAGCTATGATTCGGTCAAGTGTCCGTTCATCGAGGAGAAGATGAGTTGCCGAAAGAATGGCAGGCGGTTCGAGTATGAGAAGTGGAGATGGGAAGCTAGAGACTGTGATTTGCCATTGTAAGTACTTCTTGGTTCTAACTTTTGCTTTTATGTTATTTCTAACACATGACTTTGACTCTAACAGACCATTTGTTATAGGATAATAAATCATGGTAATGATGCTAAGTTGTAATGTAGTTCTCTTAAGAAAATTATAAGCTCATGCTCATGTTCGTGAAGATGAAAATTCATCCTCAAATACGTGTTTTTCTTGATAGGTGCATTATTATTTTACATTGTGTGTTGAGAGTGAATAAAACATTTATGATCAATATGTTAGTAGTCGTAAGGCTAAAGAGTACATATGATATCATTGTTATTAACCATAATTTAGTTCCACGTCAACTAAATTGGCCAACATCAGTTTAAGTACGTATTTCGACTTATGTAGAGAACTATCAAAAGTTAAATAAGTATCCACAATTAATACTAGTATATCACAAATCAAATATATATCATAATACTGGATAATATTACTCTTTTTTGTATGTCAAAAGTAAATTACGTCAAATTTATAAGTTTGATTCAAAAAGCACATCTAAGAACAAAATATGTTACTTTTTGTTAAGGTTTAATGGAACAGACATGCTTGAAAAGGTTAAGAAACAAAAGGGTGATATTAGCAGGGGATTCCCTAAACAGAAACATGTGGGAGTCTCTTGCTTGCCTTCTCTATTCTTCCATACCTTCTTCTACCGTTGAAGTGCGCTGAAAACCCTGTTTATAAGTTTCTTAAAGCTAAGGTAGATAAACCATCCTCAATGTAAAAGTTCACATTTAATACCATATAGTATGTGTACTGTTTTTATACAACTTTTTGTTTTGTTACTTGTTTCTTGCAGGAAGATAACTGTACAGTTGAATTTTACTGGAGTCCATTTCTAGTGGAATTCTGGAAAAACATTTAAGTGGTAAAAGTTCTAGTGCTAGACAAGCTTTCACCGAATTCCATGCAGTGGCGAGGGCTGATGTTATGGTCTTCAATTCTGGCCATTGGTGGCTTCACGGTGGCAAAATGAAGTCTATGGTGCTCTTTCAGCCCAAAAATAGAGTATTCAAGAAGCTTTTGTCGTTTCCTAATATAGCATATAGGAGGTTTTGGAACTCAATATGGATATATGTGATATATTTGACCATGTAGGTTATTTCAAAAATATAATCTCGTTTTAATTACGAGATTATACTATGATAAGAAAAATTCATTGAGCTGTCGTTGTAAAGTGTTCTCATTTCAAAAACCCATTATAAGCGGGACTCCTTCTATCCAAACCCCCACCTTCGCCAGATGTTTGAAATAGAAATTGAACTCTAGACTATGTTAAGGAAAATGTCCGGCCCAGGAAACCTTTGCACGCCTCCGTTACTTTTTGGGAGGCCTACGCCCCATAGAAACCGCTACCTGAGACTGTCCCTTGGCCCGTAGGTCCTGACACAAGGTTAGAATCCTAGCTCTTCCCCAGTGGTATCTCACCGATGGCTTTATAGCAACTATGAATCTCATGGAGAGTTCGATCCTGGCTCAGATTGAACGCTGGCGGCTGCTTAACACATGCAAGTCGGACGGGCAGTGGTGTTTCCAGTGGCGGACGGGTGAGTAACGCGTAAGAACCTGCCCCCTTGGGGGAAAGAACAGCTGGAAACGGCTGCTAATCCCCCGTAGGCTGAGAAGCAAAGGAGGAATCCGCCCGAGGAGAGGGCTCGCGTCTGATTAGCTATTGGTGAGGCAATGGCTTAGCAAGGCGATGATCGTAGCAGGTCTGAGAGGATGATCAGCCACACTGGGATTTAGACACGCCCCAGACTCCTACGGGAGGCAGCAGTGGGGAATTTTCCGCATCGGCGAAGCCCACGAGCAGTGCCCCGGCGGCGCTAACGCCCAATCATTCCGGATAACGCTTGCATCCTCTGTCTGCCCGCGGCTGCTGGCACAGAGTTAGCCTATGCTTATTCCCCGGATACCGCTTGCTTCTTCTCCGAAAAGTGCACGACCCGTGTCCAACTTCGATTTGACCATGTATTTGTATAGGGTATTTATGTAAGATGTTTGATTATTTATACATGTCTTTGATAATATCAAAATCAAAAGCCAATATAAAAACCACCTTTTTTGTGTTTAGTGGAAAAGATTAATTCTCAAATAATCACAAAGGTATTTATCAAACAATTTTGTAGGTGTGACCGTACCTAAACGCCACCCAAAACGGTTTACCAAAATTTTCGACACGTCCTTTCTAATATTGTGACTTGCTACGATGGAATACTGCCACAATTTTGATTGATATTTTAGTAAAATTATACTCTACCTAACCTTGCGGTGGGTGTGTTCGAATATCAGGGCAAGCTCATAGAAGATATGCCAATAGAGCTGGCTTATGAACGTGCCATGACAACATGGGAAGCATGGATGGATAAAAACGTTGATACAAACAAAACAACTCTATTTTTCCGAAGTCTTTCAGCAGTACATCAAACTTCAGCTGATTGGTGTTACAATATACCGGTCCGGATGAATCTTACAACACACCCGTCCAAAAATCGGACCTCATCGTGGATACTATCAAGAGGGTGATAGATAGAATGAGCAAATTAGAAGTGAAATACTTGAACATTAGTAAGTTGTCTCAATATAGGAGGGATGCTCAATCCTGCCAAGGTATAGGAGTAATCAATGGAAGATTCTTCTCAAAATTTGAGGATAATCTTAGAGGTTATGCGATTGTAGTCATTGGTGTCTTCCTGGATTACCATATACCTGGAATAGGTTACTATATGTTTCTCTCTTTTTTGATAATTACTTATAGGAAACATGTCTAGTTCATTATAAGAAATGTTTGAAAATTTATTGGCAATTGAATATGATAATGATAAGATGTTGGAAAAGTTGCACGAGGTTTAACTTTAACATGATATTCCTAATTCTTCTACTCTTTCCACTTTTGAAGCTCACTAATTAAATGTTCCCTCTCGATGTCAAACTTTACCTATTTTGTCTTTAATGATGTATCAAAATATGACCTATTTTATTATCCTTTTGTGGGAATAATAGGAGGGCCGCTCTCTTTTTGGGATACTGACACTCTCTGTATAGAATAAATAAAGTTTAAACAATATCTCATATTACCTTAAGATATCCATTATTCAACCCTTGTAATTTGCGAAGAAAGAACCATGCAAATTAGAGTGCAAATGTTCAAAATACTTCCTAGAATTAGAAAGTTTATCAGCTCTCTTAAACTAAGTAGAAATATAACAACAAGATCAATATGAGAAAACAACGATCACATACAAAATGAGAATCAATAGTGATGTGTTTGCTTCGATTATGTTAAAAAAATATTAGATGTCATACATTGGACGGGAAACATGCATAATCACATTATTGACAAATAAGGTGACAAATAGTGAAACTATTCGGTCGGACCGTCTGACCCAATATGTTTCGTCGGACGAAGCCGCGAGAACGGCACCGCTGCTCTTTCTTCATCTTCTTCCTCCGCCACCGCCGCGTCGCTACTCCTTCTTCTTCATCTTATTCCTCCACCACCTTGTTGTGTCGACGGTGGACGTTCAAGAGAGAAAGATCCGACTGGTGGCAGCCGTTGTTGTAGAGGAGAGAGAAATCGGTCGAGTTGGGGGTACAACAGCTCTTGTAGGAGCTTTGAATATCCCCATTCCGTTATTCGCGAGACGTTGTTCCTTCTTCGTCTGAGGGTGAAGATGATGATAGCACAAGAGCAGGGAGTGAAACAGAGTGATCATAACAGGGTGAGTTAGAGTTGTTCCTTTTCTTATTTCTTTTAATTTCCAACTGAAGCAAAATGTCATCTAACTGAAACGAAATAAAAACTAACAGAAACAATACAATACCCTACTTAAAGAAGACAATAATCAACTGAAACAATAAGATAAGTAACTGAACTTAAAAGACATCCAACTGAAATAAAAAGATCAACTGAAAAAAAGTGAAACCAACTGAACAAAAATTGAAACCAACTGAACAAAAAATTGAAACCAACTTAAGAAAAATTGAAACCAACTGAAACAAAAATGAAACCAACTGAAACAAAAATGAAACCAACTGAAAAAAATGAAACCAACTGAAAGTCGTCCGACCAAATGTTATGGCCGGACGCGTCTGACCCAATACCTTCTCTGACAAAGAATAAGGCTTAGCTCAACTAGAATGGCATGGATACAAAGTGTATCCTCAATGGTATAGGCAACTCACGATGCTAACTTCGATAGAGGATTTGGATACTATATGTTGTTTCTTTGAGCGTCAAGAGATCATATTATCTATCAAGAAACTAGCTAACTAAATACTTCATCCGTTCCTTCATGCGTGACACACTTAATGTTTGCACGCTTGCCAATGCATTATTTTAAATATTATCATCTATAATTATCAATTAGTAAGAATTATAAAAAGTTAATATTAAAAAATTACACATTGAGACGAATCTAACAAGATCCCACAAGACTATGTTTTTCCTAAAATGTAAATCACCAAAGCTAATTAAAGTCTAAAACATGAATAGTAAACACTATGCAAGTGTGTCACTTATTAAAGAACGAAGGAAGTATATAGTAGTCGATGAGAACATAAACACTGAAATATGCGTCACATAATCACATATGAGTACGCAATAATCACTAAAAACGCTTCACTAGACGGAGCCACAAGACATAGTCAGGTGTATCCTGCTGATCTCTGAAATTGCACATGGCAACAAGCAAGTGAAATGCGCAAATCATGCATAAACCGAGAGATTAAATTAACATCATAACCAATATCGGGCTGAGTCATAGTCATGTACAAAATCCATAATGCAATATCTATAAAATTAGCATACAACTATATTATTCCTAAAACCCTTTCAAACATACCTTAAAATAGTTTTAAAGACAAAATGTTCCAAGTTTATAACCCTTAATATAATACTATAAATTAGTCACTTAAAACCCTAAAAATCCAAACTTTGATGTTTAAAAATTAAATTTAACTATTATATTTAAACTATTATATATATATATATATATATATATATATATGAAATTAATTACTTTAACTTAGAAAAAAATAATAAAACATGAAATTATTTAATAAAACAATCAAGTTACAAACTTTAAATACTAATTCAATAAAACAATATCCAAAACGTTATAAGAATATATATAATATATATAAAGGAAAAAGAGGAGAGAAAAACCAGAAGATTAGGTGAAGTAAACGGCGGCAGCAACAGCACGACAGTAGGTGGCGGTGCGGCTGGAGTGGCGTGTGGCTCCGACTGGGTAGCAGCGCTGGTGGTGCATGCTAGGTGGCACAGAAATCAAGAGAGGGAGGGAGAAAGAGAGAGAGTGGCGGATGAGAGAGAGAAAAATGGAGTGTGATATGTGTGAGGTTTAATGGGGGTATATATAGGTTTCCTTAATCCAAGTACTAGTAGGCTTCGCTATTTATTTGTTCGCGACTTTTAGTACGAGCAAGAAAAAGCTCGAATGGGTTGGACTCCTCTAACCCAGATTTCAATTCATTTGTACTACTAACTTAATCCATTCAAATTACTTGCTCACTTTTAAAGTCCAACTATATAAAATAATTGATTACTTAAATCATTAAATTATTATTTGACTTTTAAATAGGCAATCCTTATGAAATAAATTATTTTAATATAAAAAATATTTAAATATATTAGTTAAATTCGTAAAATAACGAGGGATTGTAGTCTACCCCTTCAAAGAAATTTCGTCCTGAAACTTAGCATGAACGCTTCGAAAATTCTTTACTTAAATCCTCCATTCGAAAACACTCGTGTCCCCACATGTGCATACCTTGCCACTTTTAAACCACTTGTGTCACGACATGGACAAACTTCTCAAACGAAAACCAATTTATTTTGCGCTAACGTGTAAAATCGCCAAAATAAGTATAAAAATGCGTTAAAATGCCATAAAGTACGATAAAAACGCGAAATTCTATAGCATTCTACCCTCTTAAAAAAACAAGTTACGCCCTTGAAACTAAACTTAACAAACAGGTCGGGATACTTATTTATCATTTCATCTTTAGCTTCCCAAGTTGTTTCTTCACACTCATGGTTAGACCAAAGTACTTTCACAATGTTCACATCCTTATTGCATGTACTACGCACCTTTTGATCGAAGATTTTAACAGGCCTCTCCTCGATCACACACGAGGCTACTATCCATTCGGATCCTTTCGGGCTCTCATCTGGAATATATCTCTTATGTTTAGAAGTATGAAATACATCACGCATCTTCTCAAATTCCATTGGTAAGGCCAACTTACATGGTACCTTTATTTCCCACACGTTGCAAAATCTCATATTGGGCCAACATACTTGGCCCTCAATTTGCGTTTCTTACCAAATCTCATTACATCTTTCTTCTGTTATACCTTCAAGAACATCTTATCACCAATGAAGAATTCATCTTCTCTTCTCTTACATATCTTGCGCAACTTTAATTCTAGCTTGAATCAACTTTACATGCTTTACAATATCCTTAATAAACTTAGTCCCCAATATTATATTTTCACTAAAATCATTCCAACAAATGGGACTGCTACATATCCTTCCATACAATGCCTGAAATGGGGCCATCTTAAAATGCTTGCATGGTAGCTATTATTGTACGAAAACTCGATTAAATCAAAGTGTTCTTCCCAACTTTCTTGAAATCAATTGCACATGCTCTCAACATGTCTTCTGTCGTTTGGTTGGTCCTTTTATAAAGCACTCAATCTAGCTAAGCCCTTGCATATCTTGGTACAACTCATTAGGAACTACCAATGCATTCACACTATGACTCAACTTTGTACTCGAAGTATTGACAACTACATTCGCCCTCCCCTCATGGTATTGAATATCTAGGTTATATTCTTTAATTAACTCCAACAATCTTATTTATCTCATATTGAGAACCTTATGGGTGAAAATATACTTCATATCTCGCAACTCACTTCATACAAATAGTGTCTCTAAATCTTGAACGCAAACCCAATAACAATGAATTTAAGGGTGCATGTAGGATAATTCGACTCTTACGTCTTCGTTTGACGAGACACATATGCGATCACTTTTCCATTTTGCTGCAGAAGACATCTCGAACCATTCTTTAAAGCAACCTTATACACCTCAAATTCCGTCATTTCCATAGGCAGGGTTAAAATAGGTGCATAAATTAAACGATCCTTTACAGTCTGAAAGGCTTCCTCGCACTTCTCATTCCACTCAAATTTCGATTTTTTATATTATCAAACTGGTCATTGACCTCGTTGTTTTTGAGAAATCTCTCGCGAATCCCAGAAATCTCGTTATATCATACACATTCCTCGGGCTAGGCCACTCACTAACGGGTTGAATCGTCGCAGGATATATATACAGAAACACCTTCCTTAGATGCATAATGCTACTTAATTTTTCTAATCGAAACTCACACTTAGAGAACTTTGCATACAATTGGTTCTTCCTAATAGTCTCTAAAACTATCCTCAAATGCTTGTCATGCTCTCTTCTCCCTTTGAATAATTCAAGATGTCATCCATAAACAATTCAACAAACTTATCCAAAAATTCGTGGAAAACTCGAGATGCAAAACACATAAAGGTGAATTTCCATTTTATGGGATGCCATTCATGATGACCTTATTGGACCTTCGTATGACCCTAATACAGCACAATTAGCAGACGTTCTTACCAAGGCACTGGACAAGTGGGACATTTATGATTTACATGATCCAATTTTAGGGGTTTTAACTTGAGATATTAAGAAATATATAATATCGTATTAAGCACAAAAATGATTCTATTTTCCTAATTAGAGTTATATTAAGACTCTTTTAGATTGCTCTGATTTTATTGTCAATGAAAATGAGGCTTTTAACCTACAATTAGCATGGGGTTTTTGTTTGGTGGGATTATAGGGTGAGAATGGTATTATAAATCCCTATTCTTTTTTGGCAATTAAAGTTTTATTAATAACCAAAAAAGAAAGGATTCAACCACCAATGCACCTCCTAATCATCTAAAAGCTAATAAGAGCATCTGCACTTAATCATGCATACCTTCTGAGAAGGGCTTCACAGGCAAGCTCATCATATGCTTTAGCCTAGAGAGAAAAGGAACACCCTAGCAACATAAACTAGATACAAACTCACTAAACAATAAACTATCCAGGAGTACAACAAGACACCTTAAAAAGAATTTGCTTACAAGCTTTCTCAACTGAAAGACAAACACCTGTAAAAACTTTAAGGCTTCTATGAATCCAAATCAAATACTCCCTCCGTCCCTAAATAAACTTCCCATTTCTCCTTGAATGCTTGTCCCAATTAAACTTCCCACTTCTCCAATTTGATGGGTTCTACTTAATTTAATAATATTTCTTGCATTTTGTTTATTTTTTAAAAAGATGTTTCTCTCACTAGCTTTAGGTCTTTTGTACCTTATTAACTTAAGTTTGGTCCCCATCCTACATCCAACTTCAACCCCACTCTTCAGTCTTCTCCTCTGTCACTTCTTATGTTACTGCTTCAACTTTTTTTTACTTCATCTCCCCCAAAATTCTCTCCTCTCTTTTCAAGACCATGGATTTACTTCTTCCAAAAATGGATTCTCCTGTCTCTAAATTCAAGGATTATAGTGATTCACAATTATGGAATATTGTGATAGACGATTCATTCGATTCATGGGTGGATATTCCAGAAACAGAATTAGATTTATTTGAGGTATCTTATGGAAAATTCAACCTTATAAAACTTGATGAGCTTGAAGGTCTAAAAATGGAGGAAACTTCACCAAAAACACCAGATCAAATTAAAAATAGGAAAATTGAGAGTCCTGTAGATTTAGTTGTTCTTGACACCCCTGAGAGAAATGCATGCAACTTTGAATCTGATACTTTTGTTGAAGAATTGATTAAGCTTTTTATCCTCGTTACAACCCCCAAAACGCAGAAGGCTCTTCAGATAATTATGAACAGGTAATTTTTTTTAATAAGTTAAGAATTTATATTGTGATTTCATTAATGTAAAGCTAAGTTTGGATAATTTTTTGGGTGATGTTAGTTTAACTACATAAAACAAGGAGAGAATAATGTAGTATGTATAGCATGAATATTCACAATATAGATAGTCAAATGTTGATCCAAAACGTAAGCATGAATCAATAAGATAATAGTGCTAGGAGATATGGTGTTAAGTAAATTATAAGTTTTACACTATTTGATTTGGTAACTCTTTTTGATCCATGTATAATTTTTTTAGTCTGTTAATGCTCATCACAATTTATTGTTGGGTATTTTTAGTTTTTTTTCTATTGTTAGTTTATCTTTTGGTTGGAGGAGTTATATTGTGTTGAATGTTTTATCTTATTTGATCTGCTAAATTTTTCAGTTCATGGAGTATTTTTTTGGTTTGTTTTTGTTCTTGTCAGTAAAGCTTTTTCATGGTTTTTTTCTCATGCCAGTTAGAGAATCTAGGAGGTGACCCTTGTTATTGATGTTCGATCGCGGCCAACTTGAAGTATGATCATAATGTATGATTTTTGTGTAAGAAGAAATCTACTTATTTTGGTGAGGATAATACAATGGTGGTATTTTGGTGTAGAATGTATGCTTTTGGTGTAATGGAGTCATAATGTACGAAAAGGTTTAACTAAGTGCTACTCCTATATTATCAAAATGTTGTTCCTGCTAATATATGGCTTACAATGTGTCAACCTTGCTTACAAAAAATGTTGCTTGATTGCTATATTCTTCATTCTATATTAGAATCTGAATTAACTATCCAGAATTTACAAAAGGTGTACAAATTTCAACTGTTATGGATCACTTTGCTCTTTGCCTCAGTTCACATTCTAGTTCAAATTCTCCAAATGTGCCACACATGCTGCCACCAAACTTGGTTGTGGGTTAAATGTGATCGGTAGTTGTCCCAATCTCTCTAATCTTAACTTTCCCACATGAACTTGATCATAGTTGTTGCTTCCCCTCACCTTCATTACTTCTATCATGCATAATTGTAGGGTGAGGAATACATGATTTAAGGAATGAGGTAGGAAAGAAGTGAATGCTTCTTCACAATTTTTTACCAAAGCTTCAAAGTTGTTGCATGATGTCTGATCTTTTAATGATTGAATAGCTCGAAAAAAGCCTAAGTCAAGGATATTCATATCCGGACTATTTGGGGGTTGGTTAATCAATTGCACATCTAAATTGAGTTCTTTGCAAGCATTACAAAACTCCAAATCATTCCCACCAATATGAGGTTTTGCATTGTCTTGTTGTAAGTACACTCTTTCCTCACCTAAATTTGGCCACTTAGATGCAATAGCAGGAAGTAATTTGTTGATGATCATTTCTCTATATGCTTTCTTGTTGATAACAATGAGAGGCTTCAATTCAAGAGTCCCTCTTTTCCTATTTTTACTCTTTCTTTTTGCTGCCACATAATGCACTAATGGGAACATTTCTAGCTTTCCATCAAAAATACACTCTCCAATGTCATTAAACCTAGGTCTTGCAACTGCTGCAAGGAACATAACTTTTGCAATAAATCTTTTACTTTTGCAATGCCTATATGGTTTCTTTTCATGAGGAAGAATGTAGTATGTTGACTTACATTTAGTGATGTAAAACCATTTTTCATCAATATGGATTGTGTTGAACATGTTGTTAAATTGTGGATTTTCAGGTAATGAGTCTGGTTTCAAAGCATTCATGCAAAATATTAACCTTTGCTTCATATTTTCTTCTGTTAGACTTGGTTTGATAGCATTTGAGTGTCTCTTTAGTAACCCTTTTTGACTAACTTGTGAATTGTGGACTTTGAGACCCCAATAGCATGAGCTAAAGATCTGATTGTGGTTCGTTTCTGCAATGGAACTTGGAGAATATTCTCGATATCCAACAGCTTGCCCTTTTTACCACACCTTCCTTTTTTCAATGAATCTACGTTAATAGCAATTTCATCTAGCTTGCATTGCATCGCTCGTTGCCAAATGTTGTAAACTGATCTACGAGAGAGCCCAAATTCTGATGAGGCGGCAGTAAAACCACCACGTTTTACCTTGCCAAGAGGACATCTTTGAAGCAAATATTCTACCAATTTCTTCCTCTCTCCATCAGTAAGTACCATTGAAAGGTAAAAAATTAAATGCCTACTTCCCTCAAGTTTTTACAGCCCCCCCACCCCATTTAATATTCTAAATATTTTCCTCTCTGTTTTTTTTAGAAAGCCTACTCTTATTTTTTTCTTTCTCCCTCTGTAATTCTTTTGTTGTAAAATGAGTGGGTGTAGAAGTTATGAAGTGTAATAAATTCTCATATTTATAGATGTGTGCTGGTAAAACTTTTGAATTGTTGTTTGGCTCATAAATTTCAATTGGTTTGAAATGTTGAAATTTTCATGCTTTGAATTTGGAGGCAAATTCTCTATATACCAATGTTGTAAAGTTACTTAACCGAAAATAAGGCGCCAACTCCAATGGTAAAAAGCTTAAAGTTTGGTGGGAAATGAAAAGTCACAGAATCAGATAATGACAGATTTTTTTGGTGCACTGTGTGTCTGTGTCCCAGGTGGGTGGGCCAAGACTTTCTCTCTCTAAGGAATAAAAGAGTTGAATAGCCCCACTAACCTTATATTTTAATCACAACTATTTACCAAGGGTCCACCACTAACTCTCTCCTAAAAATCTGTGCAAAATAGAAACGAGAAGTTTATTTGGGGACGGAGGGAGTAGATTGTTCCAGAAAAAGCTATGCCATAAGTAATTCCACTCTGACTCTTCTTTTTCCACATCTTAGCTGCCAACACCACTTCATCATCAAAGATCATAATAGATCTGTTTCTATTAATAGCTTGGAGCAATGCTAACCAAATCTAAGCTGAAAAAGGACATTGAAAGAAGAGATGATGCTTCTCCTCAGCTTCATTTTCAGAAAAGTAGCACCTGTCAGATTCTAAAACACCCCAAAGAAATAGCTTCCTTCTAGTTGCAAGCCTATTCTGAACTGCTAACCAAGTAATAAACACAGTCCTTGGAGTGGCCTTATTAAAACAAATTAGCCTTCTCCAAGGGACAACAACAGGCACATATAGTAGATGATCTTAGGCAGTTCTAATAGAAAACTTACCATGCTTTAAAAACATCTCAGGCTGCATTTTATCAATCAAGCTCCTGTTCTCAAAAATCTTCCTCATAGGTCAGGACATCCTACTAAGAATGTTGAACAACCTGACATCGGCAAGCTTAATGTAGTAGGGATGCATCCATTTAATCCACAATCTATTTTGCTTCTCTGAAACTGCCCATAAATGCTTAATAACTGCTATTTGATTCCAAAGAACCAGGTTCCTCAGATTCCAACCACCAAAATTCTCAGGCAAACAACACTGATCCCAACTAATTGGAGCTTTTTTGAAGCAATGTCCCCTCCAGTCCACAAGAAAACTCTACAAATAGCCTGAATTTCTTTCAACACTCTCTTAGGTGAAATGAAAATCTGACACCAGTAAAGCTGAACCCCTTGCACCAATGAAGCAATTAACTGTAGCCTACCAGCATAAGAAAGGTTTTTAGCAGCCCAACATCTAACCCTTGTAGCAACTCTATCAACAAGAGATTTACAGTCAGTGTAAGAGAGCTTTTTAGGGGACAAAGGCACTCCCAAATACCTAAAAGGCAACACTGCTGCTCTGAAACCGAGCCTATCATGAATTGCAGCTTTAATGTCATTAGTAACACCAGCTATAAACACCTCACTCTTATCAATGTTGGCACAAAGACCAGAATCTTGTCAAAAAACCATAAAGGCATCAAACACCTTGATAACTGAGCTCATATCAGCCTTGTAAAGAGCAATAAGTCATCAGAGAACATCATATGTGTAAGATTAATCCTCTTACACTTAGGATGAAATATGAAATTAGCATCATTTTAAACCTCATTTAGCTTCCTTGAAAGATACTCCATACCTAAAGCAAACAAGAAAGGTGACATAGGATTACCCTGTCTTAACCCCTTCTTAGCTGCAAAATGCCTGCCGTTAACCAACACAGAATATGAAACAAATCTGACACAGTTCATAACCCATCCAATGAACACAGGAGGAAAGCCTAGACCTTAAGCATAGTCTCCAAGAAAGGCCATTCCAGAGAGTCATAGGCCTTTCTTAAAACAACCTTCATCACACATCGAGGAGAAATATTTTTGTAATTATAGCCTATAATGAGCTCAGAAGCTAAAATTACATTCTCTGCAATACACGTCCTAGGAATGAGACCAGTTTGAGCGAGGTTAATCACTTCAGGTGTCACTTTTTGAAGTCTAGAAGTAATAATTTTAGCAATGATCTTATAGACCACTGTGCAACAAGCAATAGGTCTATAATTCTTCACATAGGTAGAATTACTAACCTTAGGAACTAAAGTAACTAAGGTGCAGTTTATAGAGGGCAACATAACATTAGCATCAAAGAAAGAAAGAGCAACTCTATAGACATCCTCCTTAACAATATTCCAACTTTTCTTAAAAAATAAGCTATTAAAACCATCAATCCCAGGTGCTTTACTATCATCAATACTAATCAAGACTGCATCAATTTCTAAGGTAGTAGTAGGCAGAATAAGCTGACTAGCAGAAAGGGGAGATAACATACTACTTCTTCTCCACAGCAGCAATATCAACACCAGCAAGATTATCAGCAGCGAAACCCAATGGATCAATGTAGAAAGACCTAACCTCCTCCTTGATATCAACATTTTTAGTCAATGGAACATCATGTTGATTGTAAATGATGGAAATGCTATTTCTAGATTATCTCTCAGTCATAGCGTGAAAGAAAAAATGTGAGTTGGAATCTGCCAGCTTGAGCCATAGTATTCTAGATTTCTGCATTAAAGCAATCTCTTGTACTTTCAAAAAAAATCAGCTTGGAAATACTATCGATTTCCTTGTTACACAACATCTCATCATTTTGCTGCATCATTTGAGACTGTATATCCTCCAGTTCTGACCTCAACTCATCAATTTTCTTCCCAACATGAGCAAACTCTCTTTTGTGAAGGCATTTAAGCTTACTCTTAAGAGCTTTCAACTTCCTTCCTAACCGCTCCATAATAGTACCACCATAAGACCCAGACCAACATGAAGAAACTATCTCAACAAACTCCTGATGCTGAGCCACGTAGTTAAAAAATTTAAAAGGTCTACCTCCACATTCATGTGAATTGGAACAATTCATCAAAAGAGGGGAATGATCTGATAAACCAGGGTTTAGATAGTCAACCACAACAGATGGAAACTGAGTAGACCATAATGAATTATCCAGCCCTCTATCAATTCTAAAAGAGGTTTTACTACTACCATGGCCTTTAGTCCATGAATAATAGTGGCCAATACTCCTGATTTCACAACTATCAACTGTATCGAAGACCTCCACAAAATCTCTAGTTTCCTGCACTGAAACAACTGAACCATGAATCCTGTCTTTGGTGTATAGAACAACATTGAAATCACCAAGAAACACCAAGGCTGAGAAAAAATAGGAGCAGTAACCTTGATAAAATTCCACAACAACCTCCTATATTTAATAGTGTGCCCTCCATAAATAGCAGTAAAAGCAAACATATCATTACTATTCTTATCAGTGATGTCTAGATGCATAAACTGCTCATGAGAAGAAAGAACAGTAACAACAACTAAACCACGATCCCAACCAATCCAAATCCTATCTAGGAGAATGAGAATAATTATCACACCAAAGCCAATCTCTCATAAGTTTACTTCTAAGTTTTAAACTTTTACAAACTTTAACTATAGTCTCCAAAACAGCAATCAAACTCACCCTATTTACAATGATGAACTGTTTCAATTCACCAAGCTCAGAAAGATCATTGATCCCTCTCACATCCTAAGAGCAAATAATTATGGAGCAGTATTAAGATGGAGATTTTCGAGAGACAGTGAGATTGAAATTAAATTGGTCATATTCCCATCAAAATAAGACATGGAGGGGTGTAAAGCTGGAAATAGAATTAATTGGCAAAAGACTCATTTACCATAAATGAAGAGGAAGGGAAGAGAAATCAAAAGGTGATTAGTAAGGCTTTTAAGTAATTTTAAAATTTATTCCATCCCCAATCCCTACCGCTTGCTAACAAGGTATTAGAAATATTTTCATAATTTCCCCTACATACCAAATACTCCTAATTGTAAACAAAATAAATTGATAAACTAATTTACAATAATATTAATCTTCATTACAGTTATTTTTTCTTTAAAAAATCATTTAATATTTACAAAAATAGTTATGGTCCAATCAAACAAGCTCTGAGATCATAACTCCTTAAAAAGATACAGTCAGAGGCTTGTAGTAGTACTCCAGTTCACCATGCCAGCGACTCAGGAGTTTAAAGTTTAACAAAACGCAACTTGCACACTTAATTATACAATGACAATGTTGATCAGAGCCCTTTCTTTTTTTTTTAAAGTTAAGAAGAGGACAACTTGAACGTACGGCAAATCTAATAAATTAGGCCTTAATACATGTGCGTTTGTGCACAGTTAACTTGATTGCTCGCTTTCCCTCGTCCACCGCTTGCGGGCTACTCTCTATCTACGCTTAGATCAATGTCTTTGACGACTTAAGAGGATTCATAAAATCATAATTAGCTCAATATATTAAGCAGCATCATCATCCTGAAATAGAATTGTAAATTCTTATTGCTGGGACCTACGTACCGGGCAAATTTCTCAACTGGAAAAAAGGAATCTTCGTATATTATAATATTGTCATATGATAATTTATCTTAAGAAGTTCACTTTCTAATCACGTCACTTGTCAAATGACCTGTTGAATCTAATATCGTAATGCCGATGTTTTTTAAATTTCATACTTCCTCCGTTTTGCAATACTCGCAACATTATCATAGTAATCACTATTTATCTATCAATCTTATATTATATTTTTCCCCAAATGTATAAGAAAAAATATAGCCAAGTGGGGTCTTATTAGATTCATCTTAATACATGCTATTATAATATCAAATTTTTATAATTTTTACTTATTAATAATTAGAGATATTAAAGTTCATAGTATTGCATTGGATAGTGTGCAAACAAGAAACGTTGCGAGTATTGCGAAATGGAGGAAGTATTTTTGTATTGATTTTGCTACTTCCTTCGTCTCAAATTACTTGTTATAAAAACAACTAAGCCTTATTCTCAAAGTGATTTGGGGTTGGCTAACATGAACCGTTAACTGAAACCATTGCCAAAGGAGATGGCACCGACAAGAGTGATAAAAAAGTTTTTAAAAGGGTTTAAGTTTTAAGAATTTTTAAAAAGTTTTTGAAAACAAGGTTTATACCAAAAAGTTTAAAAAGAGGTTTTCAACAAATGATTTTAATGCCAACACAATTGAGAAAACAAATAAATGCAGTAATCACACCCCTTACTCCATATGGATACTGCCCCTCCACCCACTTCTATCCAACGCCATACCCTCTTCAATCCCAAGTAGACTCATATCACTTTCAATTACCTTCATCCAAGCTATCTTAAGGCTTCCCCTACCCCTTACAGTTTGATTACTCCTCAAATCTTCAATTCTTCTCACCGGTGCATCACATGATCTCCTTTTCACATGACCAAACCATCTTAACCGATTCTTCCTCATCTTTTCTTCAATTGATGCAACTCCAACTTTTTCCCGAATTACTTCATTTCTTAATCGGTTTTTCTTTGTGTGGCCACACATCCACCGCAACATACGCATATCCGTCACGTTCATCTTATGAACATTAATATCTTTACTTTTTACGCTTGCTAATGCACTTTTTTAAACATTATTGTCTTAATTATCAATATATAAAGTTATAAAAAGTTGATATTAAAAAAATACATATTGAAGCGAATTTAACAAGATCTCGCGGGACTACGTTTTTCCTGAAATATAAATCACCACAGCCAATCAAATTCTAAACTCTAAATAGTAACCAAAGTACAAGTGTAGCAAGTAATTTAAACCAGATGAAGTATATTTTTTAAAATGTGATTAATTTTGGAATATATGCCAAAATTACGGATCAATAAGTGTAATTATTGTTTTTATATGCACGAGATGAGTGCGAAAGAGTAATACTTGAGGATTTGGGAAAAACTATATTGTAAGTTCTGCAGTAAAGTGTATACTGTTTCTTGGCTTTTAAAATAATATTTGTTCACTTTTAGTTATTTTGTTTTTAGATGGTATATTTATAATCTAAAAATAATATAAATAGCGAAACAATAAAAAAAAAACGTAAAAATTGAGTACTATGAAATACTGTTAGAAAATAAATAACAATAGTGATTTAATAACAAAATGGCAATTAAAAGACAAAAAAAACTTACAAAGTATTAATGGAAGATGCCATTTAGAGTGAGAAAGGGAGAGGGAGTAGGAGAGACAAAATGAAACAATTGTAACCATGGAGTTTTGGTGTTGAGATCCTCTAGAGTTATATTTTGGTGGAGTTTTGATGCTTTATCACCTAACAGAAACTAATTTAATTAAATAGCTAAGATTGAAAAAATTGTAATGATAAACAATATTCTTTAATTAGAGGAGATTCATCTTCTTTGATTTATTTTATTTTATTTTTTCTTATTTTTGGAGTCTACCCCCTTCCTCTTCCCTTAACATTTTCACTTTTAGGTTCCTTATCAAATGCCACAGCCCACGGGAGCATAGCTTTTGCGTTTTTTTTTTATTATACGAATCTAAGTATCATGTTACTAAATGATGTAATATAGGTTCTTTTTAGGAAATTTTGTTAAAAAAAATAATTTTAAAAGTTCATTTTTGAAAGAATAACCTTTTCAAATTTTGTAGGGGATGAAAAGCGTTCCATTATTTTTAAAAGTTCATTTTTGCAATGAATAACGTTCCATCATTTTTTGGCGTGACATCTATTTTTTCAGCATATTTGCTGAAACCAAATGAAATTAAATGTGAAAAATCCAAAATTGCTCAGCTCAACAACCACTACGTTATTTTAAGTTTTTTTTTTTTCATTTAATTTCCGCAAAAACGTCGAAAAAAATAAGTGTAAACACCGGGCAAACGAAGTCAACATTAGATACAGATAATGTTTTAATGAAAACACTAGATCATCATTTAAGCATATGATGGATCACAATTCATAACTTGATGCGAAATAAAAAAATTGAAGCGCTTAATCCGGAGTCTTGTATAGTGTCTCCATTTTCAAGGTCAATAATCTATATGCACTATACTAATCCTAATTGAGTGCAGAAGAGGTAGTGGAAGGATATATACTTCTTCAACCGACACTATTGACTTAATTAGGGGCTATAATATCAGTAATTTGAGTAGCTTGATTTTGGCGTAAAAGAATTTAAGAGAACGCAACAATAATGAAATTTCGAATTTAGTAAACAACAGCCTGTATCAGGTAGGTAGCAAAAAGAAATAATTAAGAAATTAACATATCAAATGGTGATTCTGATCGCGATCTATATGAATCGAATAGATCTAACTACAATAAACATCTAATATGTTCATTTCTCATTAGATCATCGAAGAATTAAAGGGAAAATGAGTGAAATTATTATATCCTTTTGTATGCGAGGATCAAGATTTGTATGTAGTAAATGAAAAACTCAATTTTTTTTGTTAATTTCTGCACATAGAAAGTTATTATTAAACGTGATAAATATAGGAAAAATTGTCAAAAAATACCACGGTTTCAACACTTTTTCAAAATAAATACCAAGGAGTTGCGAAATGTAGAATAAATACCAACAAGTTATGTTTTTCTTAGAAATCCATACCAAATAACAAATATCCGTATTTTACGTCTTAAAAATCTATACCAACTAACAGAAATCCATTCAACTTCATTTCTGAACAACAGAAAATCTAAGGTGAGTTAAATTTAGGTGAGAAAGTGACGGAAAAATAGACGGATATTTGTTAGTTGGTATGAATTTCTAAGAAAAAATAACTTGTTGGTATTTATTTCACATTTCGCAACTCCTTGGTATTTATTTTGAAAAAGTGATAAAACCTTGTTATTTTCTGACAATTTTTCCAAGTATTTATACAAAGCCAATAAACCAAGCTAGGAAAACTATCGTGTACAACTAGAATATGTAATAGGGTAGGTCGAATTCCTAATCATTCTTTATTAAATAATATAGATTTGTTTTTTAATAAGATACAAGAAAATTTTAAGAGACTTTTCTGTCAAGGGTGTATCCTAAACTATCTAAAAGAAAAAGAATGTACAACTATCATACGACCGATATTTTGTTGTAAGATGATGTCCTTGCTTAAATAGGTAGTCGGCAACCCGATTAGCTTGTCGGAATATATGGGTGATAGAGGTAGCCTGGAATTGTGAGAGAAGATCACGAATATCATCGATCAGTGTCTGGATGCACCACAGGGTGCTAAATATACCTTTAAGAATGTTGTTGACGAGCAGGTTGTCTCCTTCAATCATGATCTCATAGAATCCCATCTGCAAGGTTGTAAGAGTCCATTACCTAGGCCATGGATTTTATGATATGACCCTTATTATCTCGTAGAACTATGCCGACTGCTGCGGAAGAAGTTGTAGATGACCCGTGAAAATTGAGTTTGATGAGGTGTGGTGGTGGGGGTTCCATCCGACGTGTATGGTGTGAGGTTGTTTGCAAGGTTTTGGAGTGTAGCTGGCAGTTTGAGCATCAGTGGCATTATACCATTGTCATTCTGCATATGTGTGCTTTACTTTATGAAAAACTCGTAGTAGGTTGAAAGTTTCATTTTGGAAGATGTCGTTGTTTCTCTCCTTCCATAAGCTCCATAGAAGGATAAAAATTTTTGCTTGATTATTTCTCGGCCCTGCATGTAGGCCATGAATAAAGGTTGAAATTTGGCTCGGGGGTATTGTAGTTCCAAGAAACCTGGATACCTCATGTTTTATCCAGAAGTTTTGTACTACAGGGCAGGACAGAAAGAGGTGATCAATATTTTCGGGATAATGATGACAAAGAGGGCAATTTGTAGGCACCGGAATATTTTTGATAGTTAGGTTATCCCTGGTAGGTAGACCATTTTGTAAAACTTGTCAGACGAAGGCTTTTATCTTAGGTTGAAGGTCAAGTTTCCAAATCCACGAGAAAGGCCATCTTGGATTTTCAAAAGAATCAAACCTATGCGCGAGCCATGTGGCGGAGTTGACAGAGAATTGACCAGAAGACGTGAATCCCCAACACGGGGTATCTTTCTGTGGCTTGCAAGGGAAAGGTATTAAATAATATAGATGTTAAAGGTATTGAGGATGCCAATCAAACTAACTATCTAACATGGTTTTAAGAGTATATGTTTACACGATTCATAAGAGTTATACACAAGATCAAGAATAATACAATCAATATGAGTTATGGGGGCTCTGAAATGGTGGATAGGAAGTCTGTTGTTCAGGAAATTGTGAATCTTGGCCCTTGTGTAGATGTTGATGATCATGAAGGTCTTATTGCTCCTGTTACTCCAGAAGAAGTGAAGAAGGCTATTTTCTCCATTCCAAGAGATAAATCACCTGGGAGTGATGGCTTTAACTCTTATTTTTCAGAGATAATTGGGAGGTGGCTGGTATTCAGGTAACTCAAGCTATCACCTCTTTTTTTCATAGTGGTAAAATTTTGAGAGATATTAATGCTACTGTTTTAGCCCTTATTCCTAAAAGTAAGGTTCCTAATTCAGTCATTGACTTTAGACCAATAACTTGCTGTAATGTGATCTATAAAATTATCTCAAAAATTTTGTGTATGAGATTTAATTGAATTTTGCCTAAGCTCATTTATGAAAATCAAGGGTCTTTCATCAAGGGTAGGAATATTATAAGTAATATTATGATATTCCAAGACTTGTGGAGAGGTTATGGGAGGAAGAGTTGTAGGCCTAGTTGTATGATCAAGATGGATATGAGGAAAGCATATGACACTATTGACTGGAATATTGTGAGAGAAATGCTGGTATGTTTGAAGTTTCCTTTGAAGTTCATTGATCTGGTGATGACTTGTGTTACTAGCACAAGATGCTCTTAATGATAAATGGTAGTCTTTTTGGCTTCTTTGAACCAAAGAGGGGCTTAGACAAGGTGATCCTATCTCAACTTTGTTGTTTGTGATTAGTACGGAGTACATGTCCAGGATTATGAATTTTTTGGGGATGAAGAGTGGTTTCAACTTCCATCCTAGATGCAAATCCATATCTTAATCATCTTGTTTTTGCTGATGACTTATTCCTCTTCTGTAAGGGAGAATTTGTGTCTACTTATCTGCTGTTGCAAGGTTTTTAAGCTCTTTTCAGATTCCTCTGGTTTATGTGTGAATAAAAACAAAACTGCTGTTTATACAGCTAATGTGATGGAGGATGAGATTCAAAGAAGCCTAGATGTGTCTGGTTTCACTCTAGGTTCTATTATTTTCACATATTTGGGGATGCATATTTGCTCTACAAGGATCAGTAATGGTGAATGTCAGATAATTTTTGATAAATGGTTAGTAGGATCAGAATTTGGAGCTCTAGAAACCTTTCCTACGCAGCTAGAGTTCAATTAGTTAATTTTGTTTGGATGAGTCTTCATATCTATTGGGGCCAGATTATTGTTATCCCTAAAGGTGTGATTAAGAAGATTGTGGCAGTATGTAGATCTTTTTTATGGAGTGGTAAATATTTTAGTTCAAAGCTTGGCAATGTAGACTAGAAGCAAACCTGTTTGCCTAGGAAGGCTGGTGGTCTTGGTTTCAGAATAATAGATTGTTGGAATCAAGCAGCTATTGGTAAGCTTGTTTAGGCAATAGCAAAGAAAGAAGATTCTTTATGGATAAGATGGATCAATGCAGTGTATATCAAAAATGATTAATGGTGGGAGTATAAGCCTCCTAGCAGTGCTAGCTGGTATTGGAAATCTATTTGTGACATAAAGGAGCAATTGAAAACTAATATCTCAGTTTCTGTTCTTATGCAGACTAATACATACCAGATTAGGAAAATCTACAAGCTTGTGGGTGAAAGTCCAAGATGTTTCTGGGATAAGTTTGTGTGGTGCAGATCAGCTATTCCAAAGCATAATTTTGTGTGTTGATTGGCTGTGCAGATGAGCTTACATACTAGAGATAGGCTGCTAAAGTGGAGTGTGCTTGATGATTCTCACTGCCCTATATGTCTGAATTGTGAGGAAACACACTTTCATCTTATGTTTCAGTGTGTCTGCAGTGTTAGAATGATTCAGCTTGTGTTGAGTTGGCTCAAAAAAAGATGGGCTGGTAGATCCTTGATAAACTGGTACAAATGGCTTGGTAGGCAAAACTGCTCAAAGTTTCAGAGAAAAGTGTATAATACTACTTTCAATGCTACTGTGTATGCTGTTTGGTTGGTAAGAAATGAGTTTGTATGGAGTGCTATTGTTAAAACTCTAGCTTGTGTATTTGCCAGGATTAAAAATGATGTAATCTGCAAAATTAGTGCTCACTTTCCTGTTTGGTTGAGTAGTGATGATAGGTTGTGGTGGGACAGTTTATGTAGGGCTTTGTAACTCTGTTGAGTAGTGATCTCAGTTTCTATGTGATGAAGAGTCCAACCTAGTTGGTTAGTTCAGATCTTGGAGGCTTTAGGGTGTATGCCTTGTTCTGAGCTATATATTTTCTTGCTAAAAAAAAACAATATGAGTTATATGGTTGATAAATGATAGTTAAACATGAACCTTTTATATCTTGCTTATACCAATGTTAAGCATTAATATGAGAAGTATTAGAATAACGTATAGCGACTTAGTTGTGCTTGAAAGGGAACAAAGTCTATATTTACAATTATTAGCATTCCATATTGTAAATCACCAATGCAAACGTCACAATCGTTGGTTATAGAAAAGATGCGATATCACAATGCACATGCGGTGGCATCATCGTCTGCAGGTAAGAGTATCTTTTAAGGAGAAAGATGTTTGATGAGGGTGGCACTCATTGCAAATTCACTCCGATTTGAGACATGGAGGTAATATGGTCGTGTGTGACCTTTATCAATGGACGTTGCGCGGGAGGTAACCCGTAAATTTTCTCTTATTTTATTTTACTACATTCATTTTTTATTTCTTTTAGTGAGACAACGAGAGAGTACTAACGTTTGTTTTTCATCTGCACACCATCCTATCGTTCATCTTTTGGCATTGAGGACATTGCCAAGTGCAGCTTGGGGAGAATTTTTGTCTGTATACACTCTCTTCATTTGCTTTTTAGGATATATTTAGGGGGCGTTTGGTTCTCATAGGGGAAAGGGAATGGAAACAAAAAAGGGTTAGAGGGGGAAAGGAAAACAAAACCTTTAGATTAAAAAAGTTGTTTAATTAGTTTTTGTTTGTCTTCCACCTTTCGTCTTCACCACCATTGCACCACCCATCTCGACCACTCTCTTTCTGTCACAACTTCAGATCCGCCGCCCTCTCCCCTATCTCCACCGCTCTATTTCTGTCAGAACTCCAGATCCGCCGCCCCTCTTCCGTCTCCCTGTCGCTCTCTTTCCGTCAATACTCCAGATCTTCCACCCCTCTCCCTCTCCGCACATCTCTCTTTTCGTCCTAACCTCCAGATCTTCTACCCCTAAACCCTCTCTCCGCTGCTCTCCACCTTCTCCCTTGTTTTCCGGTGGGTTACGGTGGAGTTTTGGGTGGATTCGAAAACTCTAGGGTGGTTCCCGTTGCAGTTAGGTGGTTTACGTGGCTATGGTGGATCATAGGTGGTTTACAAGGGTTGTGTGGGCAGCGCCATGAGGTGGGGGTGGGGGTGGTGGAAGTGCCTTGGCGGTGGTACTGATGATGGAAGTAGAGTGAATTGGGTGGTTGTGGAGAGGGTGGGTGATCTGATGGTGGTTGTGGCCATGGTCAAGGTTGGTCAATAGTGATTGTAATGTAGAGGGATATGGGGTAGTCACAAACCTTGGGAGAGGGTGGGGAATCAAGTAAGGGGAAGTGAAACTGAAATATGGGTAATGGGAATGTAAAAAATCAACAAACAAACATCATGTAAAGGTAACAAGGGTTTTCATTCCCTTTCCCTTTCCTGAAGCCCCATATCCGAACTCCCCCTTATCGCTTTCAAAAGATACTAAAAAAAAATACGATTCTCATGACTTGTTTGATTGCATCCCTGTGCCCTAGATGTGCTTTGATTGAAATTCATTTGACTTTGTTTTTTGGATAGCTAGGCATTGAGATTTTGAGGCTATGATGTGATGCTTGATTGCTATGATTTTGAGCAAATTATGATTATTATACACTACATTGTAGTGCTTGCCTGAATTGGTTAGACTTTGAGGCTTATGCTTGCCAATCTGATAACTTATAGCACTTGATATGATTGAGGCATTCTTTTGTATGATTTTTGAGCCTCAGAGTGAATATTTGATACACTTTTATCCTCCTTATCCCCGCTGACCCTAATGACTATTTCGTGGTACTAAACCTTATACATGCCCATGACTTCTATTTCAATATTATTACCAAGCCTAGTTCAGGGAGCATTTGTATGGGTTCGTTTTTATAGTTTACTTGGTTTTGAGGTGATTGTGTATTTATGTGGTTTCAAGAGTGAGAAAAGGAAAGAAAAAGCAAAGTGAGAAATATGTGAATGAATGGTAATGAAAGAAAAAGAAAGTAAGAAAAAAAGAGTTCAAGGTTCCTTCATTCACATTGCTTGTTGAGGAAAATCTGTTTTATTGCTTTAAAGTTGGGATTATTGGAGAGTTTATCGATTCGTACAGTTAGAGTGTGTTGAATTTTGTGGTTATGTGATGTTGTTCGGAGATGTTTAGGCCACCATCGGCCTTGCTTTTAGTGACTTTTGCTCCTTGGTTCATGGTTTTTCCACCGCATTTCCTATAAATATTTCCTTCCCTTAACTAATCCCCATTACAACGCCAAAAAGTCCTCTTGAGCTCGTGTATATTGGATTGATTTGGAGTCATTTTGTGAAAGTTAAAGAGTATGTCTACTAATCTAGTCGACTTGTTTAGGATGAGCGACATTTTTCCCTCTTAAACACATGAGAGTGTGAGTGGGAAGGGATATTGATGGTCGTCTCGGTGAGTGTTCCACCATATTCTTTGCCTGCCACAAAATTGAGAAGAGTGACACCTTGGTGAGCACCTTTTCAGGATATGTATGTCATGTAGATTAGTTGAATTTGACGATTTGCTTCAATGATTGGTAGTTGGATGGATCTAACTAGTGACAAGCTAAAGTCGTATCACCTAATCAAAAATAAATCCTAAAGTCCTCTAACAACAATAGTTAAGGGAAGTAGGATCGAATCCACAGGGAGACAGAGTTTCTAAGTCAATATTCAGCTAAACAGCTACTTCAGACAAGATTAGATAGAAATCAGCTGAACTACTATTTAGACTAAAGAAAGTAATATAAAAATAAGAATTAAACTATGAAATAATGGTCTAGTGAAATAGTTCGGTCCACCATGCTTATACCAATCAAAAGGGTCAAATAACTATTATCACCTAGGTTTAGGGTTGAACAATCGAGGCCAATGTTAAGCCTATGATCTGGTCATAACGCTCTCAATTCAACATATGAAGTACGATCACTCACATAATCAGAATCAATAGTGTGTTCTAAGCCTCTAAAAGTAAACCTACAATCGGGTTATACTCAAGTTGCCAAACATAGTTCATGAAATTGTACACTGACATAAACCATGAAATAAAGAACGAATCACACTACAATTGAACTAATCAAAACCTAGAAATAAAAGCAATTCAAATATGAATCATGGTATAAACATGGTTTTCCTCCCTAAAACCCTCGATATTAAACTACTCAGACATGATTGAATCAAAAATAACAAAACTAATGTAAAACCCTAATATTTGCATCATGAGTTAATTAAATAATCAAAACCAAGCAAACAAGAAATAAAAGAACGAATTAAGAGTAAGAGTAATACCAATTGACGGAAAGCAAAAACTTTTATTGAAAATAATCCAAGGTTCGATCACCTTTGAATCTACTCTAAAGTGTTTACTCTAAGAAAGCTAAAAAACTAATACTATGAAAGCTGAAAATAAAGATGTCTCCAAAATAATGAGGTGTAAGTATTTATAGACCCCCTAAAAACAAATAAGAAAGCAAATAAAAAGATAGATTTTGGGCCGTAAAGCCATCGGGCGAATGTTTCGGACATATGACATGTATCCCGCCCGATCAGGCGAAACCGACCGACCGCATCAGCGGAAAACTTTTTACTTTGTTTGCAACTCCTCTACGCAGCCAGAACAAAAAGAGCTCGGGCTCGTTCGGGCTAAACCGCCCGATGCCATCGGGCGGAATTCCTGCAATCTTGGGTCAACTTGCGAAGGCCATATCTCTCAAACCTAAAGTCCATTTGGGGCGTGTGACCTACTTGAAGTTGAGAATCCAACCCAATTAGAATTTCTTGATTATCAATTTTCTATCAATAGTTATGATCAAAATAGTGAACATGTGTCAGTTTGGCACTTCTTTCACTAACTCTTTGCTTCATTCCAACTCAAAATTGTCCCAAACGGATGCATTGTGATCCTTGTGCAAGCTACCTTCATCTTCAATGATTAATAGGCTATATCCTTTATAATCATGATCAATTTGTATCAAAATAACTTGAAAATCATCGAAACACACAAACTGGGAGTAGTAGAGCACAACTTACGTAAATTCATGCCATTATGCACCTAAATGCTCTAAAAGGAGTTCTAAATGCAATCTAAATGCATCTAAAAACTATATATAAATGTGATACATCAAACTCCCCCAAGCTAAACCTTTGCTTGTCCTCAAGCAAAAAAAAATATGAACATGGAATAAATTGCCTCACCCCAAATATAAAACATTCAAAGCTCAAAACGTTTTCATGACTAAGAATCATTCAAGCAGGCAAATGTCAAGTTCGGCTAATCAAATCCATCCAACTACAAATCATCCAAGCAATTCATCAAATTCAAACATCCACAAGGCATACAAATCCTGAAAAGTCTCTCACAAAGGTGTTACTCCTCTCAATTTTGTGGCAAGCAAAGAATATGCCGATTACTCACCAAAAACCGACCATAAATGCCCTTCCCACTCAGACTCTCATGTGTTAGGAAGGTTAAATGATGCTCATCCTAGCCAAGTCAACTCAATTAGCATACATACTCTTTAACTTTGACAAACTGACTCGAAATCAATCCAATAAAAAATGTAAACACAAGCTCAAGAGGACTTTATAGGGTTGTAATGGGGCTTAGGCAAGAGGTAGGAAATATTTTTAGGAGATGTGGTGGAAAAACCGAGCATGGGGGCGTAATTCACTCGAAACAAGGCCAGAGATGGCCAAAACAACTCCCAACAACACCATAAATCCATAAAATACATCCCAACTCTTATGAATCAATGAAAACTCACAACAAACCCAATTTTCAAGCAAAGTAGCATATTTTTCTTTATAAACATACGTGAATGAAGGAACTATAAATTCTTTTGAACTTTTATTTCATTTTTCTTTCATTTTTTTCGAACCAAGCATTCACGCAACTCGAAATTGCTTTTTTTTCTTTTCTTTTTCTCTCACTCGAACCACAACAAATACATTTTAATTCTCCAAAAACCAAACCAAACCATCAAACCAATCACAAATTCAACCCATACAAAAGCTCCCCTAAGCTAGGCTTGGAAATAATATCAAAATAAAGGTAATGGGCTTATGATAAGGGCTTTAGTAACAATGAAACAGGTCATTAGGCTCAGCGGGGCTAAGGAGGATAAAAGTATATCAAAAATTCACTCGGAGGCTCAAGAATCAGATAAAAGAACGCCTCTATCACAACAAATGCTACAAGTCATCGAATATCAGACAAGTACGAAGTCAAAGTCAAGATCAATCCACTAAAGAGGAACTAACACACAAAAACAGACAGGAAAATCATATGAATCCAATAGGCTACAAAGAAACCTCACAGTCTAACCAATTCGGGCATGCAGCATAATATAGTGTATAATAATCAAAACTCACTCGAAATCATAGCAATCAAACATCAAATCATAGCCTCAAGATCACAAATGCCCAGCTATCCAGAAAACAAGTCAAATCATTTTCAATAAGAGCACAACAAGGGGCACAGGGAGGCAACTAAACCAGTCATGGGTACCATATTTTTTTTTTGATTTTTTCAGTATTTTTGGAAAGCAATAAATCTATCCTAGAAAGCAGTAAAAGAGATAGAGAATACAAACATAAATCCTCCCCCAAGCTGAACTTGGCAGTGTGCTCAATGCCAAAAGGTAGCAAAGGGCGATGCTAAGGAAAAACAACATTAGTACCCTCACTCTCGCTCACTAAAAAATAAAAATAAAAATGAAAAATAAGAGGGGAAATTACGAGTTGCCTCTTGCACAGCGCTGGTTTATAAAAGTCCCGCACGACCATAATACCTCCATCTCTCAAATAGGAGGGGCTAAGCAGTGAGAGCTACCCTCATCAAACACCTTCCTTCTCCAAATGTTCTTGATAATACCTCCAGACGGTGAGACAACTTTAGGTGGAATTTGAATCTTCTCTACACCTACCTCATCCAAAACCTCAGCCCTGCAACAAGATTGTTCAAGCATAGGTGCCTTAACAACATTGGTTAGTTTGAAAATAACTTTATCATCACCAACACTCAGAGTTAAAGACCCAGACTTAACATCAATAACAGCACCAGCAGTACACTTAAACGGTCTACCCAGAATAATGGGAATCTGGGCATTCTCATCCATATCTAACACCACAAAATCAACAGGAATATAAAATTTCCCGACCCTAACAGGAACGTCCTCTAAAACACCTAGGGGGTATTTTATAGAACGATCAGCCATCTGTAAAGTGATTTGTGTGCATTTAAGTGCTCTCATGTTCAGTTTCTTATAAACAGATAATGGCATAACATAAACAGAAGCACCTAAATCACACAAAGCTTTATCAATAAAAATAGGTCCAAGATGGTAGGGAATGGAAAAACTACCAGGATCTTTTAACTTAGGTGGGGTTTTATTCTGAATAAAAGCACTGCACTCTTCAGTAAGTTCGACACGTTCTACCCCATCAAATTCTCTTTTCTTGGTTATCATGTCTTTCAGAAATTTGGCATAAACAGGGACTTGGGTAATTAGATTTGTGAATGGAATTGTTACCTCAAGGTTCTTGACCATAGCCAAGAATTTACCAAAATGCTGATCGACCTTTGATTGTTGCATCCCGTGAGTAAAAGGTAGCCTTGGTGTAAAAGGCATTTCAGAAACCTTCTCCTTTTTCTTCCTTGTCTGTTCAGCTTCCTCAAATAAGTCGACTTCAGACGTCAAACTCTTCCCTTTTCCTTCTTCTACCACCTTCTTTTTCCCCGTAGTTGGGGTAACCTCATCAATGGGCAATGGAGGAGCATCATAAGCAGCACCACTACGAAGAGTGATGCCATTCACGTGCTCCCTCTGAATGGGTTGCTCAGGCAATTGTCCCTGCTGTCACTGAGCATTGTTTTCTGTCAATTGAGAAATCTGAGTTTCGAGAAGTTTAATGTGCTTCTCTTGGGCTCTTTGCGTCTCCTCATTAGCTCTATGCATAGCTAGCAAATGCCTCTCTTGAGCTCTTTGTGCCTCCTCATTAGTCTTTTGTATGTTCAACACCATCTTCATCAATTCAGACATGGAGGGCTCTTGTGGGTTTATGTTTTGTGGAGGTGGGGTTTGAGAATTTTGTGGGGCTTGGAAATTATTGGGGTGATGGAAGTTTTGTGGTGGAGGTCTCTGAAAACCAGGGAGGTTTGGTAGTATGAGGGTTTAGGATGATTTTGTGGAGGTGGAGGTTGATAATTTTGCTGATTTTAGTAGGCATGTGTAGGGGGAAAGGTTTGTGGTCTTTGTTGAAAGGCGTTTGCCTGCTCCATCTGATATTGACTGAACTGACAGTCATGCCCAAAGTGACCCTGAACACCACATACCTCGCAGTAAGATGAGGTAATGGGTGCTACGACAGACATAACATTAATACTCAAGGAAGGGAGGTGTTTTCAAGGAAGAGGATTTCAAGGTGTCAATCTGCTGGCTCAGCTTCGCCATCTGCGAAGTCAGTAATGCAATGGCATCTACCTCCGATACTTTCCTCGTGAGTCTACGTGAAGTGGAATGATCATTGGATGCGAGGTTTGATAGAAAATCATAGGCTACATCCACTTCCTTATTAAGAAAAACTCCTCATGTAGACGAGTCAACATTACTCTTCGTCTGAGGTTGCAGACCATTGTAAAATGTCTGCGTCAACAACCATTTGTCCATGTTGTGATGTGGACACTCTCTCTACAAATATCTGAACCTAGCCCACGCTTCCCGTAGTGTTTCATCAGGCTCTTGGGAAAACGTGGCTAGTTTGTTTATGATTTCTGCTGTTTTTGTTGGTGGATAATATTCTCTCAGAAATGCAGCAGAAATCTCACTCCATTCTGTATCTTTCACGTTGTTCAACCATTTCCGGGCTCTATCTCTCAATGAAAACTCAAACAACTTGACCTTTAGTTGATTTGGAGTGACACCAGCATGTTTGACGATTCGACAAAGCTGTTGAAACCGCTGCAGATGATTGGCCGGGTCTTCAGTTTGATGCCCACAAAACTGATATTGCTGAACCATGCTGATGAGTCCAGGCTTAATTTCGAAATTCGCTACGGCGATGGTGGGCATAGTAGGTCCAGTGGAGAGGCCATCTGGGTTGGGCACCCATATGACTTTAGTGATTTAGACATAACTGAACTGGAGGTATCTGATCTAGAGGTGTTCAGCTGAACAAACTGCTTTTCTCTCTGAATTTTCTTTTGAAGTTGCCTAAGTGTCTTTGTCAAATCGGGATCCTCAAGAATGAGGGTACCTATTCTTCGAGACTTGGGCATACAAAAGAAAAAAAGAAACAGTAAAACGTACCTCAATTGGAACAATGAAGTTCCAATGAGGCATAGGGAAGTAGACCAAATAACCAAACAAAAACTCAGAAAACTAGCCGTCTCCAAACTACGGGGAACGACGCCAAAATTTGACAGGCTAAAGTCGTATCACCTAATAAAAAATAAATCGTAAAGTCCTCTAACAACAATAGTTAAGGGAAGTAGAGTCGAATCCATAGGGAGACAGAGTTTCTAAGTCAATATTCAGCTAAACAGCTACTTCAGACAAGATCAGATAGAAATCAGCTGAACTACTATTTAGACTTAATAAAGCAATATAAAAATGAGAATTAAACTATGGAATAAAGGTCTAGTGAATTAGGTCAGTCCACCATGCTTATACCAATCAAAAGGGACAAATACCTATTATCACCTATGTTTAGGGTTGAACAATCGATGTCAATGTTAAGCCCATGATCCGGTCATAACGCTCTCAATTCAACATATGCAGTACGATCACTCACATAATCAGAATCAATAGTGTGTTTTAAGCCTCAAAAAGTAAACCTACAATCGGGTCATACTCAAGTTGCCAAACATAGTCCATGAAATTGTACACTGACATAAACCATGAAATAAAGAACGAATCACACTACAATTGAACTAATAAAAACCTAGAAATAAAAGCAATTCAAATATGAATCATGGTATAAACATGGTTTTCCTCCCTAAAATCCTAGAAATTAAACTACTCAGACATGATTTAATCAAAAATAACAAAACTAATGTAAAACCCTAATATTTGCATCATGATTTAATTAAATAATCAAAACCAAGCAAACAAGAAATAAAAGAACCAATTAAGAGTAAGAGTAATACCAATTGACGGAAAGCAAAAACTTTTATTGAAAATAATCTAAGGTTCGATCACCTTTAAAACTACTCTAAAGTGTTTACTCTAAGAAAGCTATACAACTAATACTATGAAAGCTGAAAATAAAGATGTCTTCAAAATAATGAGGCTTAAGTATTTATGAACCCCCTGAAAACTAATTAAAAAAGCAAATAAAAAGATAGATTTTGGGCTATAAAGCCTCTTGCCAGATTGGGCTAATCCGCCCGAAGCCATCGGGCGAATGTTTCGGACATATGACTTGTTTCCCGCCCGATTGGGCAAAACAGCCCGACCCCATCGGGCGGAAAACTTTATACTTTGTTTTCAACTCCTCTACGCAGCCAGAACAAAAAGAGCTCGGGCCCGATCGGGCTAAACCGCCCGATGCCATCGGACGGAATTCCTGCAATCTTGGGTCAACTTGAGCAGGCTGTATCTCTCAAACCAAAAGTTCATTTGGGGCGTGTGACCTATCATTGGAAAGATCTTGAAGTCGAGAATCAAAACAATTAGAATTTCTTGATTATCAATTTTCTATCAATAGTTATGATCAAAATAGTGAACATGTCTCAGTTTTAGCACTTCTTTCACTAACTCTTTGCTTCATTCCAACTCAAAATTGTCCCAAACGGATGCATTGTGATCCTTGTGCAAGCTACCTTCATCTTCAATGATGAATAGGCTATATACTTGATAATCATGACCAATGTGTATCAAAATAACCTGAAAATCATCGAAACACACAAACGGGGAGTAGTAGAGTACAACTTACGTAAATTCATGCCATTATGCACCTAAATGTTCTGAAAGGAGTTCTAAATGCAATCTAAATACATCTAAAAACTATATATAAATGTGATACATCAACTAGCTGAACTTGAATTTTGCCTGCTTGACCGAGTCTTCGTCTCGAAAATGTTTTGAGCATTGATGGTTTATCTTAGGGGTTAGGCAATTTATTCCATGTTCATGTTTTATTTGCTTGAGGACAAGCAAAGTTTTATCTTATGGTTTTATATAGAGTTTATTCCCTTGTTTTATGACCTAAATCGAGCGTTGTTGGAGTTCTTAGGAGCTAATTTGTGCTAACTTCTCTATATAGTTGTGGTTTTGTTGTGTTGTGCTTAAATGCAGGTTTTAGTGAGTTTTCTCCATATTATGAGCTATATTACGATAACCACAGCTTAAGGAGTTATTACAAGGCACGTATGAGTTGTTACGTAGTACATGTGATGATTGTGAGGTCCTAAGGCCTCTCTGGTACGAAGAATCGAGCTCGAAAACGAAGAAACAAAGAGAAGGACCACCCGTCCGATGGCATCAGGCAGCCCAACATGATCGAGTGGGTATTACCTCCTTGAGAGATGAAGTCTGCATTAGCTCGAGGCCACCGGGATGATCACGCCTATCGGGCGGTATTTTATGCTCCAAGCTGCGAAGTTTTGGGCCCGATCATGCCATTTAGCCCGACCTTATCGGTGGATGCAAAATATTCTTTGCTGGCTGTTTTTCGCGTTTTGTGGAGATTTGGTCTTGGTTTGCAATCCGCCCGATCGGGCCATTTAGCCCGACACCATCGGGCAGGTCCTGCTTTGGTGTACTGCCAGATTTAAGACTGAAGAGGTGAACCATTTTGGCTTGGTTGCATTCGGCCCGATCAGGGGGGTCATTGACTCAATCGGGCGTTTGACACGGAGGGCCAGGGTTTTGTTAGTTTATTATAAATAGGGAACTCATTTATTTTTGTGAGTTACTTTTTATTATACATTCATAGGTTAATTTAAACTCTTTTTAGAGTAAAACGCTTTAGCTTAGATTCGAAGGTGATCGAACCTTGGATCTTTTCAATAATAGTTATTGCTTTTCATACATTGGTATCGTTCTCTTTTCCCTATTTATTTTCTTCTTTCTTCATTGCTTTGTTTGCTTATTAATTCGTTCATAATGCAAATTTTAGGTTTTTATATTAGATTCGTTGTTGTAAATTCATTTATCAGTGAGTAGTTGTTTTTCTACGGTGTTAGGGGAGAAAGCCATGTTTATAGCATGATTATTGTTATTTCATTTGCTATGTTCTAGGTTGTGATTAGGGCAATTATAGTGTGATTTATGCTCTTGAATATGTGGTTTATGCTGATGTACAGTTTCATGAATTACGTCTTGCAACTTGAGTTTGACTAGACCATAGGCTTACTTTTAGAGGCTTAGGACACACTATTGTTTCTAATTATATGAGCGATCGTATCATGTATGTTGAATCGAGCGCGTTATGATCCGATCGTAGACTTAGCATTGCCTCTGATTGTTAGATTCTAGAGCTAGGTATTATTAGTTATTTGAACCCTTTTGATTGGTATAAACATGGTGTACTGAACTAATGCCCTAGTCTTTTAATTCATTGTTAAATCTCACTTTAACATTGCTTTCATTATTTTAATTAGTAGTTTAGCTGGTTTCTCCCTGACTTTGCCTAAAGTAGCTTTTTATTTGAATATTGACTCTGAAAACCTGCCTCCCTGTGGATTTGACCCGTACTTGTCTGCTAACAATAGACACTGTGCACTTGTCATATTATATTTAAATTACATCACATTAATTAGGGCCCGTTCGGTATCACTGTGGTTTACTGTTTTTTGGTTTTCTGATTTTAAAAGTAATATGATAGATGTCCTAAATGAAAAAAAAATAGTTAAATTTATTGAAAACATGATGATTTTGAAAACTGACAACTAAAGAGTGAAAACCACTTTTGGTTTCTTGTTATTGGTTTTTAGTTTACAAAAAAAACTAAAAAATGAATACAAAAAACGATAACGAACAGACCCTTAGTTCAATTCTTTCTCGGATTTGTTCATGAATCTTCTTCATTTCTCTTGCCTCTTTGCTACCGTTAACTTCAACAATAATATGAAGTAATTGAATAGACTCAAAGGATTAATCTCATAATTTACGTCGAATGAGCATTTAGTAGCATATGATCGGTTGTAGGCAAATACAGCATGCACAAACTTGAGATCCCAGTCTCTTGGAGACTTGTATAATAAATTCCTCAACAATGTAGTCAATGTTCATTTAGTCACCTCGGTTTAACCATCAGTTTGCGGATATAGTAGTATTAAACAACAACTTAATATCGAACAGATTCCATAAAGTTATCTACAAGTAACTAAGAAACTTGACATATTTATCAGATACAATGGACCTTGGAACTCCATGAAGATGGATGATTTCTTTGAAAAATAAATCAGCTATATGAACGACATCATCTGTCTTGTTTCAAGCAACAAAGTGAGCCATCTTCGGAAATTGGTCTACCACCACAATAATTGCATCCTTTTGGAGTCGAGTCCTTGGTAGAGCTACTATTAAACCCATGCTCACGTCTTCCTATGGTTGAAACTAGAACAGGGTGGCGCATATAGAATCCTTGATGAAAAGAACTTTTAGCCTACTGGTCGATCGAACATCGAGCAAAACTGTATTAACATCTGTAGCAAGTTTTGGCCAATGCAAATTGCTCTTGTAATGCATCAACAATTGTTTTAATGCCAAAATGACAAGCTAACCCGGTACCTCCTTGGTTAAAAATTCCCTGAATGGACCTTAGGGATACAAAGCTTGTTTTTTCGAAATAGAATTCCATCTTGAATTGAATAAGCTCCATGAGGTTCATTTTTCCTTGCCTCCATTAATAAAGAAAATCGAGGACGATCTTCATAATAAATGATTTTAAGATGACTAAAGCCACGCACTCGTGCTTCTATTAAAGAAATCATAGTATGTGTCCGAGATAAAGCATTTGTAACAATGTTAGAAAAACTACAATTCTATATTTTTAGATAAAAATAAAAGATTGAATAATTTCCACCCATTATGCATGTCTTTGGACTTAGATTATGGTGTCCATTGATGTACCTCAAGGCGTTATGATAGGAATGAAGGCAGAACCGAGTCACCGTAAGATTATGAGTCCAATGAGTTAAAGCAAGAATTAATAGCATATAACTCTTTATCATAGGTTTTATAGTTAAGCCTAAAATTATTAAGCTTTTCACTGAAAGAGTGCAATAGGTTGTCCTCCTTGTTGTAAAGCTGCTCCAATACCTACACCAGTTACATCACAACAATGTGGATGCTATTTTTGTAAGAAAAGTCGATTAAATCCAACTGATCTTCCACTTTCCTTGAAAATTACACGCACGGCCTCTTAACATATCTTCTTCTATTATTTGATTGGTCCTTCCAATCTAACAATTCGTCCATGTCGAATGTACAATACTCATCTTCAAATTAGTTCCATGATTCAACATGACCTTTTGCTAAAAGTTTGACATAAACCTCGAACCATGATCTGAAATAAAACCGTGGAGTCTCTATATTCTTGATATATGTCTTCTTTCATTGCTTCTTCTTCCATATCTCCTTGATTAGAATGAACACGATAGACTTCATAGTTAATTTACGATAACTTAAATTACATCATTACTATTCTTCATCTTTGGCAAAACAATACCAACATCCATGGATATTAAATCCCATCTCCATACTGATTAGAACTTCACAGTTGCTCTCATATGATCAATCTTGACTTTGCAGCAACTTAACACAGGTAACAAACACCAATGGTTGTTGTGACATGTGTGAGCAAAGTCCCACATCACGAACTCTGGTGGGATTGAGATACCTTAGCATATACGACGTTAATTGGGTTACTCGTACTATTTCCATATGGTTTTAGGATGGAACGTGACTTGGGCCTATGTGCTAGGTTTGGCTCACCCATATGTTTCTCCCATGCCCCAACAACTGGTACTAGAGCTCGGGTTAGGCTTGAGGGGGAAGTGAATCAGGTAGGCTCACACATGAAGGGGATATTGCTATGACATTTTTGAGCTAAGTCCCACATCAGAAAATGATGTGCGATATACCTAGCATATAAGACAAGTGGGATACTCCACATATTACCATAGATAGGCATAGCTCCCTCGTCCGTATCTCTCCCGCACTAACAAGTCGAAAAAACCTTAAATAATCTTTAAGAATTAATTTGAGTTGCACATAAAATAGAAGGATAGTCAATTGATCTAGTGATATTCCAAACTAGATCAATTAAAAGCTACTCTTAGGTAAGAAGGTTACAAAGAGTTAAGTGATACGGTGGTTCACTTAAATCGAACAATCTAAATTCCTTAGTTTTATTTTACCTCCTTCACAATTCGAAAGAAACATAAGGAAAGGAAAAAGAGAGAACGCGAGGGGGGAGATGGAGGTATAGCCTATGCTTCGTGGCCCGGGGATGGAAAGGAAAGAGGAAAAAAGAGAGAAATGACGACAAGGCTATATAACAAGCTTGTTGGTCTCCGATGAGGCTCATGCAAGCTTCCTGTATTTGGTAACTTGTGGCTTTGTAAGAAAGGAATCAAGAGGGAAGAAGAGAGTAAGGAAGGTAGCTTGGGCTCAAGCCTAAACTAAGATATTTCTCGAGATATTTCCTCTATTTTTCAGATCAATTTATATTTTTGCGAGATTAGGTTATATAATTGTGGATGATTTTCTTCGATATCTCACTTATTTCGAATTGAAGTGAGTGGATGTTTTATTAATATAGACCTTGTTAGAGCTTGTAAACTTGAGGAATAATGATGCAATTCTCAGTACATAAACTCTTTTATTTTCAAGAATTCAAAGATTAAAGCTTCAACATGGAGATTTTTCCGTTGCTGATAAGCCCTCTGCCTTAAAGAAGGTAAAATGTAGGGTGAAATACTTTGAATTTTATCTTACATTGTGAATTGTTTGCTATGTTTTTTTCTATGCTATTAAGTGGTGTGGATTTCATTTGTAACGATAGATGTGTGCAATCACCAAAGCATCTCTTAGTCTTTTGGTTTATCCGTGTGAATTTCGAAGTCAGACACCAAGATTATTTTTCATACATTAAAATTTGTCAATTTTATAATTTGTCTAGCACTTCTATGATGGGTTCATGGAATGGAAACAAGCTCCTATATTTCCACAACCTCCCAGACTTGCATGGTACTCCTTTAACGTGTACATAACTATTAAACCCATAGATACTTGCAAACTTGTGTTTGATAACATCAGGCAAAATGCTATTATTCATATGCGATGCTCTGTATTTGTAACTAGATGCCTTCTTTTAATAATTAAAGATAAGTTCCATTATACTAAAAAAGCCCATTAGGATATAACGTTTTTCAATCTCATACTATGACTAAGTTCCGAATCAACTATTGGAGATAACTTAGCCAGTCTTCGAAATTCGTTAAGTTGTTAACCGTAGTGAATTTGCCTTATTGGTATAGGGATTGCTCGTTAGCTTTACCAAATGTTTTACTTAACAACCTACGGACATGATGGAAGTGAATTCGGTGTTATCTATTGTGCACTTTAAGAACAATTCCAAATTGTGTTATGTTCATTTGTGATGCTCGAAACTCACTTGGTGTTAAAACTCTTGTGACAGAAGACAATACGTCTATCATGACTCTAGGATTAGAACCATATCGTATCATTGCAAAGAAGCATCAATCTCCCAAGCTCCATTTGTATTTAATAAACAGTATAATTGGATATTATTTTGTAATTTTAAACGGTATTGGCTTCTTACCATGTCCAACATCTGCTGGTCGATGTCAGCCCAACACCGTGAGGTGTCCGACTCTACACTTTGTGTCATTGACAATATATTTGATAATGGCTTCTCCTAACATAAGAAATGATACTCTTGTATCAAGATTAAATATAGTGACAAATGTCATTAGTCTCACTAAAATGACATGCCATGAGTATGTAAGCTCTCATGCCATTTAGCTTTGATATTCCTACACACTCCAAAGTGCCAAATGCAAAAAGCACAATGCTACCCCAATCAGAAGTTTTTTTGGACAGGACCTCTAAGTCCTTTTACACTGTCCCTCTTACTATTATGAAAAATCTATGCCGGAACATTCAAGGTGGGAAAATCGCATGCCTTAGGTGAACTAAATTTTTTTTATACAAAAACGCAAACCTGACATTTGTTTCATTCTCGAAACATTGACGACGAGTCAAAATGTTTCTCGTTTAAAGAACTTCCTAAAATATGAAAATATCCAAGTCGTCGCTCCCAAGGTCACAGTGGTGGCATCTGGGTGCTTTGAAAAAATAATACTTGTGAAGTCTCTAGATATGAAACCACTTCGCGTATTGTAAATATCTATGTCACATAGTGCCCTACCAATCTCTCATGTTGGATTTCGGGAATTTATGCCCCTGATCAGGAACATGAAAAATCTCGGCTTTGGTCTAGTCTCATGAATCATCTCTCGATCGTCACGGGACCTGGCTAATTCTCTGTGATTTAAATGAGCTGCTTTCAGATATTTAGTTTTTTTTCAATTATTATTTTATTATGTTTTATTTTTTTGTCCCGACTCCCACTGCCACCCCTAAGCAGCCGCAACCACCCTAAGTCATTGCTACTTCCGTCAAACAACTCAATTTCAGGCATTTTGGCAAACAAATATGTGGCGGTTGGATGCAATTTGGCAGAAAATCAAGAATCAAACACAAACAAAAACAAGAACTCAACAACTTTTCTAATTCCAGTTCCCATAGGAATAAACAACTTCTAGCCGCGGAAAGAACACAATTCACAAATAATAAAAAATTCACACTCTTAAATTTCTAATCTACGATAACTTGCAGCATATTACAAGATTAATACATCCAAGAGATAACGAAGGACTTAAGGATAAAAATACAACAAAAGAAAAGATTCAAAAGAAGTTGTAGAAGAAATGAGATGTTGCTTTGGTTCCATGCTACAATCATCCATGTCATTATAGTTTTTCTTACTTATAGATCAAGCAAATTGACATTATTTTCACAAAGAACGACAAGATCGTCTCGAGCAATAATGCAGCCATGAGTTTCGGTTATGGAAAAACTGAGATTACTGCTAGAAGATTCGAAGCAAGAAGTAATGTGTTGATGGGAAAGAGAAATGAGAGAGGAGAGAAGGTGTGAGGGAATGCCATAAAGGAAAGAGACGGCGGCAGCGGAGAAGTCATTGAGGTGTGAGGTGGAGCGATTGAGATTGATTGTAAGTTCTATACATGGACGTCAGGATCTGAAAAGGTGTTAGCTTATTGTCAATGAATTTTGGTGGTGAAAAGGGGAGAGGGTGGCTGGATTGGTGGTGAGTGGGCTGTTTCTGGGTTCAAATGCAAAAAAATAAAATTGAAAAGAAAAAAAAAGAGAAATATAAAAATTGCCTTGCTTGCAAGTTGCAAGTCATCTGGGTATGTTTGTGGCGAATCTTTCTAATAATAGAAATTATATAGGAATAATCGGTAATTGAGGTTATATATTTGACGGAACGATTTATAATTTAAATTATTTCAAATAATTTTTCCGTTTTTTTGGTGGAGTTTTAAAGCTTGCAATTGAGGGGCAGACGCGTTAGTCAAAGAAAGATAACCACACAACTGGGTTAACGAATTTCAATTTTATTACGTCAGATTTACTTTCCCCCTATAAACTATCATAGTTTTCCTCGAATTTTCTAATTGTTCCTACTTCATAGGAAGGATGGGAGGATGAAATTACTAATAATATGAGGGATGCTCAACATCTTACAGTTAGATGTTGGTAAAACATCTTACAGTTAGATGTTGGTAAAACATCTTACAGTTAGATGTTGGTAAAACATCTAACACAATTTTCAAAAAAAGACAACATATTATCATGTTAAAGACAATATATCACCATGAGAAAGACAATATACTACTATGAGTAAGACAATATATTTCCATGTAAAAACCATGATAAATAAAATATTTTTTATTATCTTGAGTTTACCCTTTTACCCCTCATTTAATACGTAAAAAAACTTTTATCCCTCATTTAACATATAAAATAACCGTTTTACCTCCTATTAGATGTTAACTGTTAGAGATTTAGCAAACCTCTAATAATATTGGTTTGACAGAAGGAGGAGTGAAGTTTATAATCCATATTACTATATTGCTTGAACACAGTCTACTATGTATATGCTTGCCTTCTAAAGCTATTTCAGTTTTGTAACTCACTCTATATTTCTCATCAAGATTGAATTGTATTGACATTGTTTAAAATTTTGTATAATTTTCTCATCACCCCCATCTCCTTTTACAGGATCGTTTTTTATAACCTGAACATAATTGCTCGATGTAGTAAATAATGTTTTTATAGAAATTCTTGGGTGGATCTAATCCACATTAAAAATAGTGACCACCTAAATTTTGATTGCTAAATCTTAACTTCTAATGAAAAAATCTTAACTTTTGAAACAAACCATAACTTTTCATTCATAACACGTAACTTTTGATTACAAAACCTAAACTTTAGATTGTTAAACCTTAACTTTTAATTATAAGATCTTAACTTTTAGGCTTTGTATTGAGTCTACAATAAATTTAGTGTAGACCCGGTCTATATTAGACTTGCCTATGTTTTTAGAAATGCGAAATTTTTGCCAAAAATTGCCTTGTGAATTACTGTCATGAAAGACTATTATCTAATTAACTTTTGCCATTTTAACTACTAATCCATAGTTTGACCGGTCAAATTATGTCTAATATTTTATAATTTTTTTTATTCAATTTACATGATTTTAAAAATATATGTTTTTGATATATGACATGGTAATAGACACGTATTCCGAGATGATATTTAATTGCGTTTTTTGACTGAAGATGACTTTTTTTCGAAAAACGGATACCACCGTTCATCTATCATATGAACAAGAATTTCAAGACTCCCTACGAAACGAGTACCAACAAGCCGGTTTTCGACGACGTTTTTTCAGAAAACAGATACCATTGTGCATCCTTAAAGGCACGAATTTGTAGAATCCATACGCAACGAGTACCAACAAGTCCGGTGGTATACGTGCTCAATAACCCGACTTGTTGGTACTTGCAAAAACGTCGTCTTTACTCCAAAAACACAATTAAAAGTCTTCTTGAAATACGTGCTCATTACCATATTTTAAGAATATTGTAAATTGAATAAAAAAAAGATTTATAAAATATAACATGATTTGACCGCTCAAACTATGAATTATTATTGTGATTACTGAAAATGGCAACAAGTTACGTAGATATGTCCCCTCCCTACAACTTCAATTTTAAATTTTTACAACAAAGCAACAAGGTCTACTCGACAGAAATTAGGCCTTAATGAAACCTTTTATAGGAATCTTTCATAAAATTCTCAATCAATATTATCAACTAATCAAAATGGTTCGTTAATAGACCATGTATTATCAGTCTTTCAGGACAGTAATTCACAAGAAAAAAAAATATAATGGTTATAATTAAGAAAACGATATTTTGATAAGATAGTTTTTGGCAAAAAATTCTAAAAATGCTAAAAGATTGCATCAATGTAGTAAATTCATAAGACTATCATTCTTTATTTTTCATAGCAAGAAGTTCTTCAATTAGTTGATTTTTTTTTATATTGAATATTTTGGTTGAACCATATTGACTGTAATGGGATTGAATCAATTAGTCTTAATATGAACGTAAACCCGAATATAATGAATAAAATTTATTTTTTTAAAATTTAATTGACTTGAACTAGTATTTAATTATTATCTATACAAGTCGATGTTATTTTTTAAAAATTAAACATTTTGTATTCCTAACTTCTAATGAAACAAATAAGTTGCTATTTATGCTATGCTTACTAAATAAATATAATTTATTAAGTAAGCATATCATATAACTAAGACTTAACTCAAGTCTTAAAAATATTATGTAATCTTTATTAAGTGTTATTAGCAAACTGGCAAATTGGGTTTGGGTTAGATCCATTTGGACATGTTTGCTACCGTTTTGGGTTAGAACCTAGTATTTAATTAATATTATTTCTTAGTTAACTTGATTAACTAAATAGTGATAAAATTCATGGCGTCGCATCTTAGTTAATATTAGATTTACTTTAGAATCATTGTATCTAAATTGAATTAGATGGTTTTTTTATATGTCAACCTCGAGTGGAACTTTAGTATTAAGTAATATAATTTTCTTAGTGTTAGATCTATATACCTCATTGGATCTAAAATAAATTAGTCAAATTAATTTAAATTACTTTAATTTAGTTCAATTTAGTTCAGTTCAGCTCGTTTATGCCAAATAAAACATGCGCTGAATAGGTCAAATATAAGATTTTTTGCAATTCTTGAAAAACATACCATCAGAGAGTCTTGATTTAAAGTATTTTTCGAGATGAATCCAATGGTGCAAAAAGTATAGTTTTATGAGATATGAAATGAAAGTTATAATCAATTTTGTAATTTCATATTAATAGTATTTTTTGATAAAAAATGTTATCTGTTATTTAGGATATAATTATTCTTTTTAATTATTTATTAAATTAATTTATTAATTTATATACATGATGTGGAGCGATGTGGTGTGGTACCGCTAATTTATATAGATAGATATTCGATACAAATATGTTATCATAAAATCATGCGGTCCCCTTAATTATGACGGGCTATATCATTGAGATTAGTTCATTAATTCACTCTTGTAATAGATTAGTAAAACAAAATCATGGGGATGGATGAGATTAAAATAACTTCAAAGGTTGACGTATAATTCTTCTATTCCACATCTACAAACTATGCAAATAGACTACTAGTGTACAAAACTCAACAGAAACACTAGAAGCTTGCATTGTGAATTGGTTTTAAGAGTTATGGAGCTTAAGTCTTCGGCCAATGAGACATGGAAACTCTTCGCCCTTGGAACTCTAGTTGGGTGGCTCTTACTTTTTCTTATTTTAGAAAAAACCAACCCAAATATGAGTCTCATTTCAGCTGCTAGAAACACTATGATGAATCCTTTTAACATTGTAGATGAACCTAATTTCACCTTTGGTCGCTCAAAACCACAGTCAAACAAACACAAGAAATGCAATATGTTTGAGGGAAGATGGGTCTATAAACCAGAGCAAAAGGCAACCTATGATCCACTCCAGTGTCCATTTCTTGAGGAGAAAATGAGCTGCCAAAGGAATGGGAGGCCTGATTTCGCCTACGAACGATGGGTATGGCAAGCTAGAGATTGTGAGATACCATTGTAAGTATGTATTTCAATTCATCCAAGTTCTTAAACATATGTATAATGTATACCTTTTTTTATGTGTTGGTTGGAAAAAAACCTGCATCACAAATACTTTGTTCCTAGCTCATACAATTAAATTAACATAATAACATGGGAGTAATTACCAAAAGACAGTATTATGTTTCAAAAATGAGTCATTTGTCCCTACTAAAATTTATAAAATTTAGTTTGTACCTAGTAAGATATGGATGTGGCTATGCTAATGCATGCCAACGCGAAACACCTCTAATGAATAGGCTAAATGGAACGGACATGGTGGAGAAATTGAGAAACAAGAGGGTGATCCTAGTCGGAGACTCGATGAACCGAAACATGTGGGAATCTCTTGCTTGCGTTCTTTATTCCTCCATTCCTGCTTCCGGAGCTGTCGTGTGGGACGAGAGCTCGGTCCCAAAGATCGCCCTGAGAGCAAAGGTATATGAATTAATTGGAAAGAATTGTAGTTTTACTTCATGTACAAGATCTTTGCACAGGTTAACATAATTTTATTGGTTAATGATGCAGGAATATAACATGACAGTTGAGTTTTATTGGAGCCCATTTCTTACTGAGTATATTCCAAAGAATGAAAACGGTAAAAGGGTACTTTCGCTTGACAAGCTTTCACCCAATTCAAAGTTTTGGGGAGGGGCTGATATCATGGTATTCAACTCTGGTCATTGGTGGGCTCAAACTGGAAAATACAAGAGGTATGCAATTAACTTTGAAAATTAATTTCCTTTATTCTGTAATGTATGAATTCAGATAGTATATGGTTGTGTTATTCAAAGTAACACAATCCCTCGCTTTTGCTCTATCTCTGTTAGATGATTTGGCAAAGTACTATCATTGTCTTTGTTAGTAATTTAGAAAATAGGTAACACATAACTCTGAGCTAAAATAATATACAAATCTAGTTTCATTATTTGCGGAATAAAATCCATCTGTAAGCCTTACCATCATCAATACATTAATCATCAACCCGTAAATACATGATAAAACTATAGAAGTACTATTTTCTTAAGTTATCCTTATGTATACTAGTCTGACATGACCCAAAATTATTGTACCCTCAAATTTCCCTCTCCTCATATGATGTGGTACTTCACTATAGAGGTGGTAAAATTTAGCTCGATTGGATGATTTGACAAAATCTCAGTCATAGAATTAGCGGATTAGAGTCAAGATTTTTAACACGTTTAAGAAAATATGGTAGCCTGACACGTCTCTTTATCAATTGAGTTGGGTGAGGGTTAGGGTTGAACTCTTAGCCCAAACCTAAAATCACTATCCGTTTATATACACGAATTTTTCATTATCGCTTTTGAACTTCATTGTTAAACTTTTGAATTTAGTTTATCTATATATAGTTTCACACAATATTAGAACGGTCCAAAAAATTCAATAAGTTTAAACCAAAAACATATGAATTGAAAAATGTACAACATATGAGACAAATGATAAACAAGTTGGCCAGAACTCGACTTGTTAGTAAACGGGTTGGTATGAGTTAAGGATTCCTGAAACTTTTATGTCACTTTAAAGGGAGGAAAGCCACCCGGGAAATTCGGCACAAATTTCTTTTATGAATCAATATGAAGCTCCATTTTCTGTGACAAATCTTGCCATTTTGTCTCTATACCCATAATTTGAAATTCTACATTACAGCAAACCCACGATCGTATATGCGAACATTTTGTATTATATATGTGTTAAAAATATTGATTAAAATATGCAAATAGTGTATAGTCAAATTATTGTTATTAGATGCTAACCGAGTAATTAGTAAACTCACAGTTGGCACAACTTTTCAGATGGGATTTGCTTGAATATGAAGGGAAGCTGATAGAAGATATGCCACTAGAGGTTGCATATGAACGAGGCATGAGAACATGGAGAACATGGGTCGAGCAAAATGTGGATCCAAAGAAAACAAATGTATTTTTCAGGAGCATTTCCACTGAACACAAATCTCACAGTAATGACCAATGGTGTTACAATAAAACTCAACCTATAAAAGATGAATCGTATACATCCTACTATCCCAAATCTTTCATTAATACTATAGAAAACATGATAGAAGGGATGAACAAACTAAAGGTGAGGTACTTGAACATCAGTAAACTTTCAGAATATAGAATAGATGCGCATCCTGCAATGTACAGGTTCAAAGACTGGAAGAATCTTACTAAAGTATATGAAGATAATCTCTCAGCTTATGCCGATTGTAGTCATTGGTGTCTTCCTGGAGTTCCCGATACTTGGAATAGACTATTGTATATTGCCCTATTTTATGATTTGACTTTAGGAGATATGAGTAGTTCTTAATATTACCTGTGCCAAATAGATTTTTGCCGATTTGTCTAGTATTTATTGACAAATATATGAAATTGAAACGACTATCCTTTTGGACTTTGGTTAAGGTTATTATAAGTTATAGATTATACAAGTTGTATAGCAAATCGCTATTCAAATTAGGAAAATTTGCCAAAAAAACCTTATAAAAGTTCAATTTTGCGAAAAAAAAAAAACTTCCAATTTTTTTTGAAATCGAAAACCACGACACCCATTCTTTTTGTAAAAACAAACCCCGTGCCAGATTCCGGTGTTTACCACCCCAATTCCGGCATTGACCCCCTACGTGCAGTTTAATCAATTGCTATTTGCATTATAATATATTGTTTCCCTGCTACCCAATTAAACTCTTCTTCCACCACTTGCAAAATAGATGGTAGTTCAGTCACCTTGACATAATCCGATTACCAAACTCACCACGGTCCACCTCCTCCTTCGTCATATACTCAATCTCAAACCTCCGGTTCTAAACCCTCTTCCACGGATTTTCATCATTGGGATAAAGATTAATTTGAAGGTCTTCCTACACATCTAAATCCCTCGAAATTACCCCCCCGAAAGCTAAGAACTAAAACCCCAAAGGAGCAGCAACAACATCGTTGTTGTCTCCAAGCCGTCTTTGATGTCTTTCTACTGGATTGAAATTGTATGAGTGAGGTTCCTGATTGTATTCGCCATCAATTATTTAGGTTTGAATTACGAGAGATTGAAAGTGATTATGGGATTTTAGGAAGTAGGAAAGCAACAAGAATGAGGGAAATGATGGAGCTACAACTATTGTACCTAGGATCCATGTTGGAAATTCCTCCTTGCTCCAAAGACTCTTCTCAATGAGATCTGGAAGGATTCCAATTCAGAATTGAACGAGATAAGAAGGGAAGAGATGATAGAATTTCGAGGATGGTTGGAAAATGAGGGTTCGGAAGAGAGGAAAAATCAGGTTTTGTGGGTGCATTTAGGCAAAATAGTGGGACAGTGCTGGAATTGGTGTGGTCAACACCGAAAAATGGCAAGGGGTTTGTGTTTACAAAAAAGTTGGTGTTGTGGTTTTGATTTTGATAAAAAAAATAAAAGTTTTTTTTTCGCAAAATTAAACTTTTATAAGGTATTTTTACCAAATAATCTTTCAAATGAACATTATTTGGACCCACCTGGTTGCCAGTCCAATAACCTATTAAAAAGACCAAAATTTCCTTTATACATGATAACCTAGAATCAGGGCTGCAACCTCTGAGTTCCCAATCACATGATTTCCATCATAAGGATCCGCGCATATAATTGCAATCACATGTTTCCATCATGAGGATCCGCGCATCAGTCTAGGGTAATCAGTTTCTACCTAACTCACTAAATTCTCTTACATCAGCATTACATCATCATGCTCATCACAACTCTATTTGACCTAGAAAACAATTTCTAAACATTTTTCCAGACTACATTGATTTTGCCGAAATCAATAATCATCTCATTTCAAGTTTCTTGGTAGAAATAGTTTGGCGACTTCTGTGGGGATAAAGATAGTCAATCAAATAAAGCCATGTCTAGACCATGAAGAACTGATGTAGTTGAGGATGAGCTTGTCAACGAGAAATCATTTAACCCGTGGAGAATGGGAACAGTCAGCCTCAGCTTGACCGACATAGGGAACTCCCAATCACAAGGTTCAACCTAGAGCACCTTGAGGATCCATCGAACTCCATGGTTAACGACATAGTTCAAGCGATTCAAGGAAACCAACGTCTATCAAACATTCAACCTACACCATCTCTCAACGGAGAAAAAGGCCTGCAGGACAATGTTAAGGCTCCCTCCAGGCTATCAGAGACCCAAACCAGCAGCTGGTCACTCCCATGAATCCCTAGGCTTCTTGTCCCTCAAGGCTTTGAACCGACCTAGGTCACCAAGAACCGAAGAACACCAGCCATAAAGAAGGGAGGATACTAGAAGGGTAATCGATGATAGATTCTTGAGGAGGTGGCACGCGAAAAAAAGAAACCTACTGAATGCCATGCGTGAAAGGCCTGAGGCCTAGCCGAGGGATCAAGGGCCTAACCTGACACAAGAAGAACACTTAATAAAGATGTCCACTTCAGGGAGATCCCCCCCCGCGTAAGTGAGGACTTGATATAGGCTAGCTAGGGCAACTAGAGACATCGAAGGGAGCGTTTCGTCCTGCCACGGGAATAGGCTTGCCTCGGCAACTGAAGGAAAGACACTCCCAATCCCTAAAAGATGGACACTCCCAATCCCTAAAAGATCCAGTTGTTTATGACCCCATTCAACAAAAAAACATGGACACTCCCAATCCCTAAAAGATCAAAATTCCCCTAATCGAGCATTATTCAGGTGGCTTGGACCCGACTGGCCATTTGGAAGCGTAAAAGGCTAACATGCGCATAGAAACTAGATGCGAGGCAACATGGTGTAGGTTTTTCCCAACCACACTGAAGGGGTTGGCCCTCAACCCGCTCTCTAGCTTGGCTCCTGGAATAGTTACCAACTTCTAGGTGTTGGAGGCCCTCTTCCTTCAGCACTTCATAGCCAGTGGGAGACACAAGAATACTAGCATCCCCTTGATGATCATGAAGTAGAAAAGTCATGAAATCCTAATGATAAGTACCTTATATTTACTTATATTTTGTACTATATTATTGGTACTTTTAGGTTTATTTCTAAAGTTTGAATGATATTATTTTATGTTAATTACAGGAGTTGATTTATCAAGTTTGATGGAAGAACTTTAAGAAGAAAAAGAAAAGTGAATATAAACAAAATCATGAGAAGAAACAAAACAAAGAAAATAGAAAGCATCAGGTATTTGCATTACCTACTTCACCAACTCAATGCGGCCAGCAAAATAAATGAAAATCCCACCCCACTGTAATCAAAAGCATCAGCCAAAGAGAAGGGCAAGAGCTGAACATAAGCTCACGAAACAGAGAAGAAAAGGCAGCGTCTCAAGAATGAAGAGGAAGCCGAAAAAATCAAATTTGATAAGATAAAATTGTATCTTTTAGATTCTTATCTTTGAAAACAATGAACGAGATTTACGGCACTGGTTTAAGATAAATACGGGAGGAACAAAATACCAAAGGGGGGATTGCAAACCAGACGAAGAAGACAGTGGTCGCCTAATTCATCTATATGAAGTTTTCTTTTTTTCTACTCTTGATTTTATGTTATTAAATACTAGCAGTTTTAATATATCAATTAGGAGATTTTCGTTTTAAAGTAGTTGTTTAATTTCAGATTCAATGACTAGCTAAATAATTGCTTTGTTCTAGGGGAAGATGTAGTCTTTTAATTTTCAGTCAATGGATTGAATTATTCTTGGGTTAATTTAATTTAAATTGCAATTTGACAATCTTGAGGTCAATTGCTTACTTTTGATAAGGGCACTATCAATTGTATGTTCATGGTACTAGATTATTAGAGGGAGTGAATTTTCAATACTAGTTCATGGGATTCTTAAACGCTAAGTAGTACTTCCTCCGTTTTTTTTTAGTTGACACGTTTTGACTAATGACACTATTCACATAATCTACTTTGACTATCTTTTGTGATTTATACGTAAGAGAAAATATAGTCATGTGGGGTCTTATTAGATTCGTCTCATTATATATTTTCAAAATATCATATTTTTATAATTTTTACTAATCAATTTTCCAAGATAAAAGTGATTGAAATCACGCGTTGGCAAACGTGATAAAAGAAACAGGTCAACTAATAAAAAACGGAGGAAGTATAATTTTAGAAATAGTTATACTTTTAGGGTGGTCTTTTATATGAATTCTTGTTTCTAATGAGTTTGTTTTAATTTTATGACCGAAGAAGCAGGTGTAAGATTAGTATCCAAATATACTTTTTCCGCCTCGGAAGAGGGGATAATATACATCAGGAATTCGACCATTGTCATCTAATTATGTTTACCCTGCAATTAGTTTAACTCCGTTGTAGAAGTTGATTGGCGAAATCTTTGTCCTATAACTATTTCTCATTTTTGGTTCTTATCTATTGTTTGACGTTTTTAGTATTAGGATTAATAATAGTTCATATTATTTTAGTCTAGTTATTATCATTATTCACGTTACCCAAACCGTCTAAATAGTATTAGATTTTCTTAATTTAGTAGTTGATTATAGTCCAACTTGTGGGAAACAATATCTTGCTTACCCTATATTTACTTTAATTGACCCGTACACGTGCGATTTTTTAAGGTACATTTAGGACCAACCACCTAAGAGACTACATCAAGAGATTCAATGAAGAATCATTAAAAGTATCAGACTTGCTGGACGTAGTAGACTTCACTACATTGAGGTCCGGATTGTTATTGGGGAACTTCAAATGGCAATTGGGTGAGAATGAGATCACCACATTCACAGAAGCCATGGAACACGCTCAAAAATTCATACAATCCCTAACATCTGCAAGGCCACGCAAGACCAAAGAAGAATGAAGAAGATTCAAAAGATGTCTAAGAGGTATCGAGGAATAGACTGAGTCATCCCCCCATGCTGCCTAGGCACTCGGACAATAAGAAATAGACCCTCGATTCAACGGGAACCGAAGGGAGATCTACTTAGACTTGAAAGAAAAGTTGGTATTGCCAAGATTTCCCCCAAACAGGCTTCCACCACCAGGAGGGATAAGAGATTATAGTGCAAATACCATAAAGAATGATGTCATACTACAAAATTGTCGTGAATTAAATAGAGCCCTCGACACCTTAGAAGACCTAGCAAACTGAATCGTTATTTGAAAATTCATTAACAAGATAAAGGAAAGGGAAAAATTAAGGAGATGGATCGAACTGATAGTGATCACACTGACGGATACATCAGTGTTATCGTTGGAGGACTGTGTTGGGAGGCCTTACTAGCCGAGTAAGGAAGAATCCTCTTCATAAGTTGAAAAATCAAGTTTTACAAGTACAGTTGGACAAGCGAGACTGGTAAGTCATGATGTTTAGCGAAACCTCTCACCCCCCATGATGATCCCTTGCTTGGTGATGAGACTATATAAGGCGTGTTTTTAGAGTGATTCGGAGTCCGTTTCGTAGAGGTTTAGGCCTTGAGAAGCGGAGTTGTGTAATTATTAGCCTAAGTGTCGTAAATGGAGAATTGAGTTGGTTTCGGTGTTTTAGAGGTGGATTAAGGACGTTTGGAGACTTTACATTATTTAATCATTTACAGGTGGACTTCGTCCCGTGTTCGTGGTTCGTTCAATAAAGGAAGTCAACAAAAGTTCGTGGTCATTGCATTTCGGCTCTAGTTCGTGAATGTCGATAATGTTACATGTTCAAGTGGTTAAGTAAAGGTTGGCGTCCGATTCGAATGTCTGTATGAGAATTAGCAAGCCTTGTAGCCAAATTGTAAGCCAAGAAAGCCTATGTAGCAAGCCCTCGTAAGCCATACACAACATTATACGCAGCAGCTACCCAGTGCGCACCCCACGCAGCTCACCCGCACAGCCATCGCACCATACGCACAACATCAAGCATACGCAGGCAGATTCTCAGCGCGCCCCGCGCACTTGGCCTGCGGAACTCACGCATGTCGGGGCTCAATGAAGCGGATGCGATTTGTCGAATACTTAATGTTTAATAACTTAGTTTTTTGGTTCCATCTTTTATAACTCATTATAATCTATGATACTTAGAATATATTAGAACCCTAATTAGAGTAGAGAAACACTTCTTCCTTCTCACTAATCTTTCTATGGTTTGGACTGTCATTGAAGATTGCTTGAATTACTCTATGCCGATCGTAGCGTGATTCGTTTCTTGAGAACGGTAATCTAATCTTCGATTAGTTTTATTTTGAGGTTTCTTGTATGAATAATTTCTTATTTATAATTTTGAATTTTGTTTTCATTGTTTGATTATTGATTGATTCTCTTTTCAATTAATCAATTGCTATTACATAAAACGATTGCCAATTCTATTGTTCTTTGTTTATGAGTAGCAAACTAGGGTTTAACTTTGAATCTGATTGTTCTTGTTATTTCCTAGTGAATTCTTTATTTTGCAAATTGAATAATTGCGCTAGTGATTGTTGTTTGGCTCATAGTTTCCTAGGGCTTTGATGTTCTTTAGAATTGAACCTAGATTGCTGATTCAATTAGGTTGTTCAATAGTTCAGTTATTCTATCTATAGATTTGGGTGGTAATTAACTAATCTTTAGAGGGAAGCGGGATTAAATTCTCAATCTATGTGTGATTAAGAACAACTGTTTGTATTTAGAAATCGATGATCGATAACCCAAACCAATTTGACGATTAACCGAACTCAAGATGTTTCTCCATTGGTTTCTTCTTATTTTATTATTGTTTTATTACTCTGATTAATTAGCCTCTTTTAATCTCAAAACCCCCTTTCGATCTCTTATACAGATACTTTAGTACCTAAGTCTCTGTGGTTCGACCATACTTACCCCGAGTCCGGATCATCTATCCCACATAGTGTCTCATATGGTGTCCCATTTTCTATTATTTTCTCCCATAACTTAAATAAAATAATTTTTTTTCTTATTTTATACATTCTCCCTACTAGTAAAGCCTCCTCAAACTTAAAAAAAAAAAAAACTAACTTCACTTACTAAAATAAAGGGCGAAAACGATTTATTTCCTTTTCGCTCTTTATTTTAATGAGTGAAGTTTATTTTCTATATTTTTGTTTTTGAGGAGGCTTTATTAGTAGGCAGAATGAATAAAATCAGAAACAAAAATTATTTTAGTTAAGTTATGGGACAATATAATAGAAAATGGGACACCAAATGGGATACTATGTGGGATAGATGATCCAGACTCACTTACCCCCCACATTAATTGTGTTGGAAAGTCGGTCTATAAATAGTATGTTTGGTAAACGCGTGCAACCGCGTCCCACCACTTGGTCAGCAAATGAAATTTACCAATGCAAGGTGAAGAGGGTTCTTGTCAAATGCGGATGATCGACAGACATCATAACCCTTGAATGCTTAAAAATTTTATGGATAGTGAAAAAGATGTTACACCCATCTATCAGCCATTGATAGGCTTCTAACGCAACTCGATACCCCGGTAGGGATGGTGAAACTTCCAATCACATTGGGAGAGAAAAGAAAAGGACGAATCCTACTCATTTACTTCTTGTTGGTAGATGTCCCTTTACCTTACAAAGCCATAATGGTCAAGTCGACCTTAAATAAAGAAAAGGCAAACATCTCGGATTCCAAAAAAGTTTGAAAAATACCAGCTCTTCGGATTCCAAGAAAGCTGGCCAAAAAAACCAAAGCAAAAAAAGAACTAAGTCCCTCAGACTTTATGGGAATTTTCGATCACAACATATTGCGCAAGACAATACACTCATCCTCAGACTGGTTATGGGGACGAAGAAGTTATTATTGACCAATACAAAGGTCACACTTCTAGAGTCGAGAAGAAAATCAAAGGCGAGCTTAGAAATTGAATCCAAACTGTGGTAAGAGAGTGTATGGATTTGTTTGCATACCAGGCATCAGAAAAGTCGGGGATAGACTCCTCTGCTATGCGTCACCGCCTAAAGATGAAAGAGGACTATCGTCCAGTCCAACAGAAATTGAGGCATCAGGGTCCCGGACGCAACATAGTTAAATCATAAAATTAATCGATGCAAACATCATCCATGAATGCCATTACATAGGATGGATTGCAAATGTGGTATTGGTGAAGAAGTCTAATGGAAGCTGGAGAATGTATGATGGATTCACGGATCTCAACAAGGTTTTCCCCAAGGATGACCATCCTCTACAAAAGATTGATAGGTTGAAATACTCAATAGCGGGACATGTCCTCTTCAGCATTTCAGATACTAATGCCAGCTACCATCAGCTTCCCATGGCGACGAAGACATTGTTCACACAACCTTCAAATGAAGTCTTGGCATCCATGCTTACAAAATGGTGCCATTTCGCCTAAAGAATGCAGGGGAGACGTATCAAAGGTCGGTAAACAAAACATTTGAAAAGCAACTTTGTCGGAACATAGAGGTATATGTGGACGATATACTCGTCAGAAACAAGGCAGAAGTCGACCATGTATCGAATCTTGAAGACACCTTCGCAATACATAGATCAAATAACATGAAATTAACCTCGGAAAGTGTTCCTTTGGGGTTAAGGGAGGAAAGTGTCTTTTGTTTTTTTACTAAACAAGAGAGGCATCAAAGCCATTACAAACAAAATTGATGCATTTTTGAAGATGTAATATCCTAATAATATAAAGGAAATCTAGCGCCTAACTAGCTGTTTAGCGACCCTTGGTCTATTTTGTCCCGTTCAGCAGATAAAAGCCATAACTTGTTTAGGTAACTAAAAAGGACAGTATTTTGAATGGTACAATGTGGCTGAACAAGCCTTTCAGCAATTGAAGACTTATCTCTCTACCCTACCGAAACTAATCCTTTCTCGAAAAGGTGAAACAATATACCTGTATCTTGCAATGTCAAACTATGCACTTAGTGTAGTACTTGTCGGAGAACATGAAGTAGAAAAAACCCTGTATACTTTGTTAACCATGATTTTTGACGAGCACAAGCAAAGTACTCTCAGACGGAAACAACTTGTGTATATGCCCTCGTCATGGCAAGCAGAAAAATTAAGCCCTACTTTTAAGCTCATCCAATCAAAGTCCCACCCGGACAACCCCTTGAAAAGCTAATAAAAGGAACAAAGTATTTATGCAGGATGACAATCTGGGCAGATTAATTGGTTGACTTCAGTTTAGAGTATGAGCCAAGACTCGCATCAAAGGCCAAGCTCTTGTTGAGTTCATTACCGAGTGTACTAATCGGCCTCCTAAAGATAATGAAAGTACTTTGGAATCAAACGTGGACGAGTCTTCGTCAAGGTAGGGAGTGAAGCAAGACTGGTCAATCAAACCCCTAATCGACGAAGAACTTCAATATGTTATCAAGCTCGATTTTAAAGCCTTGAGGAATGAGTTTGAATCACTAATCATCAGATTACAACTTTTCCAAATAGTAGGGGCCAAGACCGTCCAGACAAAGACCGAGTCGCTACTGGCGGTAGGACAAATGAATTGGATTATGAAGCAAAAGAAGAAAACATGAAGAATTACTTGCAAAAGGCGAAGAGTACCATTAAAGCTTTAACAAAGCTTCAATATTTCACACATCTCGAGGTCGAAAAACTAGCAGGCTGGTGCACTTGCTAGGATGGCTAGCTCAGCTGAAGGGCTAAAACCAAGAACAATTATGTGGGAAGTACTTACAGAACCAAGCTCATTGCAAAACGGCCACCCACCCGACTAAAGAACCTTAACCTTAGATCGCTCGATCACGTACATGAAGGGGCTCATCAGCTTTTTAAAAGACAATAAACTACAATCAGATGAGAAGGAAGCAAAAAAATTGAAGTGTTTGCGAAGGGGTTCATCAGGCATGAAGGTCAATTGTACAAAAAGTCATACACTAATACTTTACTTCATTGTGTCACACCTGAAGATGGCAGCTACATACTTTGAGAAATCCATGGAAGTGCTTGCAGTAGTCATCAACAGACTCGGACTATTACATGAAAAGCTTTAAGATAATGTAATGACAACACATAAAGGTGATGCCACGAATTTGGTCATGTGAGAAATGTCGCTTGTTCTGAAAAATCCGTTACTAATTAACAAACAAGCTCATACTAGTTCAGGATGTCCTACTTTTTGACAAATGGGGTACGGACATACTCGGACAGTCGGACGCTTCCCTGCATCATCTGGACAACTCAAGTTCTTGAAATTGGGAATATTCATTTTTTACAATGGCCAATAGTTCAACAGTGACCCAACCAAGGAGTATTCCAAGAAGTTCATGATAAGAGGTTTTTAGAGTGTCGTTAAGGCACTAAGAACCACGTTCCAAAAATATTTATACATCTAACTAGAAACTACGATGGACGTAGCAAGGGCAAGTCAAGGGTCGAACCACAGGGGAAAAGGGATTAACTAATAAAGTCTAAGAAGTCTAAAAACTACCTAAATGAAAGGTATTTGCGGTATAAGAAGGACAGATTCAACTATCAACTAACAACTAGATAAGGAATAAGAACTCAAAATTAAAAATGAGATGTAATATATAACAAAGACAGCACTAGAGTTCGGGCTACTAGTATTAATCTGAGCTAGGCCACAACAACCATTGAAGTTACAGTTCAAAGGCGAATATCATGCAAAATTAAGTTCCCCTCTAAATTACTTGAGTCCTCTCTCAAATGGCCCTCAAGAGTAATCAATCAATCAATTAACTAGATCCTCTCTCGAATGGTCTCTAGTCAATTGATTAATGGATTCTATAAGCATGGAAAACCCCTAATACAATGATCCTCTTAATTTCTACTCAATTCCATGGCCTATAAATCAAGTTGATTCAAGGGGGTGACGATTAAATCAATATTCAATCAAGAGGAATTGAAATCTAAAAGCCCTATCATAAATGTGATCAAGATCTATCATAAGGTGTCAAAACACCAAGATCAATGCATAATACTCATAAGAAAATACAATTACATGAACATCGTAATTAAACTCTTAATTCATACTTTCGCCCAAACCCTAGATAATGAACTACTCACTAAACATGGATTCTAAGCAATTGAGATTAATAGAAGTAAACATAATTAACAACAAATTGAAAATAAAGAAAAGAGTTGGGAAATTAATACTTGGATTAATGTGAAATTCAATCTCCAATGAGAGTATCAATGTAAGCAATTAACAGCTTGAGAGAGTTTACAGAGAATAAGTAAGAGTTTAGAATTCTAAAAAGTCGAGAATTACAAAACAAAACACTAAACCTATTTATATTAGTTCCAAAAATAGAGATGGAAAATCAGGCAAAACCCGAACTACGGGTATACACGGGCGTGTCCAAAACAACACGAGCGTGTATACTTGATTCTCTGAAATCAGCGTCTTTAGCTAAGTCTTCACAACAGCATTGTTTCCATAAAATGTAGCCAACACGGGCGTGTCAGTATGGACACGGGCGTGTTAGCCTGATTCTCTCAAATCAGTAGGCAAACAACAATGAGGCAGAAAGTAACTGCCTTCGTGGAAAAAATCCAACACTGACGTGTCAGTATGGACACGCTCGTGTCACCTTCGAAACATCGAATCAACTGCAATCAACACTTCCTACTTTCTCCTTCAAAAGGCTACACAACTGTGTCAATATCCACACAACCGTGTAGACCTACTCTTATGCTCATTCAAGTGCGAAATTCAACCAAAAGTCCTCCATTGACCAAATGGCGTCAAAAACCTGCTAGTTAGTCTAGAATTCAATCAAAAACAACTTAACAGATAATGAAACGACAATGTAACTCAAAGGTGACAAAAACCATGCAAAACGATAATTAAATGCTCTAAACTGCATGTAAGGACAATAAAAACTAGATTTTTTTCCGTATCTCGACCTTAGGCCAGTGGTCAAGCTGAAGTTGCTAAGAAAATAGTGCCCATTGGAATCAAGAAGCCATTAGATGAAGCAAAGGGGGCCTGGGTAGATTACCTATTCGGAGTACTCTGGTTGTCCAGAACAACGTGAAAGAAGCCGTAGACCACTCGCCCTTCGGACATTTATATGGAAGTGAAGCAGTCTTACTAGTTGGCGTTGGAATCACGTCCCCTCGGATCATCTTCCATGAATATGACGAAAACATAGCTAAAAATTGACAAATCTACACCTATTACTAGAACTTCGAGGAAGCGCTCTGTTGAAAGCGATCATATACATACAAAAGCTAACCCAATATTTTAATAAGAGGGTGAAGTACAGACAAATCCAGCGAGGCGATTAAGTGGTTCAAAAATTAGAGGCCACATGCAAATCTCACCTACAAGGAAAGCTCAACCGGAACTAGGAAGGACCCCACAAAGTCACTAAAGTCTGTTAGGAACTGGTGGGGGATACCAAAAATACTTGAAAAATAAATCAAAAATAAAAATAAAAATAAATTCAAACTTACTTCAATAAAAGATAACTTACACCTAATTTCCTCCTAAAATTGAGGTACTTTGAGCTTTTAATTTTTTTAAGAGAAACCAAAAGATAACTAATCTGGAAAATAAATGGAATATAAAGCCGTTTACAAAGAATGATACATGAGGGAAAGATGAAAACAAATTTATTGGACCAACACATATTTATCCACGTCCAACAATCGTTATAAACAAGGGAGAGGATGTCAGGAGAAATGCCAAGTTAATATCAGATATATGTATATATCCATCGTCTCACATTTTTGGTGGTATATTTAATGGAAATAGTAGTACATTTCTTATACATGGTAGTACATTCATTGAGAAAAGTAGTATATTAGATTCTGAAAATTATATGACAAATACAAACTATATAGTTATATAGTTGTGAAAATATCGATTGTTATATACTACTTTTCTCAATGAATGTATTACCATGCATAAGAAATATACTACCATTTTCATTAAATATACCACCAAAAATGTGAGACGATAGATATATACATATATCCGATATTAACTTGGCATTGCTCGGATGTCAGTGTAATTGTTATTATGACTTCTCGCCCAACAATCTAAATTATCTTCTTAGTCTTTCTTCTTCCCAACTTCCTTTTGTTTCCCTTGTTGTCATCAGCTAACAATCTCTTTGAAACTCGATCACTTTCAGTACCTGTAAGGAAAATACAGCAAGAGAATCAAGAGTTAGGAACGGGTAATTTAAAGCTTGAATCTACCTTTCCCAAACGTTTAAACCCAAGGGAGCGTCAATCTCAAGTTCAACTATCAAAACATCTAAAATGACATCAGCCAATAATCTTAAATGTAATTTTTCTTTCACTTCGTAATTAGCCCATGTTTTGTTATTATTTCTTTCAATTTGCTAGTGTTATGATCACCCCCAAATCCAATGTGTTCCGAAATAAAACATGGTAACAATATCTCTCTAAAATACGGTGTTGAAGCATCTAGGAGTTCTTGAAAAAACTTGAAAATAACATCCAAAAGACGAGGTTGCTCCCAGACTAAATCCTCTGTGTTTGTTAATTCTAGTTTTCATGTTTATCCTTTGCAGCATTTTCTGGCATGATGATGTATAGATCATTTGACTCAACCTTTTTGTAAGAATTTTATGTTGAATGACAATGTAATTAACAACAATTAGACAGCTTCAAGTACTCAGCTTCAATGCCACAAAAAACCGAAATTTGCGGGTGTCGAATCTGATATCAAACTTCAATTGAAATAGAAAACGGATGAATTAAGCAAATGAAGAAATGTAGTTAGAAGTAGGTTTGCATGCATGCTTCCATTTTTTTGCAATTGAAAGAGAAAGGGGTTTTATTAAGTAGATGCAGGAATAATCTTAACGGAATTAGATGATGGTGACCTACATTGGATCGATGGAGGCAGAATTAAGGTGACGAAAATTAGTTTTGGAATAGCATATATGACGAAAGGAAAAAATAGGGAACGAGAAAGCAGAGAGTATATAGTTTAGAGTAAGAGAAAAAAAATAGTTGTTGTGCGCGTTGGTTTTAGAAATAACCCAAATTCGTTATTTTAATTTTAGGCATATAAGGAGGTAGATCTTAGGTCATTTTTTGAGGAGAAGATTAATAGAAATTAAGTTCATTTCAATGTAATTTTATTCACTTCAGTTCATTGCAAAGATTTTCAGCTACATTAACTTCAGTTTAGTTCAATTTATTTTGTTAATTCAGTTTAATACATAGGTTAATATCATTGTGATACACTTTGTATTTATATATTATGATGTAATAAGTGTTTCTATGATACATTATGTTGTTCAATATCTTATCTTTTATTCATTATTCATGAATTTTTTAAACTTTAAGACTACTTTTTTCGGTAAAACCTAATTAAGTATATTGTAAAAATGCTATAATTCTAGATAATAGGTTCAATTACATAAGATAACAATGGGCATATATAATTTAAAATCAAATAAGATTATTATCCGCCTAGAAAAAAAATTAACTAAAATATAACTGAAAAAAAATTAATTGAATTTTGAGCTTAATTAATTGATTTAAGAAAAAAATGAACTCAATTGACCTAAGCTTTACTGAAATAATTAAATAATGCACTAAACTGAACTGCAAATACGTTGGCTAGAACATACTCTAATTCTAAGAAATTATATATAAAATCATAAACCATGTCGTAGATTCTTAATATATATAATTGATACATGCGTCATATACAAACATAAAATCATTTGTATTGAGATCGTCATTTCTTATAGTTGTCTTTTAAATGATTATGATAAGCCTACTTTTTCTTTTACGAGGACGTACTTATGCCATCCATTATGTTAATGCTAAAATCGATTGGCGCACGCATCCCGTGTAATAAGACTAATTGACCATGTAAGCATCTTATTACTTTAACAGCTACGAAGCCATTGATGAAAAATTACATGCATTTAAGAAGGTTTAAGTAAATAGTTGTGTAGAAATTAAGACTATACCTTTTTCGTACTAAGGTTATTTTTTCCAGAAGGTGTAATTTCAACACTACTCTCTTCTCTTTTTGTTCCAAGGGAAAAAATATAAGTTAAAGCTTTTGAGCCAAGAGAGACAGGAACTTTAACAAGTAATATATACTTCCTCTGTTTTTTTATAAGTGCTACATTTCACTTTAGCACGCTTGTCGATTCACGTTTTATATCATTTTTATCTTTAATTATGCATTTGTAAAAATTATGACAATTAGATATTAAATATATATATATCGAGACGAATCAAATGAGATCCAACATGACTATATTTTTCCTTATGCCTATATCATAAAAGCCGGTCAAATTATAATGAATGAATAGTGTTATAAGTCAAAATGTAGCACTTAAAAAGAAACGGATGTAGTATAAGACAACAACTAACCACACAATCATAGATCAGAAGTCCAAAATGACCCTGCAATAACCTATATGAACATATCGAAAGGAACTTAAATGAACTACCAAGGAAGTATTGGGCCTGTTCTGTTCAGCTTATTTTCAGTTCAGTTCAGTTCAGCTCTAATAAGTTAAGTTCAGTTCAGTTCAGCTCTAATAAGTTAAGTTAAGTTAAGTTCAGTTCAGTTCAGCTATAATAAGTTCAGTTCAGTTCAGTTCAGCTCTAATAAGTTCAGTTCAGTTCAGTTCAGCTCCAGTAAGTTCAGTTCAGTTCAGCTCCAATAAATTCAGCTCAGTTCAGTTCAGCTCCATTCATTATTTAACCAATTTGTTTAATATTATTATTGTTGTTCTAATTTATTTTACTTATTATTATTGTTATTATATAATAATAATTATTAGTATTATTTATATATATTATTTTTTTATTATATCTTTACTCATTATTATTACTATTATTGTTATTATGGCTCAGCAAAGTTTGGGTTGATGCACGATTTAACCAAATTTCATGTCAATACGAGTATTCTAATTTGCAATTGTTGTTTTATTTTACTGAATAAAATTCACTATTACATCATACAAATAAGCTACAAAAAGCTAGAAGATATGAAAAAATTACAAAGTTGCTAATAATACTGCAGTACTATTTAAAATACAACATTGTCGTTAAGTTGTATATTAAATATACTTTGGCGGTTTGGTGTATTTCTATCATAGACCAACCCACCACAAATCGTGGTTTGGTTAGAAGCACACATCAACCCATGTTTTAAGCTAATTATTATTATAATGGTAATACTTTAATTTACTTCTTAGGCATTATATTATATCATCATCATCAAGTATTAATATATTAATACTAATAATTGTAATTACTCATTATTATAAATTATTATTATTATCAGTAATTATTATTTTTAAAATTAATTTATTATTATTATTATTTATTTATTTATAACTATCATAATAACATCAAAATAATATTGTCATTATTCATTTGTTATTATTCTAAATTATTAATTTAATTATTATTACTGATTATTTAATATTCATAATAATTATTATTACTTAGAATTATTATTACTGATTATTTAATATTCATAATAATTATTATTTACTTATTATTCATATACTTATTATAATTTAATTCAATTCAATTCAATTCAGTTCAGTTCAGTTCAGTTCAGCTCCAATAAGTTCAGTTCAGTTCAGCTTCAATAAGTTCAGTTCAGTTCAGTTCAGCTCCAATAAGTTCAGTTCAGTTCAGTTCAGCTCCAATAAGTTCAGTTCAGTTCAGTTCAGTTCAGCTCCAATAAGTTCAGTTCAGTTCAGTTCAGCTCCAATAAGTTCAGTTCAGTTCAATTCAGCTAGAATTAGCCGAAGAGAACAGACTCATTATCTGAAAATTTAGATGTAGGTAGAGCAACAAATATATATGTGATGACATGCATGGTATGTATATTACTCAACGAGCTATAAAGGAGTTTAAAAAAAAATAATAGAACATATATTATGCATTTATGTATAATACATAATACATAATACATCAAACACTCAAATGCTCAAATGACGCATTTTTTGGCCAGAATATCAAAAAAATCTAACAATAGATCCCTACAGGCTATAATTGGCAATATCAATCGCCAAGCATAATTTTCTAGGCTACATATAATAAGACCTTCATTATGCGCAAGAAAATCCAATGAATGCCCCTTCTTTTGCATCAAACTTCAACCCTAAACAACTATTAGGCGACTAGAAGTAGCAGGGATATAGTTGCATGTTTTGCCTCCTACAACATATTCAATTTTGAAATAAAGCACTAGGGATATCGATGGTATCAGATTTCTAGCTGCTTTATCCCCTCCTTTAGTCTAAGTACTTATGGAAAGTTGCAAATAAAGTAGGTACCAAAGAAACAAAATAAGCAACAACCTATAAGGCTATAAGATGATGACAATTACATGATATATTATAATTTTCCAAGTCCAGTACCGAATTTCTAGTGATGCCAAACAACTGATGAATTTCAAATTCTAAATTTGGAAGTTTTTTATTTCCCCAAACAATTGATTTGCATTTTAATGCTACGATTTCAGTTGCTTGAATTGAAATTCAAGAATTGAAATTACTTCCATGTTTTCAACCACAACCTTAAAGAGTTCACATAAGAAAATTATAATCTACAATTAAACGAAGTCATCTAACAAATTCTTATGTTCTTCAATTAACGAATTCAATTAGGTAGTGTTTGAAAACAAGCAACTCATTTCAATTTCACCATTTTAATTCCGGAAATTAAAATCTTAATGGGTTTGGCAAAAACAAGAAACTTCAATTCCAGTTTTAAAGGATTTGCGAATCTATTAAAATTTAGCTTCTGATGTTGGTCAACTGACATTTTATTTACATAATTAAAACTTAATGAAGTGAGATAAAGAAGACATTGGGGAAGGAGACCCTGAAGACAAATGGTGGCGGCGATGAGCAATAACATATTTATTGTAGGGAGAAGAATACAAGGTGGTGAATTATGTGGATAGGGTAGGGGGCTGATTGAGTTCTTGTCATTTTCAAATGACACAGTTTACACGGGTTTGGGATTCGAAAATGATGATGCCAAATTCCAGATACAATTGTCGTAATTTCTAAACACTAAAATTGCAAATTTGCAAATGAAATTACAATTGCCCAACACAGAGTTAAAGAATACAATTATTAAAATATTTTGTTTTGCAATTAATGTTTTTAATTGAATAGGAGTCTTTGGATCTGTAACGAATCGGGTGTAAGTAAATTGAAAAAGAGGAAAGAATATCTGTATACCTTAGAAGTCAATGAAGAAGTGGAGTTCTTAGTCGCATAAATGAACGCCGGAATCAGTGGTTGTAGGCTAGTGATTCGCCTGAGTATTTAGGAATGAGGAAGTAGAGGCGCAAGGTTGAAGATGAAGCAGAATGAGTTGACCTAGGGAACCGTGTTCTAAGTTGTAGCGGTGTAGTGGCATGGTTTAGATTTTGGGACGCAAAAAGTCTCTAAAACATTGCGCCAAACTTAAGCAAAAATTTAAAACATAAATATGGTTTCAATATCTTAATGATAAATAATAATTACATATGTGTCACAAGTAATACTAATGTTGAAAGATAGTAACACTTCAATATGTTACTTTTTAAATAATTAATCTAGCTACTTTAAAGTGTTATTTAATAAATTACACATTTAATAAGTGTTACGATAAAATATTACTTATTTCAAAAGTGAAACCTAATATGTTACCTATTTAATAAGTGTTATAATTTTGATTTAAAAAATTGTCATTCAAAACGTGTTATCAACATATGTTACTTAAATCCAACTTTTAGTAGTACATCATATGATTGTGTGACTGTGTATTGTGATATCTTGAGAGTTATTTTTATCGCCAAGGATCAGGCCTATCATGGTATAACTAATCTAAACTCATTGATGTGTCGTATCATATTTTAAGAAGTGAGAAGAGGATAGTGGTGAAGAAAGTTGGGACTGTTGATACACATCTGATATGTTCACCAAGCCAGTCCGGTCTACAAATTCAACATTGCTTGGACTTGTTGAGCATTGATAGTCACAGAAGATCCCTTGAAGGGTTGTGCCTTAACGTGGAGGAAATCCCGACCCTAGGAGAAAGTGGGAAAATCTTGTCCATGGGACAAAGATGGTAAAGCCCAACATCAAGTCAAAGGTGCAAGAGTAGAAGGGCAAACTTACTCTCGTGTATTGTTGAAGATGTACATGATTTTTTTTTAATTCTTGGAGGTGGCGTTATTGATAAATGCAAGTCAAGGTAGAAATGCGTGAGGAATGTGACTTAATCTTTGTTGGTTTTACATCATAGGTTGAAGTTGGGTGCCTTATCGAATTAGAATAATTTGGAGGTTCATAAGTGAAGCATCGAAATCAAAAGGCTTAGTTAAACTTTATCAATAGTGGGCGAGTCGTGGAGGAGAGAACGAGTTGCGAATTTCTGGTGAGAGCAGCCAGCTAGTCGCTCTCTAGACCCTGGATCGCGGCCCACGAAGCTGCTCGTGGTCCGCGAGTCTCTAGGTGCTGCAAGCGAAGACGATTTACGAAGCGGTTTTCCATGAAAAGCATGGACTCGTATTTAAAATGATATAAATATGTTAAATCATATATAGGGCTTTTTTACCCTAAACACGATAGAGAAGATTAGAGAGAGTCTTTGAGATTCTATTTAAAATTCATTCAATTCAATTTTTGCCTATTGTAAGTGTAATCATCTCTTATTATAGTGAAAGAACTCCCCCCAGTGGATGTAGCTATCTCAGTGATAGTGAACCTCATTAATTCTTATGTTCTTTATTCATTTTTCATGCTTAATTTTTTTTCGCTTCCGTTGAAACAAAGCAAGTCTTGACAAACAAGATTGCATAACAACCCTACCAGCGAAAAAAGGCAAATTCAGATTCATCATTTTAGACTATAGAAAAATTCTTTTACTCTAAGACACATTACAAGAATCTGTCGTTTTACCTACCGCTCAAAACGGTCGTTAATGCCTCTAAAAAAGTCGGTAAAGAGAAATACCGACCGAATCAGACCGTTTTTGGTCAGACTGAAAAACGCTGGTCGGTAATTTCAATTTACAGACCGATTAACGCTCGGAAAATTTACCTACTGAACATCGGTAGGTAATTTATACATTACCAACCGAAAAACGGTAGGGAATTTCAGAGTTAAAAATTTTAAAAAAATGAAAACTGACTTTACGATTTCCTATTTCATATTAACTATATACACAAATTTCAAATAAGATACCTGTATCTGATTTGAAATTGATATAAGATGTTAATATGAAACTAGAAGTAAAAAGTCAGTTTCTTTAGAAACAAACTTAAAAAAGAAGGTTATATGGGCATACTTTGCATCTAATGAATGATTAAAAAGCAACCATGGAATGGAAGGGATCCACCCACAACCAACATATAGAAATGGCAGGATAAGATTCCAATGGGATTTCAAGCAGAAAACGAATCTCAACATATTACAAAATTTGGTTAATATATTACAATTAAGGTTAATTTAAAGAAAAATGCAAGAGTTGGAAATTTGCAGTAGAAAACGCATATCAGCAGTAGAGATCTACTATTACATAAACTCAATGAACTAGAAAGATGGGTGTGAGAAGGATTCTTCAATGGAATATTGCTGCTCTAGGAAGGTATGTCTGGGCTGTCTCTACCAAAAAGGACAGTCTGTGGCTAAGATGGATTAATGTAGTCTATATTCAAGATGCTAACTGGTGGTCGTATGTTCCCCCTCAAGATAGCAACTGGTATTTGTTTATGCTAAATTCTGCCTAAGGCAAAACTAAGCTGGGAGCTACAACTAGAATGCAGCTAGGTAGCTGGATGCTGCTAGCTACAGCTAGGATGAACAAAGAAAACAAGAACAGAGACAAGAGAAAGACACCAAGGATGGTGACGCGCCGTGGAATAAGGGAAAAACCGCGGGTGGCTTTGAGTCCACCAATCCACTATAATCTTGGTTACAGCCCTGGTGTTTTTGTATCTAAGTAATTCGTAAGCTTAAGGACAATGTTTCAACCTCAGAATGTAAATGCTAAATGCGTAAAAGCCTTAGTCTTCTATACAATCATTGAACTATATATATATTAAGGAAAAATGTCCGTTTGAACCAGCCTCAGCAACGGCTTATAACCGTCCTTGAATCTTCATTCATATCTGTAATCAATGAATTGAACATAATCTTCATTCGTATTTATCTCCCTGTATCTTTGACTTTATTCTCTGCGAGATTTTAGGCTTTGATAGTTGTTGAGTCATAACGCTCCTAACAGAGCTGAGTTCCTTAGCTGGGAGGTACTAGCTGGTCCTTCATAGCTGGTAGATTTAAGCTGGAATTTCTTAGCTGGAGATCCTAAGCTAGAAGATCATAGCTGTAATAATTATTTAACCTGCACATGTAGTTGCATAATTTTCATGGTATAACAATTGCCCTAACTTGTAGCTTGTACTGCTGGCCTTGCGTACTCAAGCTGCAAGTTATGATATTAAGATAAAATTTCAATATAACGTCTATCATAAAAGATAGAAACTCAAGAGGCAAAAATATTAAATGAAGCATGCTTATCTTTAAAGATCAAGGCTAATCATCGCTTTAGTTTATTTAAGCCAAGCAATAAATACTAGCCATTTTTTGTCAGAACAGCTTAACATCGAAGAGATTTCTGAAAGATTTACTTCCGTTTATTCTTCCCTCTCCTTTGGTAAGTTTCATTTCTCTCTCTTCCTCCTTCTCCTCTTTGTCTCTCTGCATGCCTATCAAACAATCAGCTAGGAAGAAAGTTTTTTCTCCAAAAACTACTTCTATGGGTAAAGCGAGGGATGACGTTGCTTCTAGCATTACTTGGGAGGACATAGAAAACATTAGAATTAGAGGAGGGTTTCCAGAGAGTACAGAGTTTATAGTTCCGGAAGAGTTAGATAGGCCAAAAAAAACTGCAGATAACCTTATATGCTTCTACAAATACCCTTTTCTGCTAGGGTATAGCTTTGACTTCACACCCCTGATTCGTTCTTTCATCGAGGTTCTAAATTTGTCTCTTGGCCAGCTGATGCCGGGTTTCTGGAAGATTTGTTTTACAATTGACTCAGCTACTAGGCACTGGAGCCCAGTCTTTGCCCTATAAGATCTCCTCACCATCTATAGTCGTAAGATTATAAACCCTAACAAAGTCACCTTGAAGCAAAAACCAAAGTACCCTAGTCCTGTGGAAGGGGCTGGTGCTTCGGAGTCTTTCTAGAAGACTTGCTTTTTCTTTGTTGCCAAGGATTCCCTTGGCGAAGCTGGGGCTTTCCTACCCTCTGGTTGGCCTGCTGGAGGTATTTTTACTTCATTTTTCCTTTTTCCCTCGAGTATTTTATTAACTGTGGTTCTTAACCCTATCTTTTTATAGGTTCTGCTGAGGCTGTGGAATGTCTTGAGGACAGGGACGAAAGGGCGAAGGTCTTTCTCAGCATCTCCCTAGACAAAAGATCCTACACTCCTCCCTTCAAAGCTATTCTTGTTTCTTCCTTAACCCCTGCTACCTCAGGGAACAACTCCATGACTTCAGGTAGCCTAACCCTCCAGCTAGTTTGTTTTAGGGTTTTCTAGAAAAAGCGTGTAATTTTTTTTTATTTCGTTATGCAGTCAAAGGTAGCACTTTGTCTCAAGCTGATGTTGTGGCTCGGCTAAAAAGGAAGAAGATGGAAGCACCTACTACTTCTACCTTGTCTAAACCTACGACTCCTGCTAAGGTTGTTACTTCAGCTCCTAGTATGCCTCCTCCTATTATCAAGCTGGACCTAGATCCACCTGCCCTTGGTTCATTAACGGTCAACCTAGTCATGCCTGCAGACTTTCTGTCTGAGGATGGGATAAACAATGGCATCTGGCCACATGCGGATAAGCTGTTCTTTCCTACTACGGCAAAACGCCTCAGGTTGCAAGACCCTGAGGTGATGGTGAACCATGCAGTCCAGTACTCTCTTCAAGTACAATTTTTACTATGTCTTAGTCTTTTCATTTTTGCTTGCCACCTTTCTTATGTTTTAACATCTTTGTGCTAGGCTCTCTAAAACTGCCTAGCAGCACGTTCCAGCTTGAGAGCCGCTGCTGCGGTGTTTGCTCAGCTCAAGGTTTCTCAAGCTGAGGTTGCTAGTTTGAAGGAGGAGCTGAGAAAGGCAAATAAAGAACAGGCTCATGCTGAGGAGCAGCGCTAAGCTGAAACGCTGCTTCTAGAGAAGGAGAGAGATGCGAAAAAGCTCTTTGCAGCTTCAACGGAAGCTGAGATTGATGCTGCTAGGGAGGATGCTAGGGTAGTTGTTATGAAGCCGGCAGAGGTGGCTGGAGAGAGAGACATCCTGAGTGCTTAGCTGGCGCATCAAAAAAAGCTTCACTTGGATAAGATGGCAGAAGTTCAAATTGTTGAACCTGCCAAGCTGGCTTACCTGATGTTGTTCGAAATTGTGGAGAACAAGGATCTACATAAGTACACTGATGCTTTTTTTTAGCTACCATGGGAAGCATTGCAGACCTTAAAGCTTTGGCTTTGGGCCTTAACCCTCCCAGGCAGGAGGCTTCTACAGCTGACTCTTCAGCTAAGGTCCCAGCTGATGCTTCAGCTAAGGCCCTAGCTGATGCCCCTGCTTCAACTGAACCTTCTAGCAGTTCCGTCCCAGCTTATGTGGTGCTAGAGAAGATGCCAACATCTGACCAGCTTGCTAGCTAAGGATGTAGCTAGTTTAATTTCTTCAAACATATTTCGCTTTTCCTTCTTGTCAAACAATTTTTAATTCGCCTTGGATGCTTTTTACCACCAGCTAAGGGGCTGGTGTGTTTTTGAACATGTTAACTTTTGGTACATATATGCATCTTTAGAACTTTAGTATAATGAGCTAGTTGCTTTATGTTTTTACCTGGCGTTTTTTATGCCAATGTCTTGTGTGATGGGCCCAGTTACCTAGGCATATAGCCCTTAGCTGATGCAACCTTGGTAGCTTAGTTCTTTGATAGCTTCTTTTCAAGGCGTCTAGGTGTAATTGAGTCTTTAGATAGCTTAGGAGGCTGGGAAATGTTCCAACCTGCAGCTAGTCTTGTGGTACCTGCATGTGTTAACTATGCCAATAGGTAGAAAAAGCAAGGTGGAACGGAGCCTAACCTGGCGTTTCTTGACTTTGCCCAGCAATTTTTCCTACCTGGTGTAATTGTCTTGTTGGTCGTTTGAGTCACTGTAGTTGATAATTTGGTTTTTAGTCGTGTATCTAGTTTTCTAGAAATGGTAGAGTTTCAGATGTGACGCGTTCCAGTTTCTGGGAACAGCTTTCCCTTCTGTCGTAGCTAGGCGATACGCTCCTTTACCTACTACCTGTTCAATTGGGTAGGGGCCTTCCCACCTGACGCCTAGCATCCCTGCATTTAGCTCCTGGGTATTCTGGAAGACTTTTCTTAGCACCCAGTCTTCTTTCTTGAAAACTTTGGCTTTCACGTTTTTGTTGAATCTGCGGGCTACAATCTGTTGTTGTGCGGCCATCCTAACTACGCACTGTCTCGTACTTCTTCGATGGTATCTAAATCATAAGACAGCTCAGAATCATTTAACTCAGGGGTTAAGAGCCCATACCTGGAAGTTGGTATGGCTACCTCAGCTGGCAACACAACTTCACAGCCATAAACTAATGAGAAGGGGGTTTGCCCCGTCGCTCCCCTAGGTGTTGTTCAGTTGGCCCAGAGGACTCTAGGCAGTTCCTCTACCCACTTACCTTTTTTAGCCTTCAACCTTCTTTTGATGCCATTGATTATCACCTTATTGCTGGACTCAGCTTGTCCATTAGCTTGTGGGTACCTAGGTGTTGAGGTTACCAGGTTGATGTTCCATTCGTGACAATATTGTCGTGTTCTATCACTTATAAATTGTGATCCATTGTCACATACAATTTCAGTAGGTACCCCAAACCCGCAAATAATGTTAGTATGTATAAAAGTAATCACCTCCTTATCCCTTACCTGCTGGAATGCACAAGCTTCAATCCATTTAGAGAAGTAGTCAGTCAAGGCCAGCATGAATACTTTTTGACGTGGTGCAACTGGCAGCTTCCCTACTACGTCCATGCCCCACCTTATGAATGGCCAGGGTGTTAAGGTGGGGTGTAATGGTTCATAGGGCTTATGTACCATACCTGCGTGCTTTTGGCAACTATCACATTTAGCTACGTACCTCTTGGCATCTTTACGCAATGTTGGCCAATAATATCCGTAGGATAGGATTTTGTTGGATAAGCTCCTTCCTACTGTATGTGAACCACACTCTCCCTCGTGGAATTCTTTGAGGATAGTTTCCCACTGCTCCTTTTCTAAACACCTTTTCAGCATGTCCTGCTTAGCTGCATGTTTGAATAGGACTCCAGCTATCACTTGGTACCTGCTGGCTTTCATGCGTAGCTTTCTTGACTCCAGCTTAAATCTAGTAATATGTCCCTTTCTAAGTAATCCAACATCGGCTTTGTCCAGCTATCAGTACCTGCTTCATCACCAACGCTAAAACACATTGCTTAGGGTATGTTTATTGGGAGTCTTAAAGTGGAGTCTTAAGATAAGACTTTGTATGGTCTTATCAAAGACTCCCAACAATAAACATACTTTAAGACTTGGGGAGTCTTAAAGGTAGTCTTAGAAATCCAAGACTCAACTTAAGACTCACCTTATAAAAGAGAACCAATGGTGCGTTGCCACGTGTCAATATAATATGATCAATTTTATTTGAAGAGTCTGAAAGGCAGTCTGAGGGATAAAGATCAAAACTTATGTGAGTCTGAAATATTAAAGAGTAGATAAAGTTAGTGGAAAGCTGATGTGGCAGAGTCTGAAATATGGGAGGGAGTCTTATGGATAAACTCACCCTTACCTCCTTGTTGACAGCTGGCTCAGCTAAGTGAGCGATGGGAACATTGCTGAAGCTGCATTTCCTAAGTGCAGAGCCTAGGTTAGCTAGTGCGTCAGCTTTAGTATTCTGGTCCCTTGGTATCTATTGTATGGTAAACTCTTGAAAGAGGAATATCTTGGATTTGACCAGCTCCAAGTAGAGGGACATCTTCGAGTCCTTAGCTGCTTATTCACCTTTTACCTGGCTAACGATCAGCAAGGAGACACTATATACCTGCAACCTAGCTGCTCCTAGGTCGTGAGTCACGGTCATACCTGCAATCAAAGCCTCATACTCGGCTTCGTTGTTAGTAGCTTTAAAATCACGTCAAATAGAGCGCACTATCATGTCCACTTGTTGCGACTTTAGGACTATACCTAGCCCAGCTCCTCTAAAATTGGAGGATCCATCCACAAACAACTTCCAGCTACCTGTAGGTGTTACCTGGTTAATGTGTCGTACCTCCTCGTCTGCTGAGGCAGCTAGATTAGGACTGAAGTCAGCCACAAAGTCAGCTAGGGCTTGTGATTTTATAGCCGTTCGGGGTTAGTACCTGATGTCATAGGCACTTAGGGAGACAACCCATTTGCTCATCTTGCCAGTGTATTCTGCTCTGTGGAGCAAAGCTTTTATGGGATAATTAGTCATAACCCATATAGGATAAGCTTCGAAATAATGTCGGAGTTTCCTGGAAGCTGTATATAGAGCTAGTATCAATTTTTCTAAAGATGTGTACCTAGTTTCTGCATCAAGCAAAGACTTACTGATATAGTATACTGGTAGTTGCTGGCTGTCAGCTTTCCTAGCTAGGACTGCACTAACAGCCGTGTTACTTACAGCTAGATAAAGTTGTAAAGTCTATCCTTGCTTCGGTTTGGAAAGTATGGGTGGAGTAGCTAGATAAGCTTTGAGTTGTTGTAAAGCAACTTCGTGTTCTGCGGTCCAATCAAACCCTTTATTTTTCTTAAGTACATGATAGAAAAGGCGACACTTATTTGATGATCTAGAAATAAAACGATTGAGCGCAGCAACTCTTCCTGTCAGCTTCTGGACTTCTTTCAGGTTTTTTGGTGACTGGACGTTAATGAGTGCTCTCATCTGGTCCGGGCTAGCTTCAATTCCTCTTTGCGTAACTATGTAACCTAAGAACTTACCAGCTGGTACCCTGAACGAACATTTTGTTGGATTTAGCTTCATGTTGTATTTTTTCAGCACATCGAAGGTGTCCTGCAGGTGAGACACATTATCTCCAGCTTGCTTGGATTTTACCAGCATATCATCGATGTATACCTCCATCGTGTCCCCTAGCTGCTTTTCAAACATCTTGTTGACTAGGCGCTGGTAGGTGGCACCTGCATTCTTAAGACCAAATGGCATAGCTTTATAGAAATAGATACCTCTTTCAGTCATGAAAGCTGTTTTTTCTTGGTCTTCGGGGTCCATCAAATTTTGGTTGTACCCTGAATAAGCATCCAGGAACGTGAGTCTTTCATGCCCTGCTGTTGCGTCTACCAAGGCGTCTATGTGACGTAGGGGAAATGGATCCTTGGGGCAAGCTTCGTTTAAATCTGTTAAATCTATGCAGACTCGCCATTTGCCATTCTTCTTTCCTACCACAACCACGTTAGCTAGCCAGTCAGGATATTTGACTTCCCTAATCTTACCTACTTGCAGTAACTTCTCTACTTCCTCGTTGATGATCAAGTTGCGTTCAGGTGCGAATTTTCTTCTCTTCTGTTTTATCGGTTTGTGGTTTGGATCCACGTTCAGCTTGTGAGTGCAGATTGAAGGGTCAATTCCAACCATGTATTGATGTGTCCACACAAAGCAGGTGATGTTGTTTTTGAGGAACTCAATGATCCTGGCTTTTTCTTCTGGTGGTAGTGATGTGCCAACCTGCAATGTTTGTTCTGGCTTAGTAGGATCCAACACCACTTCTTCAATGTCTTGTTCGTCGGGATTGCTGGGTGCTGGATGCTGTTGTAATTGCTAGATCTCCTCCTTCTTGGGTTTGAGGGAGATGCTGTAGAATTCTCTAACTATCTTCCTGTCCCCTTTGATCTCTTGAACTCCCCATCTGGTGGGGAACTTGATAGTTTGGTGGTAGGTGGATGGTACATCTTTCATCCTGTGAATCCAAGGTATACCCATAATAACATTGTAAGCTGAAGGACAATCTACAACACTAAACCTGGTTTGCGGGTTGACTCCTTTAGCATAGGTGGGGAGAGTGATTTCGCCAACGGTGAGGGCAGGTTCCCCACCGAAACCGTATAAGATTGTTGATTTCTTGATGATATCCTCATCTCTTAGGCCCATGCTCTGTATAGCATTCTTGAATGTGATGTTAGCTGAGTTGCCGTTGTCCACCAACACTCTCTTGATCAGGCAGTTGCTGATGGTGAGGGATATGACCATTCCATCATGGTGATCAGCTTCCTCAGCTTCCTCAGCTTCCTCGAAGCTGATGGTCATGCTTCGCAACTCTCGTTCTTCCTTGCTCCTGTGCTATATAGGAGTTGCTTTGGAGCCTTCTCTGGCGAATCGCTTAGCTGCGGAATAGGTTAGTCCACAAATTTCTGACCTTCCAGAGATAAAATTGACTACCTTGTCATGGGTTGGATCTGGTGGTGGCCCAGCTGGATTGCTATTATTGTCCTTGCTGGGTTCATCCTTTTGGCCCTTCTTCACCATGAGATGTTCCAGGTAGCCTTTCTTCAGTAGCCAAGCAACCTCCTTTCTGAGGACCTTGCAGTCTTCGGTTCGATGACCATGGTTCGATGACCATGGTCACCATGGTAGCTGCACCACTGGGAGGTGTCTTTTTGACCATCAGGTTTGTCGGTCTTCTTGGGCCACCTAGCTGCTGAACCTAGCTTCTCTGAGGCGTTCACCACACCTCCTGCATCAACGTTAAAGCAATAGGAAGATAAAGGAGGGAAGTCTGCATTATTGGACCTGCGAGGAGCTTCTCTAGCTACACTGCTAGCTTGATCACGCTTTTGGTATGGCTGATGGCGCTAATCATTCCTCATGTTGTTGTTGTTGTTGTTGTTATTCTGAGTCTTCCTATCGTAGCTGGATTCTCCTCTGTACCTGGATGCGTCATCCTCTTCCACGCGGATTTCAGCCATAGCTCTAGCCCTGACTTCTTCAAAGGTACTGCATGGATACCTGGTTAGTTCATAATATAAGCGGGACTTAGGGATCAAACCTCTTCGGAATGCTTCGATAGCTGTCGGGATATCCAGGTTCTTAACAGAAATCATATCTCTGTTAAATCTGTCCAGGTATTGGCGGACAACTTCACCTGTCTTTTGGATAATGCGGCATAGGTCGCCGGTATGTTTCTCTAGCACCCTGCTGCTACAAATTGCTGATAAAATTTGTTAATGAGAATAGAAAAATTAGGGATAGTACCAGCCCTGAGGGTGATGAGCCATTGTAGGGCAGGTCCACCTAAGGTGGCTCCAAAGGATTTGCACATTGTAGCTTCAAGAAGGCCTTCTGGTATAGGTAGAGTCCATATTTTCTACTTGTACTGGTTCACATGGTCGTATGGATCTGTGGTTCCATCATACAGCTTGCCAAATGGGGTCAGATGCAGCTTCTTTGGAATCATGGCACTAGCTATCTCTTCCACGAAAGGCGACTTGGTGTAGCCATCAAGGGTCTCCTCAGCTACAGGTGTGGGTGCTCCTGACATCTTAGCTAGCATCCACATCATCTTCCTGTTCTGGGATTCAAGGAGAGATAGCTTCGTAGCTGTGGGATCTGTCTCTTCTAGGTCGGGATTTTCTGGAGTGTCCTCAGCTTCGTCATCAGCACTAGCCTCTGAATCAATCAGCTTCAAGATACGAGGTGACATGCTGGTGAGTCGTCGTGAAGATCTCTTGGCGTTACTCTTAACAGATTCTAGTTCTTTTTGCAAATTTTCAATGATTTTATTGGACTCCGATTGAGCCTCTCGGAGAGATTCAAGAGCAGCTTTCATTTGCTCAGGAGTGAATTCAGCTATTTTGAATTAAGTGTTTTAAGAAGAAATTGACGATGAAAGATTAGATATGAAATCTAGCTGTGGGCCCCACGGTGGGCGCCAAACTGTTTATGCTAAATTCTGCCTAAGGCAAAACTAAGATGGGAGCTACAGCTAGAATGCAGCTAGGTAGCTGGATGCTGCTAGCTACAGCTAGGATGAACAAAGAAAATAAGAACAGAGACAAGAGAAAGACACCAAGGATGGTGACGCGGAAACCCGTGGAATAAGGGAAAAACCGCGGGTGGCTTTGAGTCCACCAATCCACTATAACCTTGGTTACAGCCCTAGTGTTTTTTGCATCTAAGTAATTTGTAAGCTTAAGGACAATGTTTCAACCTTATAATGTAAATGCTAAATGCGTAAAAGCCCGTGTCTTCTATATAATCATTCAGCTGTATATATATTAAGGAAAAATGTCCGTTTGAACCAGCCTCAGCAACGGCTTGTAACCGTCCTTGAATCTTCGTTCATATCTGTAATCAATGTCATTGAACATAATCTTCATTCGTATTTATCTCCCTGTGTCTTTGACTTTATTCTCTGCGAGATTTTAGGCTTTGATATTTGTTGACTCATAACACTCCTAACAAAGCTGAGTTCCTTAGCTGGGAGGTACTAGCTGGTCCTTCATAGCTGGTAGATTTAAGCTGGAATTCCTTAGCTGGAGATCCTAAGCTGGAAGATCATAGTTGTAATAATTATTTAACCTGCATATGTAGCTGCGTAATTTTCATGGTATAACAGTATTAGCACAAAACCTATGAGGTTAAGGAGACTTTGATATCAGTTTGCACAGAATAACAAATGCAACACATTCAATCCAAAGTTGTTACAACCAACTAGTGGGAGATTATCCTAAGGTGAACTAGAGATGCTTTTTGTGGAATAGGTTGTCCATCCCAAAACATAGATTCATATGTTGGCTTGTTATGAATGAAAGAATGCATAGCACTGAAAGATAGTTTAAAATTGGCATAGCTACTGATCCTCTATGTAACCTATGTGGAATTAGAGATGAAACTCACTCTCATTTATTTTTCTCCTGTAAGTTTAGTAGAGTTGTTTCTCTTAAGATTGCTAGATGGATGCAGATGGATACTTTTGGAGATAATATTAGTAACAATATTGCGAAGATATAGGGA